>SJYQ01000065.1:128094-161212 GCA_006410935.1 Redunca redunca
AAGATCATGGCATCTGGTCCCATCACTTCATGGGAAATAGATGGGGAAACAGTGGAAACAGTGTCAGACTTTATTTTTTGGGGCTCCAAAATCAGTTCAGATGGTGACTGCAGCCATGAAATTAAAAGACGCTTACTCCTTGGAAGAAAAGTTATGACCAAACTAGATAGCATACTGAAAAGCGGAGACGTTACTTTGCCGACTAAGGTCTGTCTAGTCGAGGCTATGGTTTTTCCAGTGGTCATGTATGGATGTGAGAGTTGGACTGTGAAGGCTGAGCGCCGAAGAATTGATGCTTTTGAACTGTGGTGTTGGAGAAGACTCTTGAGAGTCCCTTGGACTGCACGGAGATCCAACCAGTCCATTCTGAAGGAGATCAGCCCTGGGATTTCTTTGGAAGGAATGATGCTAAAGCTGAAAGTCCAGTACTTTGGCCACCTCATGCGAAGAGTTGACTCATTGGAAAAGACTCTCATGCTGGGATGGATTAGGGGCAGGAGGAGAAGGGGACGACCCAGGATGAGATGGCTGGATGGCATCATGGACACGATGGACGTGAGTCTGAGTGAACTCCGGGAGTTGGTGATGGACAGGGAGGCCTGGAGTGCTGTGATTCATGGGGTCGCAAAGAGTCGGAATGACTGAGCGACTGAACTGTCTTCATCATTGAATCATCTGTTGATGGACACTTAGCTTGTTTCCATATTTTGGCTTTGTGATTAATTTGACAATAAAATCGGAAGCACAGATCTTTTTGACGTCCTATTTTTATTTCCATTGGATATATACCCGTAACTGGGATTGCTGGATCATATGTTAGATCTATTCTTAATTTTTGAAGAATCTCCATAAAGTTTTCTGTAGCAGCTGAGCCCATTTGTGTATCCCCACCCACAGTGTACAAGCATTCTCTTATCACCACATCCTTCCCAACACCTGTGCTCTACCTTTTTCTTAATGACTGCCATTCTAACAGTTGTGAAGTGATGTATCCTTCTGGCTTTAATTTACATTTCCCTGATGATTAGTGATTTGAATACAAAGAGAACCAAACTGAACATATCAGAAAGAAAATGTCAAAAGGTAAAGACAAGGAGATAATCTTAAAAGTTTGCAAGAGAAAAGCAACTTGTTACATACAAGAGAATTTTCTTAGGGCTACCAGTAGCTTTTTCACCAGAATGTTTCAGCCCAGAGGCAGTGGGACTATATACTCAAAGTGCTGAAAGAAAAACTTCCCAACCAACAGTGGTCTGTCTGGGTAAGTTGTCCTTCAGGATTGAAGGAGTGATAGGAAGTTTTCCAGGAAAACGAATCTGATGATTTTACACTAGATTTACTTTACAACAAATGTTAAAGGCACTTTTTCAAGCAGAAACAAAAGGTCACTAATTAGCAATGCAAAACATGTAAAAATATAAATCTCTCTGGTAGGAGTCAATAATGTTGAATTCTGAATATGCTAGAGTAGCCATGCTGGTATGTCACTTATAAATCTGGTGTGAAGATTAAAACTCAGAAGAGGTAAACATAACTAACACTCCAAAAATTTGTTAATGGATATACAAGATAAAATAATGCAAACTATTACATCAGAAAAGTAAAATGTGAGAGAGAAAGGTAAAAATTGTTCTTGCATGCATTTGAATATTAAGTTGTTTTCATGTTAAAACAGACTGTTTTAGGATAAGATCTTTAATGTAAGCCTCATGGGTAATACAAAGCCAATCTATAGTAAATTCACAAAAGATAAAGAGAAATGAATCTAAGCATACCACTACACAAAATGATCAAATTATAGACAAAGCAGAAGAAGAAGAAAGAAAGGAATTACAAAAATGTCAGAAAAATAAACAAAATGGCAATAGTAAATTCACATCTGTCAATGATAATTTAAATATAAATACTAAATTCCCCAATCAAACACAATGAGTGGTGAACAGATATAAAAGTTGAGCCCAGCTATATGTACCTACAAGAGACTCATTACAGCTTTAAGAACTGAAAAAACTGAAACAGATTGAAAGTAAAGGGATGGAAAAAGTAATTCCATGTAAGTAAAAACCAAAATAGAGCAGGGTTAAGCTATACTTATCTCAGAAAAATTAGACTTGAAGACAAAAAGTATTATAAGAGGCAAAGAAAGTCATTATACAACGGTTAAGGGATCAGTCCCACAAAGGGGTATAGCATTTGTAAATATATATAAACTCAGCATAGAACATGTAAATATACAAATAAAATATTAACAGACTTGACGGAAGAAGCAGATAGCATTACAATAATAGTAAGGAAATTCAATATCCCACTTTTAACAATGGATAGATCTTCCAGCCAAAATATCAATAATGAAACATTGAGATTAAGCTACACATTAAAACATAGATGCTTAAGTGACACAGAACATACGCACATACACTCTCTTTACAAATGCGTATAAATCATCCTCTAAGACAGAGCGTATGTTAGGCCACAAAACAAGTCTCAAGAAATATAAGAAGATTGAAATGATATCAAACATCTTTTCCAGACACAAATCTGTAAAATTAGAAATTAAATGCAAAAAGAGTACTGGAAAGTTTGCAAATATGAGGAGGTTAAACAACATGCTACTGAACATCATGGGTCATGGGAGAAATCAAATTCAAAATTTAAAAACACTTGGGACACCCCTGGTGGCCCAGCGGTTCGGAATCTGCCTCGCAATGCAGGGGACATGATATGCTCCTTGGTTCAGGACCTGAGATCCCACATGCCGCAGGACAACTAAGCCTGCGCACTCCAACGACTGAGCTGATACTCCACAGCTAGAGAGTCCGTGCAGCACAATGAAAGACCCCACATACTTCAAATAAGACCCAGTGCAGCCAAATTAATAAACAAATGAATATTTTAAAAAGTGTCTTGAGACAAAGAAGTAGAAATACAACTTATAGTTTATGAAATGTAGCAAAATCAGGTTTAAGAGGGAAATTCATACAATGAATGACTGCGTAAATAAAGAGATCTTCCAAAGTGACTGTATCAGTTCACATTTCCACCAACAGTGCAAGAACATTCCTTTTCTCCACACCCTCTCCAGCATTTATTGTTTGTAAACTTTTTGATGATGGCCCTTCTTAGCAGTGTGACCTGATATGTCATTGTAGTTTTGATTTGCATTTCTCAAAATGCCAGCAAATATAGAAAACTCAGCAGTGGCCACAGGACTGGAAAAGGTCAGTTTTCATTCCAATCCCAAAGAAGGGCAATGCCAAACAATGTTCAAACTACCACACAATGGCACTCATTTCCCATGCTAGCAAGGTCATGCTCAAGATCGTTCAAGCTAGGATTCAATAGTGTGTGAACCTAGAACTTCCAGATGTACAAGCTGGATTTAGAGAGGGCAGAGGAACCAGAGGTCAAACTGCAAACATCCACTGAATCATAGAAAAAGCAAGGGAATTCCAGAAAAACATGTACTTCTGCTTCATTGACTGTGCTAAAGGCTTTGACTGTGTGGGTCATAACCTGTGGAAAATTCTTAAAGAGGTGGAATACCAGACCACCTTACTCGTGTCCTGAGAAACCTGTATGCAGGTCAATAAGCAACAGTTAGAACCAAGCATGAAACAACAGACTGGGTGAAAATTGAGGCAGGTTGTATGTTAAGGCTGTATATTATCACCCTGCTTATTTAATTTATATGCAGAGTACATCACGTGAAATGCCATACTGGATGAAACACAAGCTGGAATCAAGATTGCCTTAAGCTCTTAAAACTGTCTTAACAATCTGTTCAGTATAAATGGTTAAATCATTGGTTTTTATCACAAGGGTGTATCAGTTATTCAGTCAGTTCAGTCGCTCAGTCGTGTCCGACTCTTTGCGACCCCGTGAATAGCAGCACGCCAGGCTTCCCTGTCCATCAACATCTCCCAGAGCTCAGTCAGAACTGCATCGATCGAGTCAGTGATGTCATTCAGCCATCTCATCCTCTGTCGTCCCCTTCTTCTCCTGCCCCCAATCCCTCCCAGCATCAGAGTCTTTTCCAATCAACTCTTCTCATGAGGGGGCCAAAGTAATGGATGAAACACAAGCATCATTCCTTCCTAAGAAATCCCAGGGCTGATCTCCTTCAGAATGGACAGGTTGGATCTCCTTGCAGTCCCAGAGACTCTCAAGAGTCTTCTCCAACACCACAGTTCAAAAGCATCAATTCTTCGGGGCTCAGCTTTCTTCACAGTCCAACTCTCACATCCATACATGACCACAGGAAAAACCATAGCCTTAGTCAGCAAAGTAATGTCTCTGCTTTCCAATATACTATCTAAGTTGGTCATAGCTTTTCTTCCAAGGAGTAAGCGTCTTTTAATTTCATGGCTGCAGTCACCATCTCCAGTGATTTTGGAGCCCCCCAAAATAAAGTCTGACACTGTTTCCCCATCTATTTCCCATGAAGTGATGGGACCAGATGCCATGATCTCCATTTTCTGAATGTTGAGCTTTAAGCCAACTTTTTCACTCTCCTCTTTCACTTTCATCAAGAGGCTTTTTAGCTCCTTTCACTTTCTGCCATGAGGGTGATGTCATCTGCATATCTGAGGTTATTGATATTTCTCCCAGCAATCTTGATTCCAGCTTGTGTTTCTTCCAGTCCAGCGTTTCTCATGATGTACTGTGCATATAAGTTAAATAAGCAGGGTGACAATATACAGCCTTGACGTACTCCTTTTCCTATTTGGAACCAGTCTGTTGTTCCATGTCCAGTTCTGTTTCTTCCTGACCTGCATACAGATTTCTCAAGAGGCAGGTCGGGTGGTCTGGTATTCCCATCTCTTTCAGAATTTCCACAGTTTATTGTGATCCACCCAGTCAAAGGCTTTGGCAAATTCAAGAAAGCAGAAATAGAGGTTTTCCTGGAACTCTCTGGTTGTTTCCATGATCCAGCGGATATTGGCAATTTGATCACTGGTTCCTCTGCCTTTTCTAAAACCAGCTAGAACATCAGGGAGTTCACGGTTCATGTATTGATGAAGCCTGGCTTGAGAATTTTGAACATTACTGTACCTGCATGTGAGATGAGTGTAATTGTGCAGTAGTTTGAGCATTCTTTGGCATTGCCTTTCTTTGGGATTGGAATGAAAACCAACTTTTCCAGTCCTGTGGCCACTGCTGAGTTTTCCAAACTTGCTGACATATTGAGGGCAGCACTTTCACAGCATCATCTTTCAGGATTTGAAATAGCTCACCTGGAATTCCATCACCTCCACTAGCTATGTTCTTTTAATTATAGGGGGCTGGAATGCAAAAGTAGGAAGTCAAGAAACACCTGGAGTAACAGGCAAATTTGGCCTGGGAATGCAGAATGAAGCAGGGCAAAGACTAATAGAGGTTTGCCAAGAAAACGCACTGATCATAGCAAACACCCTCTTCCAACAACACAAGAGAAGACGCTACACATGGACATCACCAGATGGTCAACACCAAAATCAGATTGATTATATTCTTTGCAGCCAAAGATGGAGAAGCTCTATACAGTCAACAAAAACAAGACCAGGAGCTGACTGTGGCTCAGATCATGAACTCCTTATTACCAAATTCAGACTGAAATTGAAGAAAACAAGGAAAACCACTAGACCATTCAGGTATGACCTCAATCAAATCCCTTATGATTATACAGTGGAAGTGAGGAATAGAATTAACGGACTAGATCTGATAGATGGAGTGCCTGATGAACCATGGACTGAGGTTCGTGACATTGTACAGGAGACAGGGATCAAGACCATTCCCATGGAAAAGAAATGCAAAAAAAAAAACAAAAACAAAAAAAAAACAAAAAAAAAACCATCCACTAGTGATGGTTTCTAAGGCCCACTTGACTTCACATTCCAAGATGTCTGGCTCTAGATGAGTGATCACATCATCATGATTATCTGGGTTATGAAGACTTTTTTTGTACAGTTCTTCTGTGTATTTTTGCCACCTCTTCTTCATATCTTCTGCTTCTGTTAAGTCCATACCATTTCTGTCCTTTATCGAGCCCATCTTTGCATAAAATGTTCCCTTGGTATCTCTAATTTTCTTGAAGCGATCTCTAGTCTTTCCCATTCTGTTGTTTTCCTCTATTTGCATTGATCGCTGAAGAAGGCTTTCTTATCTCTTCTTGTATTCCTTGGAACTCTGCATTCAGATGCTTATATCTTCCCTTTTCCTCTATGCTTTTCACCTCTCTTCTTTTCTCAGCTATTTGTAAGGCCTTCTCAGACAGCCATTTTTCTTTTTTGCATTTCTTTTCCATGGGGATGGTCATGATCCCTGTCTCCTGTACAATGTCACGAACCTCAGTCCATAGTTCATCAGGCACTCCATCTATCAGATCTAGTCCGTTAATTCTATTTCTCACTTCCACTGTATAATCATAAGGGATTTGATTGAGGTCATACCTGAATGGTCTAGTGGTTTTCCCTGTTTTCTTCAATTTCAGTCTGAATTTGGCAATAAGGAGTTCATGATCTGAGCCACAGTCAGTTCCTGGTCTTGTTTTTGTTGACTGTATAGAGCTTCTCCATCTTTGGCTGCAAAGAATATAATCAATCTGATTTTGGTGTTGACCATCTGGTGACGTCCATGTGTAGAGTCTTCTCTTGTGTTGTTGGAAGAGGGTGTTTGCTATGACCAGTGCATTTTCTTGGCAAACCTCTATTAGTCTTTGCCCTGCTTCATTCTGCATTCCCAGGCCAAATTTGCCTGTTACTCCAGGTGTTTCTTGACTTCCTACTTTTGCATTCCAGCCCCCTATAATTAAAAGGACATCTTTTTTGGGTGTTTGTTCTAAAAGGTTTTGTAGGTCTTCATAAAACCGTTCAACTTCAGCTTCTTCAGTGTTACTGGTTGGGGCACAGACTTGGATAACTGTGATATTGAATGGTTTGCCTTGGAGATGAACAGAGTTCATTCTGTCGTTTTTGAGATTGCATCCAAGTACTGCATTTTGGACTCTTCTGTTGACCATGATGGCTACTCCATTTCTTTTGTGGGATTCCTGCCCACAGTAGTAGATATAATGGTCAGCTGAGTTAAATTCAGCCATCCCAGTCCATTTTAGTTCACTGATTCCTAGAATGTCGACATTCACTCTTGCCATCTCCTGTTTGACCACTTCCAATTTGCCTTGATTCATGGACCTGACATTCCAGGTTCCTATGCAATATTGCTCTTTACAGTATCGAATCTTGCTTCTATCACCAGTCACATCCACAGCTGGGTATTGTTTTTGCTTTGGCTCCATCCCTTCATTCTTCCTGGAGTTATTTCTCCCCTGATCTTCAGTAGCATATTGGCACCTAATGACCTGGGGAGATCCTCTTTCAGTATCCTATCATTTTGCCTTTTCATACTGTTCATGGGGTTCTCAAGGCAAGAATACTGAAGTGTCTTGCCATTCCCTTCTCCAGTCAACCACGCTCTGTCAGACCTCTCCAACTATGACCCGCCTGTCTTGGGTTGCCCTGCAGGCATGGCTTGGTTTCATTGAGTTAGACAAGGCTGTGGTCCTAGTGTGATTAGACTGACTAGTTTTCTGTGAGTATGGTTTCAGTGTGTCTGTCCTCTGATGCCCTCTTGCAACACCTACCATCTTACTTGGGTTTCTCTTACCTTGGGCATGGGGTATCTCTTCATGGCTGTTCCAGCAAAGCGCAGCCGCTGCTCCTTACCTTGCAGGAGGGGTATGTGCTACTGCCGCCGTTCCTGACCTTCATCATGGTGTAGCTCCTCTAGGCCCTCCTGTGCTTGTGCAGCCACCACTCCTTGGGTTGTTCCTCCTGGCCGCTGGCCCTAGCCTCGGGTGTGGGTGGCTCCTCCCAGGTGCTGCCCCTGGCCTCGGGCTTGGGGTGGCTCCTCAGGGTCACTGCCCCTGGCCTCTGGCTCGAGGTGGCTTCTCCCGGCCGCCCCTGACCTCGGACGCAGGGTAGCTCCTCTCCACCGTTCCTGCGCCGTTGCAGCCTGGCACTCTAGGCTGCTGCCCCTGACCTCGGACATGGGGTAGCTCCTTTCCACCACACTTGGTGTGCCAGCTCGCAGCCGCCTATGCTTATTGTGCCGGCTCGCAGCCGGATTGACACCCTAAAACAGCATTAAGAAGCCAATGACTATGTGAAACAGATCGTCAGTCCAGGTTCGATACATGAGACAAGATGCTCAGGGCAGGTGCACCGGGATGACCCTGAGGAATGGGAAGGGAAGGGAGGTGGGAGGGGGGTTCAGGAAGGGGACACATGTACACCTGTGGCTGATTCAAGTCAGTGTATGGCAAAACCACTATAATATTGTAAAATAATTAGCCTCCAGTTAAAATAAATAAATTCAAAAGAAAACAAAACAACAACAACAACAACAACAAAAGAATCCAATGACTCTCTAGGGACAAAATATAAATTAATGATGCAATTTAATTAGTTTGCTAAAGTCTGGGAGATCTGGAAACTCAACAGGATAGCACCTTGTTTTTCTTTTAAACCAGACCATGGGACCACACGTTTATATCCTGCTTCTGAATACAAAAATTGGCTAGAGCTGAAACCCCTGCTTATCCCACAAACTATTTCCTTTCTTGCCCTTTGAGGTTTGAGGTTTCCAGGAAAATATCAGCATTAAAGTACTTCTTGGTGATTATATTGCCTGCACACAACCATAAATTTCTCAGACATGACATGTTGAACACAGACAAGAGAAAGGAAAGTATATTGGTTTTTCCACATTGTCTCTTACTCTGCATCATGGAATATTTGGTGACTTTATTATTACCATGAATTCTCACACAATTCCCATCACATCACATATGTTCAGATGCTTGAAAGAGCAGGAATTATTTTGACAGTATGATCCCTCTAGCTATGTCAACCAGGGGTAAATTTTTCAGACTTACTGAGGGAGGGAAAGAGGAGCTTGACTTCACAATATCAGACATTGCTACTGACTGTGACATGGATTTTGAATATCATCCCCATCAGAAATTCCCACTGGATGCTAGATGCAAACTGTTACAGCATCAGAACCATAAGTTAACAGCCCTGAAGGGGCCACACACCTCATGGCACCTCTCTTTATTGTTCAAATCCTGTGCTCCTATTTAGACACAACTGTGGAGCTGGAATGTGATCAATAGCTTATTAGATGAAAAGCTAAGAGATATATGAAAGAGATATTACTTGGACAGTCGCTGTACGGACTAGGCTTCCGGGAAGGCACAGCTAGGCCAACTGCACACCTTGTCTCTGTCCAAAGACACACCCTCTCTGTGTGTCCGTTCTCATTCCGGCCAGAAACACGGAATGGACATTGATGACCACCACGTCTGGGTATGCTGCGTCAGCATATTGGGGGGCAAGGGTCACCCACTCCTGGGGCTTCAGGTGTCTCTCCTTCAGGGTTAGAAGGCTGAGGGTTCCATCTCAGAAGTAGAAAAGAAGCAACAGGCTCTAAACCTTGATGTTTCATGAATAATTGTTAATAGATTAATAAATAGTGAGGCCACTCCACATGGAGGATAAAAACAATGGGTCTCCAGGACTTAAACATACTGTGTCTGTGTAGCTTGATTCAGGTGTTTGACCATTTGGGCATATTGTCTGGGTCAAATTGAGTCTTCTCTGTCTTGTTTGTTGTAGTCCATTTATATGAATATTGTTGAGGGTTAAGGTGGGTCATTCTAACAAGACAAATCCATCAGAAATCTCAGTCTGTGGCCTCCGCAACACCGTCTCTTCTTTTGCAACCTCTTCAAGGCATCTTTGATTTCTTTGTTCCTCAGACTGTAAATCAAAGGATTCAACATGGGAATCATCACAGTGTAGAAGACCGACGCAAATCTGTCAAAGCTGGAGGAACCACCAGAGCTGGAACTCAAATAGACAAACATACCTGAGGTATAGAAGAGAGTGACTGCTGTCAGGTGGGAGGCACAGGTGTTGAAAGCCTTGGACCTGCCACTTGCTGTCGTGATCTTCATGATGGAGATGACAATGGAGACATAGGATATCATGATAATGGAAACATTTATTACCCCAAAGATCATTGTCAATAAAGCAGTAAAGAGTTGTACAAAGAACGTGTCAGTGCAGGATAGAACTAACAGCTGGGGCAGGTCACAGAAGAAGTGGTGGATGACATTAGGCCCACAGAAGTGGAGCTGGAGCATGAAACACAATTGGGATATAGAAGCAGAGAGTCCAGCCATGTAGGATCCCAGCACCATCCGACCGCAGAGAGCGGGCGACATGACTGACGAATACAGGAGCGGGTTACAAATGGCGGCATATCGGTCATAAGCCATGGCGGTCATGAGGCAAGACTCACTCAGCCCCNAGGTGGGAGGCACAGGTGTTGAAAGCCTTGGACCTGCCACTTGCTGTCGTGATCTTCATGATGGAGATGACAATGGAGACATAGGATATCATGATAATGGAAACATTTATTACCCCAAAGATCATTGTCAATAAAGCAGTAAAGAGTTGTACAAAGAACGTGTCAGTGCAGGATAGAACTAACAGCTGGGGCAGGTCACAGAAGAAGTGGTGGATGACATTAGGCCCACAGAAGTGGAGCTGGAGCATGAAACACAATTGGGATATAGAAGCAGAGAGTCCAGCCATGTAGGATCCCAGCACCATCCGACCGCAGAGAGCGGGCGACATGACTGACGAATAGAGGAGCGGGTTACAAATGGCGGCATATCGGTCATAAGCCATGGCGGTCATGAGGCAAGACTCACTCAGCCCCATGGTGGAGAATACAAAGTACTGAACAGCACAACCCACTAAGGTGATAGTTTGCTGCTCCTGGAAGAAGTCGTAGAGCATCTTGGGGGCTGTGGAGGTCACGTAGCAGATGTCCATGAAGGACAGGTTACTGAGAAAGAAGTACATGGGGGTGTGGAGGTGGGAGTCCATTCTTATTAAGATGAGGAGCGACAGGTTCCAAGTCAGGGTCAAAATGTATATCACCAGGAATACGACAAAGAGCACTATTATGATTCTGGGAAAGTCTGAGAATCCCAAGAGGATGAAATGAGTGATCTCTGTGATATTTCCTCCTCCAGTCATTGGCTTGATGCTCCTAAAATCAGAGAAGAAACAAGAGAACATATTGCCTACTCATGAAATGATAGCATTACACGTCTCATATACACCATATTTTCCCCCACTGAGCACTGGAAAAGTGGCAATGCTCCACTGCCTTAGGGAGAGACCCCAGCTTTTCATCTTGAACTGTCAAGAAGTGCCTTCTCAATGTTCCATGGAATACAGATTCCATGGAGTTCTCCAGGTCAGAATACTGGAGTGGTTAGCCTTTCCCTTCTCCAGCGGGTCTTCCCAACCCATGGATCGAACCCAGGTCTCCCGCATTGCAAACAGATTCTTTACCAGCTGAGCCACCAGGAAACCCAAGAAGACTGGAGTGGGTAGCCTATCATTTCTCCAGCAGATCTTCCCAACCCAGGGGTTCAAGGGGTGTCTCTGCAGTTGCAGAACTGCAGGCAGATTCTTTACCAGCTGAGCCACAAGGGAAGGCAATTTATTTTATGAGGTCACACAAAAATTAAAAGGCATATATTTTAAATTGACTGAAACTTTGAAATAAAGCAAAGTCTATCTCTGCCCAAGCAATTAAAATTCTATGCTTGTGTATAATGAAGAGGCCTTTGGTTAAAACAAGAGGGATTTTAAAGACCTCTGATGATTTAATATATGTGACTGTTGCTTTACAATAATAAAAGGATAAGCAGAATCATTTCAGGATAAATTTGAACTAGCCCTTCTTCCCATGACGGTCACCCAGATGGGTTTTCAAATATTTTTTCTTTCCCCATAAAAAGTTACCCTGTTTATGGAGCTGGTGCAGCCCACAGGATTGGGGGAGGCATGCCAAGGGTGCCCCAGATGGAGACCTGACGGTCGTCTGATTTCCTGGAACGCAAATGCAGAGGGGCTAGTGGGCCACGTGGAGGAAACCCAGATGTTTTATCATTTGTGCTGTATAGATGGAGAAGTCTTGAGGCTACTGTAAAAAAGACTGAAAACCAGAAGCAGGAGGCTTAAGTCCAGATCCTGAGAACACCAAAAAACTCCTGACCCCAGGGAACATTAATTGACAGGAGCTCATCAAATGCTTCCATACCTACACAGAAACCAAGCACCTCCCAAGGGCCAACAAGTTCCAGAGCAAGACATACCATGCAAATTCTCCAGAAACACAGGAACACAGCCCTGTGCTTCAATATACAGGCTGCCCAAAGTCACTCCAAACCCATTGACATCTCATAACTCATTACTGGACACCTCATTGCTCTCCAGAGAGAAGAAATCCAGCTCCACCCACCAGAACACCAACACAAGCTTCCCTAACCAGGAATCCTTGACAAGCCACTGATACAAACCCACCCACAGTGAGGAAACTCCACAAACTGCCAGAATACAGAAAGGCCACCCCAAGCACAGCAATATAAACAAGATGAAGAGACAGAGGAATACCCAGCAGGTAACCTCAGATATGCAGATGACACCACCCTTATGGCAGAAAGTGAAGAGGACCTAAAAAGCCTCTTGATCAAAGTAAAAGAGGAGAGTGAAAAAGTTGGCTTAAAGCTCAACATTCAGAAAACAAAGATCATGGCATCCAGTCCTATCACTCCATGGGAAATAGATGGAGAAACAGTGGAAACAGTGTCAGACTTTATTTTGGGGGGCTCCAAAATCACTGCAGATGGTGACTGCAGCCATGAAATTAAAAGACGCTTACTCCTTGGAAGAAAAGTTATGACCAACCTAGATAGCATATTCAAGAGCAGAGACATTACTTTGCCAACTAAGGTCCGTCTAGTCAAGGCTATGGTTTTTTCAGTGGTCATGTATGGAGGCGAGAGTTGGACTGTGAAGAAAGCTGAGCACCGAAGAATGGATGCTTTTGACCTGTGGTGTTGGAGAAGACTCTTGAGAGTCCCTTGGACTGCAAGGAGATCCAACCTGTCCATTCTGAAGCCGATCAGCCCTGAGATTTTTTTGGAGGGAATGATGTTGAAGCTGAAACTCCAGTACTTTGGCCACCTCACGCGAAGAGTTGACTCATTGGAAAAGACTTTGATGCTGGGAAGGATTGGGGGCAGGAGAACAAGGGGATGACCGAGGACAAGATGGCTGGATGGCATCACTGACTCAATGGACGCGAGTCTGAGTGAACTCCAGGAGATGGTGCTGGACAGGGAGGCCTGGCGTGCTGCGATTCATGGGGTCGCAAAGAGTCGGACATGACTGAGCCACTGAACTGAACTGAAAGGAACAGGATAAATGCCCACCAAACCAAACAAAAGAGGAGGAGATAGGGAATCTACCTGATAAAGAATTCTGAATAATGATAGTGGAAATGATCGCAAATCTTGAAAACAAAATGGAATTACAGATAAATAGCCTGGAGACAAGGATTGAGAAGATGCAAGAAAGGTTTAACAAAGACCTAGGAGAAGTAAAAAAAGAGTCAATATATAATGAATAATGCAATAAATGAGATCAAAGACACCCTGGAGGGAACAAATAGAATAATGGAGGCAGAAGATATGATTAGTGAGGTAGAAAATAGAATGGTAGAAATTAATGAGTCAGAGAGGAAAAAAGAAATGAGGACAATCTCAGAGACCTCCAGGACAATGTTAAATGCCCCAACATTCGAATCATAGGAGTCCCAGAAGAAGACAAAAAGAAAGACCATGAGAAAATATTTGAGGAGATAATAGTTGAAAACTTTCCTAAAATGAGGAAGGAAATAATCAGCCAAGTCCAAGAAACCCAGAGAGTCCCAAACAGGATAAACCCAAGGCAAAATACCCCAAGACACATATTAATCAAATTAACAAAGATCAAACACCAAGAACAAATATTAAAAACAGCAAGGGAAAAATAACACACAAGGGGATTCCCATAAGGATAACAGCTGATCTTTCAATAGAAACTCTTCAGGCCAGGAGGGAATGGCAGGACATACTTAAAATGATGAAAGAAAATAAACTACAGCTCAGATTACTGTACCCAGCAAGGATCTCATTCAAATATGAAGGAGAAATCAAAAGCTTTACAGACAACAAAAGCTGAGAGAATTCAGCACCACCAAACTGGCTCTCCAACAAATGCTAAAGGATCTTCTCTAGACAGGAAACACAAAAAGGGGTGTATAAACTCGAACCCAAAACAATAAAGTAAATGGTAATGGGATCATACTTATCAATAATTACCTTAAACATAAATGGGTTGAATGCCCCAACCAAAAGACAAAGCCTGGCCGAATGGATACAAAAACAAGACCCTTATATTGTTGTCTACAAGAGACCCACCGCAAAACAAGGGACACATACAGAGTGAAAGTGAAGGGCTGGAAAAAGATATTCCACACAAATAGAGACCAAATACTCATATCAGATATGATAGACTTTAAAACAAAGACTGTGAAAAGAGACAAAGAAGGACACTACATAACGATCAAAGGATCAATCCAGAAGAAGATATAACAATCATAAATATATATGCATCCAACATAGGAGCACCACAATATGTAAGACAAATGCTAACAAGTATGAAATTAACAATAACACAATAGTAGTGGGAGACTTTAATACCCAACTCACACCTACGGACAGATCAACTAAACAGAAAATTAACAAGGAAACACAAACTTAAATGATACAATAGACCAGTTAGACCTAATTGATATCTACAGGACATTTCACCCCAAAACAATGAATTTCATCTTTTTCTCAAGTGCACACAGAACATTCTCCAGGATAGATCATATTCTGGGTCATAAATCTAGCCTTGGTTAAATTCAAAAAAATTGAAATAATTCCAAGCATCTTTTCTGACAACAATGCAGTAAGAATTAGATCTCAACTACAGGAGAAAAACTATTAAAAATTCCAACATATGGAGGCCGAACAACACGCTTCTGAATATCCAACAAATCACAGAAGAAATCAAAAAAGAAATCAAAATATGGATAGAAATGAATGAAAATGAAAACACAACAACCCAAAACCTGTGGGACACTGTGAAAGCAGTGTTAAGGGGAAGGTTCATAGCAATACATGGCATACCTCAAGAAACAAGAAAAAAATTCAAATAAATAACCTAACTCTACACCTAAAGCAACTAGAAAAGGAAGAAATGGAGGACTCCAGGGTTAGTAGAACGAAAGAAATCTTTAAAATTAGGGCAGAAATAAATGCAAAAGAAACAAAAGAAATCATAGCAAAAATCAACAAAGCCAAAAGCTGGTTCTTTGAGAAGA
The DNA here is from genome assembly GCA_006410935.1 of Redunca redunca. Lineage (NCBI taxonomy): Eukaryota > Metazoa > Chordata > Mammalia > Artiodactyla > Bovidae > Redunca > Redunca redunca. The sequence goes on from SJYQ01000065.1 coordinate 143,410, forward strand.
TAAATAAAATTGACAAGCCATTAGCCAGACTCATCGAGAAACAAAGAGAAAAATCAAATCAATAAAATTAGAAATGAAAATGGAGAGATCACAACAGACAACACAGAAATACAAAGGATCATAAGAGACTACTACCAGCAATTATATGCCAATAAAATGGACAACTTGGAAGAAATGGACAAATTCTTAGAAAAGTACAACTTTCCAAAACTGAAGCAGGAAGAAATAGAAAATCTAAACAGACCCATCACAAGCACAGAAATTGAAATTGTAATCAGAAATCTTCCAGCAACAAAAGCCCAGGTGAATTCTACCAAAAATTTAGAGAAGAGCTAACACCTATCCTACTCAAACTCTTCCAGAAAATTGCAGAGGAAGGTAAACTTCCAAACTCATTCTATGAGGCCACCATCACCCTAATACCAAAACCTGACAAAGATGCTACAAAAAAAGAAAACTACAGGCCAATATCACTGATGAACATAGATGCAAAAATCCTTAACAAAATTCTAGCAATCAGAATCCAACAATACATTAAAAAGATCATACATCATTACCAAGTGGGCTTTATCCCAGGGATGCAAGGATTCTTCAATATCCGCAAATCAATCAGTGTGATTCACCACAATAACAGATTGAAAAATAAAAGCCATATGATTATCTCAATAGATGCAGAGAAATCCTTTGACAAAATTCAACATCCATTTATGATAAAAACTCTCTAGAAAGCAGGAATAGAAGGAACATACCTCAACATAATAAAAGCTATATATGACAAACCCACAGCAAACATTATCCTCAATGGTGAAAAACTGAAAGCATTTCCCCTAAAGTCAGGAACAAGACAAGGGTGCCCACTTTCACCACTACTATTCAACATAGTTTTGGAAGTTTTGGCCACAGCAATCAGCAGAAAAAGAAATAAAAGGAATCCAGATTGGAAAAGAAGAAGTAAAACTCTCACTGTTTCCAGATGACATCATCCTCTACATAGAAAACCCTAAAGACAACACCAGAAAATTACTAGAGCTAATCAATGAATATAGTATAGTTGCAGAATATAAAATCAACACACAGAAAACCCTTGCATTCCTATACACTAATACTGGGAAAATAGAAAGAGAAATTAAGGAGACAATTCCATTCACCACTGCAACCAAAAGAATAAAATACTTAGGAATAAATCTAAATCTACCTAAAGAAACAAAAGGCATATATATAGAAAGCTATAAAACGCTGGTGAAAGAAATCAAAGAGGACACTAATAGATGGAGAAATATACCATGTTAATGGCTTGGAAGAATCAATATAGTGAAAATGAGTATAATACCCAAAGCAATCCATAGATTCAATACAATCCCTATCAAGATACCAACAGTATTTTTCACAGAGCTAGAACAAATAATTTCACAATTTGTATAGAAATACAGAAAACCTCGAATAACCAAAGCAATCTTGAGAAACAAGAATGGAACTGGAGGAATCGACTTGCCTGACTTCAGGCTCTACTACAAAGCCACAGTCATCAAGACAGTATGGTACTGACACAAAGACAGAAATATAGATCAATTGAACAAAACAGAAAGGCCAGAGATAAATGCATGCACCTACGGACACCTAGGCAAACCATTCAATATCACAGTAACCCAAGTCTATGCCCCAACCAGTAACGCTGAAAAAGCTGAAATTGAACGGTTCTATGAAGACCTACAAGACCTTTTAGAACTAACACCCCAAAAAGATGTCCTTTTCATTATAGGGGACTGGAATGCAAAAGTAGGAAGTCAAGGAACACCTGGGGTAACAGGCAAATTTGGCCTTGGACTGCGGAATGAAGCAGGGCAAAGGCTAATAGAGTTTTGCCAAGAGAATGCACTGATCATAGCAAACACCCTCTTCCAACAACACAAGAGAAGACTCTACACATGGACATCCCCAGATGGTCAACACCAAAATCAGATTGATTATATTCTTTGCAGCAAAAGATAGAGAAGCTCCATACAGTCAGCAAAAACAAGACTGGGAGCTGACTGTGGCTCAGATCATGAACTCCTTATTGCCAAATTCAGATTTAAATTGAAGAAAGTAGGGAAAACCACTAGAACATTCAGATATGACCTGAATCAAATCCCTTATGATTATACAGTGGAAGTGAGAAATAGATTTAACGGACTAGATCTGATAGATAGAGTACCTGATGAACTATGGACTGAGGTTCGTGACATTGTACAGGAGACAGGGATCAAGATCATCCCCATGAAAAGAAATGCAAAAAAGCAAAATGGCTGTCTGGGGAGGCCTTACAAATAGCTGTGAAAAGAAGAGAGGTGAAAAGCAAAGGAGAAAAGAAAAGATACAAGCATCTGAATGCAGAGTTCCAAGGAATAGCAAGGAGAGATAAGAAAGCCTTCTTCAGCAATCAATGCAAAGAGATAGATGAAAACAACAGAGTGGGAAAGACTAGAGATCTCTTCAAGAAATTAGAGATACCAAGGGAACATTTCATGCAAAGATGGGCTCGATAAAGGACAGATATAGTATGGACCTAACAGAAGCAGAAGATATTCAGAAGAGGTGGCAAGAATACACAGAAGAACTGTACAAAAAAGATCTTCACGACCAAGATAATCACGATAGTGTGATCACTCACCTAGAGCCAGACATCTTGGAATGTGAAGTCAAGTGGGCCTTAGAAAGCATCACTACGAACAAAGCTAGTGGAGGTGACGGAATTCCAGTTGAGCTCTTTCAAATCCTGGAAGATGATGTTGTGAAAGTGCTACAGTCAATATGCTAGCAAATTTGGAAAACTCAGCAGTGGCCACAGGACTGGAATAGGTCAGTTTTCATTCCAATCCCGAAGAAAGGCAACGTCAAAGAATGCTCAAACTACTGCACAATTGCACTCATCTCACCCTCCAGTAAAGTAATGTTCAAAATTCTCAAGCCAGGCTTCAGCAATACATGAACCATGAGCTTCCTGCTGTTCAAGCTGGTTTTAGAAAAGGCAGAGGAACAAGAGCTCAAATTGCCAACATCCACTGGATCAGTGAAAAAGCAAGAGAGTTCCAGAAAAACATCTATTTCTACTTTGTTGACTATTCCCAAGGCTTTAACTGTGTGGATCACAATAAACTGTGGAAAATTCTGAAAGAGATGGGAATACCAGACCACATGACCTGCCTCTTGAGAAACCTATATGCAGGTCAAGAAGCAACAGTTAGAACTGGACATGGAATAACAGACTGGTTACAAATAGGAAAAGGAGGACGTCAAGGCTCTATGTTGTCATCCTGCTTATGTAAATTATATGCAGAGTACATCATGAGAAATGCTGGGCTGGATGAAGGACAAGCTGGAATCAAGATTGCTGGGAGACATATCAATAACCTCAGATATGCAGATGACACCACCCTTGTGGCAGAAAGTGAAGAGGAACTAAAAAGCCTCTTGATGAAAGTGAAAGTGGAGAGTGAAAAAGTTGGCTTAGAGCTCAACATTCAGAAAATGAAGATCATGGCATCTGGCCCCATCACTTCATGGGAAATAGATGGGGAAACAGTGGAAACAGTGTCAGACTTTATTTTTTTGGCCTCCAAAATCACTGCAGATGGTGATGGCAGCCATGAAATGAAAAGATGCTTACTCCTTGGAAGGAAAGTTATGACCAACATAAATAGCATATTCAAAAGCAGAGACATTACTTTGCCGACTAAGGTTCTTCTAGTCAAGGTTATGGTTTTCCCAGTGGTCATGTATGGATGTGAGAGTTGGACTGGGAAGAAGGCTGAGCACCAAAGAATTGATGCTTTTGAACTGTGGTGTTGGAGAAGACTCTTGAGAGTCCCTTGGGCTGAAAAGAGATACAACCAATCCATCCTAAAAGAGATCAGTCCTTGGTATTCTTTGGAAGGACTGATGTTGAAGCTGAAACTCCAATACTTTGGCCACCTCATGTGAAGAGTTGACTCATTGGAAAAGACTCTGATGCTGGGAGGGATTGGGGGCAGGAGGAAAAGGGGACAACAGAGGATGAGATGGCTGGATGGAATCACTGACTCGATGGACATGAGTTTGAGTGAACTCCAGGAGTTGGTGATAGACAGGGAGGCCTGGCGTGCTGCGATTCATGGGGTCGCAAAGAGTCAGACACGACTGAGTGACTGAACTGAACCTAACTGAACTAAAGTGAGGGAAGGATAGAGAACTCAGGAAGCAGTTTCTGCTGATTAGAGCTACAAAGATAAAACAAAGAAGAACCAGGATGAAGGAATTTCTGTGGGGAGGGAGAAGAGGATGCTACCCAACTAGGGTTCAAGATACTTCAAAACAATACTTTTAACCTAAAACTGAAGAGGTGCCCAAGACCTAGAAGGAAAGCAAGACACTGCTTCTCTCAGGGATGAACAGAATTGGAGAACTCATTCCTACTTGTCACAATGGTCTCTCTCCCCAGATTGTTACAGTCTTCACCACCTACTGACACCAAGGCACTGGCATTCGCCACTCTATTTTATGTCTTTCTAGGAACCAGTGCAACACCTCACTTTCTACACCGTCAAGCAGTTCTTTCTACCTAATCTAAATGCTCCCTGTTACAACTTGATGGCTCAGAGGAAGACGTGGTACTAAACAGGCATGTGCAGCTCAAGGCCTCTGCACTTTCTGCCCTGGCACATTTAGTCAGGCTTTATTACGAGCTCTCACCCTCCTAACGCTCATCTGCCATGCTGTGTCAGTTCCACTTGGTGTAACAGGAAAAGCAGTGAACTGTGCATCAGCGGACCTGAGTCATTGCTACCAGCTTTGTGATCCTGGACCTCAGTTTCTTTGTCCGGGAGATAAAGCGGTATGACCAGTACCCTACCTAGCAGTGGGCCTGCTCTACAGGGCTCAGACTAGGCGAAATCAAGTGCCTACCTCATCTTATGCGCAAAATGCAAGGGGTGCCCAAAACACCTCAAGATAAAAATTATTTTAATGCAACACTGAAGAAATTACATGAATGCAAAAGTCCATGATGAATAAAATCAAAACTTTAAATAAAGACAGGATCCAACTCTGAACTTGCATGCTACTCCCTCACATCACTTCATCCTACAAGGTTAGTCCTGTAAGAGAGGACTGTTGCCTATGGGATTCTGTGATTCTCATGAATTCAATTCAAACTAATTCCACGAGCAATTTTCTTTACTACCTTCATCCCAAATCTATCAAAATTTTAATGAAGGAGCTAAGTCCACCATTTCTTACACTAGGAACGATACTTAGAGGTCAAACATGCCTGATTCTCTCATATTCTGATTCCACCCTTACCTGTAAAATGGGGATGATGTTAACCTCCCTTCAGGGGGTTGTTGGGAGGATCAAAAGAAAGAACAAGCCACAAAACATTTCACATTTTGGCAATGACCTAGAAAAGTTGGATGATTGACTACAGATTGTCTAAAGATGATTGAGAGTTTGGAAACAAAATAATACAATTCCCCTCCTAGGAAAGCAACACAAGATAAGCATTCCACTGAATGGAAGATGTTGTATCGCCTCCATTGAGGAAGGCAAGAAAATCAAGCATTCCTTTTGTCTCTGGGCCAGCAGCTAGGCAAACCAAAATAAGAGAGACAGACAAAGTGTGATAAGATGAAAAGCTCTCAGTTCATTTAAATTTGAGTTGTCTTTCTGCCATTAACTCCCTCAAACTCACAGAAGAATTTTTAAAAAGATAATTTGTAACTGGGAATACTTTGAAAAGCAAAGAAGCTGTAAAAGAAAGTGAATTGAGTTTAATATTTATACAGGGCAGTTCTAATTAAATTAACGCACTCACAGATATGCTAAACAGCAGACAGTTGTCTGATTTTCTTATTATCTTCTCCTACCAATTAATGCATATTTTTTTTAAAAATTTCAATTCTCCTTGATCTAATTTTATTTCACAGAGAAGGAAGAAAATTAGCAAATGACAATCTTTTTAAAGAAGAGAATAAATATTGGAAAGTATGTCTTCCAGATAAGAAAGGTATAGTCCTGTAGTCAGTGACAAATAATAAATCAGCCTTCAACATGGTGGCTGTTAGGCCTAACAGCTTTATTAGTTCATCACTGACAGAATACCTTCATGCCTGATATCTTATTTAATTCCCCTGTCCCCTCCCCCACTAGCCAATTAAAGTATTATTAATCCCATTTTTCAGATCAGGAAAAATGGAGCATAGAACATTCAGTGAGGCTCAACTCTGGAAGATGAGGCAGAAAGAAAGGTACAGGGAGAAGAAGAGGGATGGGTTCAGTGCGCTGACGTTATCCTTGGTGACTTTTGGAAGTTTGCCAATAAAACTGCACCATAAGTAGGCTCTGGAATTCACATGTACTGTCAAACAAGCAGTTCCTGTTCAGTCCTAGAAAATCCCTTGGATTCTATTTCTCATGACCACCTCACCACCTCCATGCACAGCCTTCCATTTGGTCCTCACTGAGATGAAATGGCTTCATACAGCCAGGACATAAAACAGAAAGTCCCCTTGGTGGGTAATTCTAGGTTATATCAGTAAAAAGCAGTCACCTGAGTTGGATATTTAGGTAGATCAGGAAACATGAAGCCCTTTCCTTCTACAGATTCCATTCAGAGTTGCCTTATCCCCCTTAGCTCAATTCAGTTTGCCCTTCTGTAAAAATGAAATAATCATAGCTCCTATCTACTTCTTAAAATTAATGAAAGTATTAAATAAGAGACTAACGCATAAAAAGTGCCCTCCCCCGTGTGGGGCTCATAGTAAGCATTCAGAAAATGTTAACTACTATTATTGGATAAGGCAGCAATGTTCCAGTTTTACTGATAAGAAAATGAAGATCCACAGAAATCTAGAGCCCAAAGTTACAACCTGAATGAGACAAGCTTGTAAAGCAGCTCAGGGCTTAGGATACAGTAAACCTCAAAGTCAATATTAAGGGAGGGGGGAGGGGCAGAGATCACACCCGAATCCAGTTCTCGTGACTCCAAACCCTGTATCCGCAGAAACGTTTGTATTGGGTTGACAGGAGAAAGCCAAGCCTCCTGGCTATTGTGCTATCTGAGCAGGTTTGAAGTCTGAGGCCCAGGGGTCTTCCAAGTCAGGAGAGGGATCGCAGTGCGTGTTCAGACAGCCAGTTGATGTCACCCTGCACGGCAGATGTCTACAATGTCCTGGCATGCCTTCTGATCAGATCAGCCTATTTTTCTGTTGTTGAGCTGTGACATCCCATAAGATACTCCTCCTCTACAAACTCATCTCTGGGATGCAGCTGTTCGGAGTTTGCAGTTAAGCAATTTCATGGGAATCTAGGCTTCCCATGGCTTCTGTCTAACCACACTATCTTTTTGTTTCCCTAGCTACACAGTTGTGTGGCCTGAGCTCTACAAACCAGATGCAGAAAGCCACAAAGGAAGGAAGTTCTTTACTAGCCCTCTTTCAGGGCCCATTTCAGGAATGCATCTGAAGAATTTATCACCTAGTCCTACTTCAAACAATGAAGAACTAAGGACCTAGAGAAATGTAAAAATCAAGGTCACACTGCTAATGAGTGCCCAGACCTGGAGAACTCACTATCTTGATTTCCATTGGTTCCAAGTAAATCTCTCCCAAAGTATTAATTGATAATTACAGAGTAAGCTGATAAAGGGATTAAGGTTAGACCTCCTTCAGGAGTATTTTAATTTAGAGAGATTTGAATTCCCAACCAACTGGATGAAGTAATTATGGTATAATGTAAGCCGAGGGACTGAAGTACTGGGACAAGTGGTCACACCATTTTACCCCTGAGGTCATTCTCTAGTCCAGCTGGGTCTATAAGAAGAAAAAGCAGCCGTTATTATGGTAAATGAAGGATGCTTCTCATCATGTTCTCATTTCCTTGATGGCACAAACAAAAGCAAAGTCAAGCTTATTCAAGAACTTTTAATAGCCACTAATTAATGTTGTCAGCACCTAGTCATGTAGGCTAACATGTTTGCAAGGTTTCCTTTACCCTCCCTCCATCCTTTGATTCAGCCCAGAACCCCCTGGCCCATACCAACAGTGTACAAACTAGGAGTCAGCTTGCAGACAGAGGAGAAAGACTGTTCAGGTCTCTCCCTACCAAATTTTGAAAGTTGGAAACATTGCTCCCAGACTTCTCACATAACTCCAAACTATACAGAGGGCTCTCAATTTCTTAGCATCCCCCAGAACTCAAATTTGTATAAAAATAGAGGAACACTATTGATTTTTCCATGTAATAGTGGGAGGTTCTCAGAAATAGGAGGAAGCTAGCAAACCTTAGGAAAGATTGTCAGAGAAGTAGATCAGATAAAACACTGATAGAAAACACACAGTTAAGAGGATTAGGCCAAGCGGATTAGCTACCAGGAGAATGCAAAAGAGGGAAAAAATAAAGACACTTATTGGAATTAACATTTCCTCTTCAGACAAACTCACATTCAGTCTCCCAGACTCTGTTTCCTTTCCTGACTCTTAACCCCTTTCTCTGCTCCTGCAAATCTTGATTCATTTTGATGCCATTTTCAGCCACTTTACCTAGGTCCAGAGGACGTTCAAGTAATGGATCTTATTGAGAGAAATAAAAATATCCCAGGCATGGACACCTTGGAGGCAGGAGTCAAATAAAACAGAACAAAGAACCAAGAAGAAGCTAAGAAAGCGTGTGGGTGACCTAACCTGTTCTCTACCTGGGCCTCAGCAGTGAAACGGGAGGGAAGAGGCAACGGTGCACCCTTTAAAAGAGCGACATATGCAGTAGTGGAAAGAATCCGCCTGTCAGTGCATGAGACATGAGAGATGTGGGTTCGATTCCTGGGTCGGGAAGATCTCCTGGTGGAGGGCGTGGCAACCCACTCCAGGACTCTTGCCTGGAGAATCCCATGATCAGAGGAGCCTGGCAGGCTACAGTCCATAGGGTCGGAAAGAGTCAGACATGACTAAAGCGACTTAGCACACAGCTGGAGGACACAGCACAAACCGACTAGAACCAAATAGATCCAAGAAGGCAAAGAGCCGACTTCCACTAGAAATCTGCATCCCTTTCCCAAAATAGCTGGAATACTCCTCCCACTCATTAGCCTATGAAATTAACCATCCCTATAAAAACTTGGCCACCTGATTCGAAGAACTGACTCATTTGAAAAGACCCTCATGCTGGGAAAGATTGAAGGCGGGAGGAGAAGGGGATGACAGAGGATGAGATGGTCGGATGGCATCACTGACACAATGGCCATGAGTCTGAGTAAATTCCAGGAGTTGGTGATGGACAGGGAGGCCTGGCGTGCTGCAGTCCATGGATTTGTAAAGAGTCAGACACGACTGAGTGACTGAATTGAACTGAACTGATAAAAACTTCCAGGAGGAGGAGCCTGGCAGGCTTCAGTCCACAGTGTCACAAACAGTCGGACACAACTCAAGCAACTTAGCACAGAAAAGCTGACAACCCAGTACCCTGGGGGCACTCTCACTCTCTGAGATGGCTCACACTCTGTCTGTGGAGTGTGTGTCTCTCTAAATAAATCCACTTCTCATCTATCACTATGCGTCTCACTGAATTCTTTCTGCAATGAAACATCAAGAACCTGAGCTTCATTAAGTCCTGAAACCAGCTGTGCGATATCAGTTAAAAGACGGTACATTAAAAATAAAAAAAATGAAGGTAGGTCACGTAAGTCCCAATCTGAGTCACATGGTTTCTGTAGCAGCACAAAACAGCAACATCAACAACAATAAGCAGAGGACTGGAAACTGACTCGTTCTGCAGTGCCAGGATTTTTTGTGAAATAGGAGACAGAGCATTTGAAAGTGAGGTTTACTGAACCAAAGAATTTACTGTTGACAGAGGTTGCAAATACATTTTTCTAACATGTTTGAATTTAGGTTAGATTCTTATATGGTTCATGAGGTTTCAGAGTGATGCTTTTTATTAAATAACCTGAAGGCAAAAGATAAAGGAATCCCCAAGGGCTAGTCTGTGGACTGGCATAAGAATCACCTGAGAAAGTTGTACAAATATTTATTCATATACCCCACCCTCCTACCGAAAGAGATTCTGATTCAGTAGGCCTTGGGTGGAACTCACTAACCAGTGTTTTTTAATAAGCTCTCCAGGCATTCTGTCATGCAGCTAAGCTTGAGAATTACTGGGTTAGAAAGATGATCTCAAATAGTCCCTCAGGACCTTGGCTCTGGTTCAGTGATTACATTAATAGACATACACATCCGGCAACATGACTTCCTGAAAACACACGTGTGGTTCTCCTCCTTAGTAGATCACTGTGCCACTACGTAGAGGTTTTTCCCACGGTGGTATATCCCTGCAGAGCAGAGCCACAACTGGGTGGAAATATAAATACATTCGGTAAAGACAAAGAAGCAAAATGCGGGAAGACAGCGCAGTGACTCGCAGAATGCTGACCAGTTCTCAAGCCCTGTGTTTGCAGCACATCTTAATGTCAGAAATCACGAAGGAAGTGTACTGCTAGCCGTACATGCTGATGCTGATGTTGAGAATAAAGTACCAAAATCTGTGGATGATGAACTTCTTTTTCCCAATCTGATTCGCTGGATTGAAAAGGACAATGATTGGGTCATGCTTTCTAGTGGAAGCTTGCACTGAAATTGAAAGCTCATTCATTTGCATGTGGCTCTCTTCCTGGCTGTGCAGGAAGCTGACCCACATTTAGAGTCTTGACTGAAGTCTGATCTACTGATCACCTTTTATATTTCTTACTAACCACTACTGGGCACTGTGGTCTTAACACCGGCTAGAGTTAATATTTGAATTAGAGTGTTGAGGTTTGAACCCAAAACCTATGCTCCAAACAAGTTTATTAGAAAGCTGTTGGGAGTTTTGAACACACATACAACTGATGATAAATCAGCTCTTCATTTCTCGTTTGGCATTATTCCCTGAATTTACACCAGCGTCTGGAACCTCACAGGGAAGAGAGATGTCTCAATCAAGGCCAATCCAGGCATTCCCCCAAGCGTTACACAGAGCCTAAAGCACTAAACATATTTGTTGGGCAACCAGTTTATCCTTGAGAGCAATTCAAGGATACAAGGGCAAGTGCCAAAGTTTTCACAAAGTTTCAACCAGACTTACAGAATATAATCAGTGCTATCTCACTGACTATAGATATATAATTTATCAGCCACTCACACAAAATAAGAATCATTGCCAGATTTTTATGTATTTAAAAATTAATTTGGTTGCAAATAACATAAACCATGATAACAGAAAAACACTACAGATTTACATCCTTTTAAAGAATTGAAAAATTGGGGTTCAGGAGTGGCTTGAACCAGGATCTTCAAGAGTATCAATAGGGCTTGACTCCCTTTTTCTTCATTATAACTCAGACAAACTCTTTTATTTCAAATTACTGAGAATGAATCCTACTAACAGTCTACGCCTTGCAGCCTATATGCCTAACAACTGCATTGGAAAGACAGCATCTTCCCTGATTACTCCAGCAGAAAGGTAAAATCAGCTTGGAAAGCATGAAGTCTCAACAGCAGTGGACAGAACAGGCTACACTGACTGATCAGGTCCAAACTGTGTGCCCAGCCTTATAACTTGAAGTGAATTGGGGTAGAAGGAGTTCCTACCTCCATCAGAAAAATGTAGTTTTTAATACTCATTGGGAAAACAAATTCCATTGCCCAAAGAAAGGGCAAAGATGCTAGTTAGGTAACACAAAGATGTCTACTGCTATAATAATACTAGAAATTATTCTTCTTATAGTCAACTTATTTCTGATAATAGATTAATAGAAAAGTCTAAGAGAAACCAGTGGGTCGACCCTCCTACCTCAAAGAAAGATGAATCTGTCAACAAATATCTATTGAGTTTCATAGTAAAATATGAAGAATCTGGAATTTAGAGTCATATATGCTGCTGCTGCTGCTGCTAAGTCGCTTCAGTCGCTTCAGTCGTGTCCGACTCTGTGTGACCCCATAGATGGCAGCCCACCAGGCTCCCCTGTCCCTGGGATTCTCCAGGCAAGAACACTGGAGTGGGTTGCCATTTCCTTCTCCAGTGCATGAAAGTGAAGTCGCTCAGTCGTGTCTGACTCTTTGCGACCCCATGGACTGCAGTCTACCAGGCTCCTCCATCCATGGGATTTTCCAGGCAAGAGTACTGCAGTGGGGTGGCACTCAGTTCAGTTCAGTTCAGTTCAGCCGCTCAGTCGTGTCCGACTCTGCGACCCCATGAATCGCAGCATGATTTAAATCCTGACTGAACTATCATGGTTATGTAACACTGGTCAAGTTACTTAGCCTCTTTTCAGTTTTCTTGTTTGCAAAATAATGCAGATAACCTATTTTATACAATTGGTGGTTACATGAGATATGGTATATAAAAAAAGGATAGTACATCATTCACAGGAGATTGCTTATAAATATTAATCCTCTAACTTGAATATACTTTCCCTCTACCATTACAGCCTCTTTCTGTGGTAAGATGATATCTAAATCAAACCAACCAGATAAGAAAAACCCTACCTTGAAAACCCCACGATACAGGAAATAAACAACAGGGATATCTTACTGAAGTTCTACTTACATCATCCCCCTGCATCCCTTATCTATTCCTCCTTGCTCACGTATCAGTGAGATTAAAAACTAGTAGACCTCTATCCTCTTTCAAAAGACTCCTTCAAACAATAAAAGTCAACAATTAAGCTTCACCATTCTCTTCTATTGGTCCCCAAGTTTTCTTTTGGATATCGTCAAAAAAATGTATATTCCACCCTTTCTACATCATCACGATATACATATAAGCTCCACTCAAAGAGACAGCCTCCTATCCAGCTATATCATTATATCTTACACTGTTTACCATGCACTGTAATTAAAGCTTTTATCAGATATTATTAAAATATATGATCCATTTCCCCAAGAATAATCTGGGAGTGTTTGCCCCACCCCAAAACCTACATCCATCCCACAAAATAATTAATACAAGAGCCTATGAAGTGTTGCTTAGCTCCTATTGCTGATGGTTAAATAGTTATTGGAAAAGTCAACCCCGGGCTATAGGTAGGGCATTTCTCTTCCTGCATAGCATTGGCTAATTAGTTCTCTGTGTATATGACTTTCAAGAAGAGTAAATCTTTCTTCTTTATTTACTTCTGCTGATTAATATCTAAATGGCCCTCATTAAAGTGATAGATGCCTTTTCTTTCTTTCTTTTTTTTTTTTAAGATGTGTCCTTTGGAGAACAACAGCTGCCAAACTGACCTAAACATCAAAAGAAATGTGCTGAAGGGAGTGAGAGAGTGCTATTTTCTAACTGATTTCTGCTTTTCAAGTGGACAGGTCTGAATGCCATAAAAGGGCAGAAAGAAAAGATGCTGGAGAGAGCAGGAGGAAAAGGGGGTGGGGGAGGAGAGAGAGAAAGAAAACAGGTTCACAAGGGAGTATGCAACAGGTCTCCCCTAAATTACTACATCTGGACCTCAATCACACTGATTGACATGCATTTGCCACTGATAGGAAAATGAGACTCTTGTTCCCTCCAGCCTTGTTTAGCCTCCAAATGACAAAGTAAAACAATGTCATTCAGAAGCTATAAATCTGGCTGGGGAGAGAGCCCCACTGACAATTTCCATGCAAAGCTATTTAAAAAAGGGAAACAGATTAACTTCTCAGCACCATGCTGAAACGCCTGTCTCCCCTCCCGGCTGTGATCCTCTCAGCCCTGAACCTTCACTGTGGTGACGGGCAGTGTACCGTCTCCCCCCTCTTCAAGGGCACCAGTTGGACAACCATCCAGCCTATCCCATAACCATTCCCAGCCTCATCATTTTCAAACTGAGTTCAAAAACAAGGGCTATCTAGTCTCGGCATAAATGTGTGAGTAGCCCGGAAGTAGTATATCTGTCTTTTACAAATAAGGATGTTGAGGCTTCAACACAAGCTGAATGACTTTACCCGGCTTGTAAGTGGTAAAATCCAGATTTGAACTTGTGCCATGTCCTCTGCATCTTCATGCACGCAGCTCCTCTGATACAAAGGCCTCTCCTTCTCCTGGTTCTCTAGGAATCTCCTAGTGAATCTTCTTCTTCAAGGCCCTGAACCGTCATCTTCTCTGCGCATCTTTCCAAACAACCTACACAGTTGCCATCTCCTTAAGCAAGTCACACGTGACTTGATATTTCTCACTCTGCATTATAATTGTTTTTAACCTTTACAAACAGAATAAGGTAAATTCAACGAGGAGAACAGTGATTTGTTATTCTGTTTATCCAGTGTCAGGCACATTATATATGCTCAATTAATGTGTACTGTGTAAATGAGCTAATGAATAAATGGTCTTAAATTACACATAATGAAAAACCACTTCAACAGAACGCTTCCTAAGTAATCATACAAGGAATGGAGGTAGCCATGGGATGGAACACAATGAACCATTTTCTTGCGAAGACACCGTGATGATCTCAGTAGGCTGGTAGAGGTGGGGACTTCAGTCATACAGTCATGGTTATCAGAGCCCTAGTTTTCCTGAGTCTGGGTGGTGGATAGAGGAGACCCCTTGGTTTGCCAAGATGATTTTTAACAAAGGTATATATTTCATAAATGGCTCCAAAATTACCCTCCTAGGTTGATTGCTACTATTAATACTCAATGTAATTGTGAGTTTTTTCCATATTCAAGATTTTGGTCTTTGTCTACACTATTGCATAGACAAGCTGCATGGAAAACTGTTGAACCACTCTCTGACACACTTCAGAAAATTATATACCAGAGCCAAGCTCTGTGTAGGGTAGAGGGAAGCTGGCTGGCTGACTCCTTGGAGAAGAATGACAGTTATGGGTTATGGCTCTTTTTCCCATGACCAGGCTCCTGGTGAAAAATACATCACAGAGAAAAAACTCACAGTGATCTAAAGGGAACCCATCACAGGCTGGTCTTACCTCCTGTAATGCTCCGGAATGGATTGTTTTCCTTTCTGAGGTGTGCTTTAGTAAATAAAACAAGAATTACTCCCACCAACTTCAGGATGTGTCCAACTGTGAACCAATCAGTGCAGGGACTGGTACCCGGTCACTTTCTAGCAGAGAAAGAGACAGCGCCCTTCCAAAGGCCTGGCTCCTGGGTGAAATTTTGCTCAGTTCAAAACCGCCTCACTGCTGGTTGAAATTTTGCTCCTGGTAAAGCTTGCTCCCATATACATGAAGGATAAAAAACCAAATAAGGGCTATCATGTCTATCCCTGGTTACATCCTCAATCAAACGCCCCTGTTTCTGCTGGACCTCCTGACAGCTCAGAGTCAAGGGAACCACTTCTCATTGGGTCTCAAGTCACCCTTACTTTATTACTGCTGTTGTTCAGTCACTCCGTCATGTCTGACTCTGCGACCCCATGGGCTGCACAAGGCAGGCTTCCCTGCCCTTTACTATCTCCCGGAGTTGGCTCAAACTCATGTCCATTGAGTCAATGATGCCATCCAACCATCTTCCTCACTTTTTCTCTTTTACTTCACACATATAGCAAAAGACAGATTAAGCATACCCCCTAACCAGCTCTTGCTCCTGGAACTCCAGACTGAGATCACCATGTGGAGAGGAATTCAGGTAACAAAGAGTGTCCCTGCCATTTTTCCAGGCAGACGAAACTCCACATAAACCACCATTTCCTCAGACACTCAGTCTCTTTTCTGTCCTCCTCTTGCTTCCCTGGTGGCTCAGATGGTAAAGCGTCTGGCTGCAACGGGGGAGACCCAAGTTCGATTGCTGGATCGGGAAGGTCCCCTGGAGAAGGAAATGGCAATCCACTCCAGCACTCTTGCCTGGAAAATCCCATGGACGGAGGAGCCTGGTAGGCTGCAGTCCATGGGGTTGCAAAGAGTCGGACACGACTGAGCAACTTCACTTTCACTTTCACTTTTGCTTCACTATGGGCATCACTTTGGGATACTTCTTTTTTTCCACACTCCATAGATTAATCTTCTGTATGACCTGGTTTCCAATAACAACAAAGGCATTTTTCTCTGTTTGCAACTCCAGCTCAGATTTTCATCAAAGACATCAGCCTAGAGGGTTCATTTGTCTAGCCAGAAAGTGTAAGCATGGAAAGTTGGGTCTCTGGTTTCTGCAGTGAGAATATATGCAGAATGACAACTTTACAGGTTTTGGGCAAGTTTTTTTTGACAGTCTAAACTGACAGTGAACGTCTTGTATCTCCCTCTGCTGACTTAACATAAAATGAATTGGTAGAGGTGGAAGTTTGATTTTGGATAAGTGAATAGCCCATTTGATTGTCCCAGGCATTTTTCTTCATTGCTTGCTTTTTTAGAGTAATTGAACTGAAGGTCAAAACACCTGCTAGAGCTGTAAGTTTTAACAATGAATTACTGAATGTTCGGTTTTCACCTATCTCTAAAGAGGAAGAGCAGCCTGTCTGGCAGCTGACCATCTAGTTTATGAATTTGACTAATGCAATGGAGAGAAAGAGGTGAACAAAATGTGAATCGAAGATAACATGTGAGTTTTTCATTAATAAGCGTAGGGAGTCTGTTTCCATGAAAAATATGATGACAGGGAAAACAGATATACTCAGAATTCCATCTCTGTGCCTGTGCTTTAACAACAGGGGGGTAGCTCAGCAGACAGGTCTCTCCTACCAAATTCGAGTCACCCACATGTACTAGGCAAAGGCACAGTTAGGACAGAATCTGTTACAGTGATGTCCCAGTAGGAGCCTGGTCAGGACCACTCAAAACCAAGCATCACTTAAATCAACATATTAAATAACCTAATAACCCTTCTCACTTCTATTCATGAAGCCACTGCCCGCTCCTCAGTAAACACACATCAACTTAAACATTTCTACAATATCTACGTTCATTCACCCCAAGAGCAAGAAACCTGAAATTGCATGCAAATAAAACAAAGCTGGACATGGCCTGAAAACCTGGGAAGGTGAAATAATTTCTCACTTGCTGCCTTAAGCTTGATACCACTAAAGCCCAGATCATAAGCCTCTCTGTACTCCACAGAATAGAATTGTAAACAAAAAGGTGGATTAGCCATCATCTAATCCAAAGCCCTCATTTTTCAGACTAAAGAAACCGAGGCCTCGATAATTCCAATTTCTTGTGTGAAACACAGTCTAGCACACAGGTCTCCTGATTCCCAGTTTATTGTTATTATACATAAAGCTAGTGATAAGATTTTTGTGTTCTCCTCTGCTAATTTCTCTCTTTACAATCCACTGACTACAGTTATTTCCTGAATTTCAACTTAGTGCTTTCCAATATTCTACTTTTACCCACCCAGAGAACCCGACTACTTGTTTGGTTCTCAGAGTCACATAACACAGGTCCGCCCCTGACCTTCTACACTAGCTACGATCAACATCCTCTCCGGGGACACAGATCCTGAATCTACACTCTACCTATAGCTGCTGGCCTTGGACTTCCCTTTGACACCCAAGCAACAGGTTGAAAGCCCCCTGTCACCCATCACTATTTACCAACACTGTCACTATCTCTGAAACCATCTCAGATTTTCTAGGCTTCAGGATTGACCATCTAACTTTTATATCTAAATTTGATCTATATCTTTTATACTGGAACTTTTCTCAGAGAGCGCCATACCCAGCATTTGTCATTCACAGACTTTATAGCCAGTCTCCCCGCTGCAGCTCTGCCCAATCCCATTCCTTCTCCTCTGTTTCACAGACTTAAACGGGATAAAGGGAAACAAGTGATTGGCATGTGGTAGACACCAGATAAAAGTTAGTTGACTGAATTTAGTCACATTCTGATCATCTT
>SJYQ01000065.1:161259-457762 GCA_006410935.1 Redunca redunca
TTACTTAATATTTTATATTAAAAAAAATAAAAGGTAATTTCTTTTTTAAACTTTTATTTAATATTTTATTTTATAGTTGATTTACCATGTTGTGTTAGTTTTGGGTATATAGAAAAATGATTCATTTATAAACATATGTCCATTCTATTTCAGATTCTTTTCTCATATGGGTTATTATAGACTATTGATAGAGTTCCCTGTGCTATACAGTAGATCCTTGATGATCACCTATTTTATAAATGGTAGTGTGTATTTATTAATCCTAAACTCCTAATTCTGAAGAATGCTGAGCATTGAACAATTGATGTTTTTGGATTGTGGTGCTGGAGAAGACTCTTGAACATCCCTTGGAGTGCAAGGAGATCAAACCTGTCAGTCCAAAAGGAAATCAAACCTGAATATTCATTGGAAGGACTGAAGCTGAAGCTCCAATACTTTGGCTACCTGATGAGAAGAGATGACTCATTATAAAAGACCCTGATGCTGGGAAAGCTTGAAGGCAGGAGGAAACGAGAGAGGCAGAGGATGAGATGGTTAGATAGCATCACCAACTCAATGGACATGAATTTGAGCAAACTCAAAGAGATAGTGAAGGACAAGGAAGCCTGGCATGCTGCAGTCCATGGGGCAGCAAAGAGTCAGACAGGAATTAGCAACTGAACATCAACAACAAAATAATTTCCACAATATTTTGGTTTAAAAAAGTGAAAGTGTTAGTTGCTTAGTAGCGTCTAACTCTTGTGACTCCATGGACTGTAGCCTCCCAGGCTCCTCTGTTCATAGGATTTCCCAGGCAAAAATACTGGAGCAGGTTGCCATTTCCTTCTCCAAGGGATCTTTCCCACCCAGGAATAGAACCTGGATCTCCTGCATTGAAGGCAGATTCTTTACCATCTGAGCCACCAGGGAAGACCCAAGAACAAACTAAATGATAACTTTGCCGACGTGGCAAACACTACATTGAGTGCTACCATAGAACGAGCCCTTACTAAGTGCCAGCCACTGCACCAAGCCTTTCAACATGCAATTTCTCATGAATCCTCACCAGCAGTTGACGACTCGGGTACTGTTACTCTCCATTTTACAAGTGAGAAAATGAAGACTTAGGGAGTTTAAGGAATTCACCCAATTTGGATGTTAGAACCTTTGTTCTTGACTACAATGCCTCACTATGATGTTCTGTTCTAAGACTTTAAAGAGATAAAGTCTGTCTGCATCTTGTATCTTTTCCTCTTCTATTCCTTAAAATCACACACTATCTTTTTCGTCACCCTCACATTTTTTGTAAGCTCAAGAGCCTCCTTTTTCTGAACTCTATCTTATAAGACTTTCATCCTCTCTCAGCCTTGGTGGCAACTCTCCACCCAGCTCCCCATCTGTGCCTGAAGCCAGTCTTTTTCCTCTGTAGGATCTGTATTCTCCTATTACTGAAATCCGCTACTTTTTTATACAGAACATAAAAGGTAACATTTATTTTTTAAAGAAAAAAATGGGCATGTAGAACCATGTTTAGAATGTAATTATTTAAACTGATTTCTACCCGGTCCCTCCTCAGGCAGAAGGGGCTCCCTGGGGAGACTTTCCAGCTCAGGATCAGCTGCTTTGTTCCCTGGCTTTGAAAGCTGGATTTCTGTGATCTGCAGAAAATGAATAAGCCAAACCTTAACTTGTTGGCTCCTGCCATAGCTGGCACAAGCAACTTCCACAAACTGGCAAGGGAGACTCACTAAAGATCACGGGGACCTCATTCTTGGAACAGTACCCCCTGGGCTCCAGCTGGCCACCACATCAAGGATAATCATCCCCCCAGCCCCAGCACACTCCTGCAGGATCACTCCCTTTACATCGCTCCTTCTCCATCACATCCTGCAGGGTGACCTGCCTGCCTATTAAACAAAAGTCTACCTTTTGGCTTTTCCCAATAATAAAATGCTTCTTAACCTTGGCTACCCATTAGAATCACTTGAAGAGGTTCTAAGAAGGACTGTGGCCTGGATCTCACCTCAGAGATTCTGATTCAATTGGTCAACAGTAGTACCAGACCTGGGCATATCATCTAAGCAGCCTACAGTTACCCGAACTCCCATCCCATTTCTATGTGCTTTTCCTTGACCCGACCAAGCTCATTCCCACCTTAGAACCTTCATGCTAGCTATTCCTGTTGCCAAGAATATTCATCTCCTAAATATTTCACATGAATGCTCCCTCCCCTCATTCAAGAGGTCACCTACTCCAAGTGACCATCTCTGACCTCTCTCTCGAAAATGATGTTTAATCCTTTCAATTAGGCTCTATCACATTCCCTTGCTATCTGACATTACTATATGTATTGTCTTATTTTTGTTTTTTCCACACTTAGGATATAATCAGCATGAAGGGAAGAACCTTTCCTGTCCTGTTCATTGCTGAAGTTGGGGAGCTGAAACATGCCTAGAATTTACTGAGCACATACTCAACAAGTATCTGTTGGATGAGTAGGCGTGCAAACCAACGAACACACATCCAACAACTGGAATGCAGAAACCTTCCAGGCAAAATTATTTCCAGTGTCCTCTCAAAATTATTTCTTAGAGCAAAAGGGCTACTTTCCTGTCTACTATCTGTTCTTGTTCAGTCACTAAGTCATGTCCAACTCTTTGCGACCCCATGAACTGCAGCATACCAGGTTTCCCTGTCCTTCACCATCTCCTAGAGTTTGCTCAAACTCATGTCCATAGAACTGGTGATGCCATCCAACCACCTCATCCTCTGTCTATCTGTAGATTCTATCCGTGGGAAACGATCATCCCACCAAAACCTCCTTGAGCATTTACACCACTGCTCTTTCGGTTATGGCATCTTCCACTGCTTTGTTACCAACATAACTCAGCTCAAATCTCATACTTTCTATGAAGCCTTCCCTGACCCCCAACCCAAAGTGACTTTTCTTTTCTCTAGTCTCCTTTAGCAATAATAACTTAAATGTTAGTTAACGATATACTACTCTATGACATCTCTTCTATTGATGCCTTGGAAGTCTTGGCTAAAGAGACCTTGAACTCCTAGAGACCCTGGACACTTGGTTACTAAAGCCATCCTCTGGTTTTCTCTAGCTCTGCAAATCATAAACAAATATCAAGGTGAGCAGAGGAAACACGAATATCAATTGCACTGAGAAATAATGCTTGGTTTAGAGCAGAGATGCACGTGAGAGGCTCATTCCTAGATTTGAGTAAGAACTTACCCACAGATGGAAGGAAAACTGAGCCAGGACAACACACGCCTTAAGGAAGACTAGTAAGTAACACTACGAAAGCCAGGCTTATGGAAATAGACTAGATATGGAGAGACAGGGGCAAGTTAATTAATAGCTTACTCAGTAGCAGTAGGGTTAGAGACATTAATGTCAGGGAATAGGAGTAAATGTACTATAAGGATCTTTTTTAAAAAAATTTTGATTGGAGAATAATGATCTTAAACCAACATTTATATCGATAATCTTCAACACAAGTTGTTGGGAGAGTTTAGTCTATCTGCCCATTAGCTGATGGTGGATTCCATCACATTTGATTCCAAAATATTTTTTAAAAATTATACCTAAGTAGTAAGTTTTAAAAGTTATTGCACTCTCAGTTGTTACTTAACTCCCCAAATAGTTACTGTTTGGCTCTTAAGCAGACTGCATATTCCATGGATCCCATAGAACTATCTACTAAATGAGGTTTCTAGGTAAACCCTTTCAAAACTATTTTACCATGCAAATATGGGCTAGGATTTGAATGGGGAAATAAGTTCAATTTTTCACTATCTCCTCATCCATCCTTCCTTTCTAGGCCTTCTATTCCCATTTGTGATCTTTTCTCTGTTAGACTAATGGGCAAGATGAAAAGTAAGAAGAAAACGGAAATCAGATAATAACAATAATAGCAAACACTTAATAAGTACCGACTGTGTGCCATCCTCCTTATAAATATCATTTTGATCCTCATAATGAAGGCTTCCAGAAGCTGTATAACACCACACAGAGCTAATGAGTGTGGTGGAGGCAGCCTGGGAAGCTGGACAGCCTGACTCTGAAGCAGGGTGCTCTGTGTCCCGCCAGGCTGCCTGCCTTGTCAGACTCACAGGCTCCGGCAGTCCTGTCCCCAGACCCAGAGATCCACATGGCAGCGGGAGATGAAAAGAAAGACGGTCTGTCTGGGACTTCCTGGGGATATTTGGTGCAGGAAGATCCCACACGCCACAGGGGAACTGAGGCCGTGCGCTGCAACTACTGAGCCGAGGCTCTAGGGCCCACAAGCCGCGACTCCCGAGCCCGAGCGCTGCAAGTCCTGAAGCCTAGAGCTTGTGCCCCACGGCAAGAGGAGCCACCGGCTGCGGAGGCCTCTGCACCACGACCAGAGGTGAGCCCCCCGCTGCCGCAACGAGAGAAAGCCTGTGCGCCTCATCAAAGACCCAGTGCAGCCAAAAATAAATGAAGAAATGAGTTTTGTTTTTTTTTAAAGAGGGTCTTACTGACAAATTCTCTGGGATGAGGCACACCGGAACAGACAGAATTGGGGTAGCCTGCCCTACTTTTCGTTCCTTTTTTTTCTGGCTTCCTTGAAGTTAGATGGGACCATGTGACAAACCCGATAGGGCAGAAGGTAAAAATGTATCAATAACGCTCTCAAAGATAGGTGCCCTGACTTCCTTCTCGGTAAGAAGAAAGAAAAATCTCTTATTCTTAGAGAGCACAGCTTAAAACCTGTCCTACCTTGCGGTACTTGTCGGTAGGTCCCTCGTTTTATTTCTGAGTGGCAGAGGAACTTGGGCAGGGGTAGGTTTATCAGACTACCTCCCGGGAGGATAGCACGGCTGACCTGTTCCCTTTTCCCTGTCCCCCTGTGGCAAACGGATAAACTAAAAGGAACTGTCTAGTCACTTGGGCCAAGGAACTTGCCTGAGAAGTTGTTACACACCCCTTACTACTTCAAAGTTCTTTGTACAAAATAAAGGTAAATCAGTGTAACAGACACTGACGTGCCAGACACTGACCAGCTGTTTTTGAGCCTCTTTCCTTTTTCTCTGGCTTCCCTGGTTTTACAGTCTCCCTTGAAGTTAATGGGACCAGATAACAGTGAAACAGAGACTACCAGTTCTAGATCTGGCCCGTATGAACCTCTCAAGTGTGATTCCTTTCAGTTTAGTTCAGTCGCTCAGTCGTGTCTGACTCTTTGCCACCAGCCTCCCCCATGGACTGCAGCACACCAGGCCTCCCTGTCCATCACCAACTTCAGAGTTTACTCAGACTCGTGTCCATTGAGTCGGTGAGGCCATCCAACCATCTCATTCTCTGTCATCCCCTTCTCCTGTCTTCCATCTATCCTAGCATTAGGGTCTTTTTCAATGAGTCAGTTCTACATATCAGGTAGCCAAAGTTTGGAGCTTCAGCTTCAGCATCAGTCTTTCCAATGAATATTCAGGACTGATTTCCTTTAGGATGGACTGGTTGGATCTCCTTGCAGTCCAAGCGACTCTCAAGAGTCTTCTCCAATACCACTCTGGGTTTGCTCTAATTTCAAGGAATCTGAGAATGCAGAGAATTACTCACTACTAAATTTGGTATTGGTTCTGAGATGCTTCCAAAGAATCTTTTGAAGGAGTCCCTATTGGGAAATTGAACATATTCACATCTCAGAGAAATTTCTTAAGTTTATCATTTTATGAAATTCTGATATTTTTGCTATCAGAATTCTATCTGGACCATAGAAAGCAAATTACTCCTGTGTAAATAACCAAGCCACTTTGAAACTGAGACATGACTTACAGTTTGAGCCAAGCCCTGTTCCTCACTAGATCTGGGTAATTTATTCTTTATTTTTGTTTAATCCTTGGCCTTTAAGTGTTGGTCTCACTTCTTTCCAGGGTTGCTTTAAGTCTTGCTGACTAAGTTTCAGGTATAATTCCTGGAGATTCTCAGCTAGGAGAGGCTGCAAAGGGCCAGCTTTTCTAAGTAACAGTGTCGTACTGTTTGCACTTTTTTCCACCTCAATAATAACTTCCAATCTGATGTGACAGCTGGTGAGCACCACTTTTTTGCCTTTCCCTATGGTTATGTGTGATTGGTTGCTTTAGAAAAAAAATGGTAATTCTTGCATGTCTTAGGATCTCATAAATGACAGAAGTGCTTTCTTTCTGGCAAGAAAAGTGCAATAACGCATGTCCCTGACTTGTAACTCTCTCCACACCCCAGTGTCTTCTCATTTCCAATGTTTCCTACTCTGATGTCACTGAAAGGTGTATTGCCTCACATGTCAGAGAGCTAAGAAAAACATCTAACTACAGGGCCAACACTTACTCATGCTATAACCGGAATTCAGTCTATGAACAGACTGGGCATGCTTTAAGCCATTGGCTCATAACCTTTGTGCCATGATTCAGTGGTATGTCTTGATCGGTTTCCTCATCTGTCATCCCTGGTGGCTCAGATGGCAAAAGCGTCTGCCTACAATGCGAGAGACCCAGGTTCGATCCCTGAATTGGGAAGATTCCCTGGAGAAGGAAATAGCAACCCACTCCAGTACTCTTGCCTGGAAAATCCTAAGGATGGAAGAGCCTGGTGGGCTACACTCCATAGGATCGCAAAGAGTCGGACACAACTGAGCACCGTCACTTTCACTTTCATCTCTTACAAAGCATGTAAAAAATTAATCAAAGATATCTGCTTATATTAGCTAGGTTAATGCTAGTTGATTAGCAGATGAAGTTCAAAATCTCAGTGGCTTAACAAAATAGATGTTAATTTTCCACTTATAAATGCACATGAAGCCCAGTTGTAGGTAGGCAGTGGGAGAAGCAGACCCAAGGAGGCTTGGCCATCTTTAACCAGTGGCTTCAAAGGAAGCCCTCAGGGTGGACATCTATCCACAGATGAAGAAACAAGGAACTTTTTGTAGTTTCATTTGTTTGCTTGTTTTTGTTTTTCAAAAAAGTTACAGTAAGCATGTGAGATGGAGCTTCAGATGAAATTGTGCTTATAGCTCAGACGGCAAAGCGTCTGCCTGCGGTGCAAGAGAACTGGGATAGATCCCTGGGTTGGGAAGATCTCCTGGAGAAGGAAATGGCAACCCACTCCAGTACTCTTGCCTGGAAAATTCCATAGACTGAGGAGCCTGGTGGGCTACAGTCCATGATCACAAAGAGTTGGACACAACTGAGAGATTTCACTTTCACATGCTGGAAAAAAGAAGCTTCCCTTTGAGCTATTTATCCTTCATCACTTAGAATCATAGAGTATTAGACTTGAAAAGTGTCTATAAATCAACTTGCTTGCTTTCCTACTCCCAGGAGATCTGTTTCTAGAACTTGGGACTTTCAGCTCCAAGGTGAGCGAATGTGCTTCCTTCACATAGAACACACATCGGTAAGAGTGCCCTGGGGTTTGTCACTCGTGCGTGCTCAGGTCTTTGCAACCCCATGGACTACAGCCCACCAGGCTCCTCTGTCCATGGGGTTTCCCAGGTAAGAATACTGGAGTGGGTGGCCATTTCCTACTCCAGGGGATCTTCCCAACCTCTGCTGGGTTTAAATCCTGGTTGCACAACTTGGGAGCTGAGACAGTTACACTCTCTGCAAAGGGATAATTTTAATAACCTCTTCACTGGGTGGTTGTGAGAATTAAATACACAACGTCCGACACATGCTGGGAAAGATTGAAGGCAGGAGGAGAAGGGGATAACAGAGGACAAGATGGTTGGATGGCATCATCGACTCAATGGACATGAGTTTGAGCAAGCTCTGGGAGACAGTGAAGGACAGGGAAGCCTGGTGAGCTGCAGTCCACGGGGTCGCAAAGAGTCAGACACAACTGAGGGACTGAACAACAACAAAGTTCCAGAAGATTAAGACATCACTTGGTGATGTTATATAATAATAAAAATAACAACAACAATCTTTATCATCGTGGCTTCCACATATTGAGCACTTTCTGCCTGCCAGGGTCATGTTTTAATGGACTTCACACACATTGATGTACTCGTTTCTTACAATAAGTTCATTATAAAAATACTATCATTATTTCTATTTTATAGATGAGGAAGTTGAGGTATGGGGAACTAAACAACTCTCCTAAAGTCACATAGCCAGTGGGTGAGCAGAGCCAAGATTCTAACCCAAGCTCTCGGTCTCTAAAGCCACCCCTACAACCTTACAACTATTCTGTTACTAATACTAATGGTTGCAAAGCAAACAAACAAAATACTGCTGGAATAATCATCTCGCATTCTAGCTGCCATGGAGATTCAGAAAATGGAGAAGCATATTTACCACCCCCTACCCCCATACCAAGAAGATACTAGATCATCCTGTTCTGAGCCTCAGATCCTTTACTTTCCAGATCACGAACAACTTCTGTGACTTAGGGCACAGAGTCAAATTGAGCAGGAACCCAGAAGTCAACTTCCCTCATACAAAAATCTGTCTGTGAGTCTGGGCTGAAGGAGTGCTGGGGCTAAAGTAATCAGAGAGCCCAACCAGAAGGGATGAACTTTTCTGAGTTAGAAAAGGGATAAGGGATTACTGAGTTTCTGTGAAAGACAGAGTTCCAGGTTCCCTTCAAAGTAATGCCCAAGATGAAAGGGATTCCCGCTGCTTCCTGTACAGCCAACACTGAAGCCTGGAGAAGAGTAGAAAGTGTTTCTCTGGCCAAGTTGGTGATCAGTAAAGGGCCATTATGAGGAGCCTCTCTGTGACCAGCAAGCCTATGACCTGCACAGATAATGAAGGACCAAACTAGAGAGCTGCACCACGTGGCAGATAGAGAAATAATCACAGCAGGGTCCCCTGGGAAGGATGCAACCCTCCAGTCCTATCTTCCTGACCTCATGAAAGCGTACTTCAAATTTCTGAAGAACCCTAGGAAATGTGTTTCCTCAAACAGAATGCAATAGATCTTTTTATACACCTTTCCACCAGATGAGAGCTCAGAACGAAATTTAATTTGATTTAGAGGAACTAAAAGAATATGGCCTGTGCTTGAGTGTTATACAGTAATACTACCTACCTATAACACTTACAGTACTGCATACAACTATTGCCCATGATATATGGATCAATCTGACAATCTCAATGTTTGATTAGATCCTTAAAACAAACTTTTCTAGATTGTGATTAAATAGACAAAACATAGGATTTAACATTCTAAGTGTACATTTCACTGCCAGTAGGTATATTCACATTGACCTGCAAGCTCAAAATCAATTTGCTTAAAGAATTCACCCTGGTGGCCAAGAAGAAAACTTCTAAGGGCCTTTTGATACATTTAGGGCAGTCAGCTAGAATTGGCCATGTGTTTTTAAACACTTTAGATAAAAAGGAAATACAATGTGGCCTTTAAA
This sequence comes from Redunca redunca, assembly GCA_006410935.1. Classification (NCBI taxonomy): domain Eukaryota; kingdom Metazoa; phylum Chordata; class Mammalia; order Artiodactyla; family Bovidae; genus Redunca; species Redunca redunca. Next base: position 170,616 of record SJYQ01000065.1, read on the forward strand.
AAGTTCAACAAAAGGCTTAATATTTACTTTAGCAGGCATCATAATATCAATAGCTCATATCTTGAATTTCCTTTCCTTACTTCCTAGCATACAAAATAAATAAATGGAAACTGTAAAACAGCCCTGAGACAGAAAATCTGAAAACACTTCAGAAAGTTAGATGGGAAGAACTTGTAAAGCACATGTGACCACAAAAGCCAGAGTTCAAGTAATAATGCAAATATAAAGAAAGCCATTAACCTCTGCCGTCACCCCTCTTGGGCCCTGGTGTGCCTGTGATTACACATAATAACGGCAGTGACTGCGAGTAAATCTTGCTGTGATTTGTCAAGCAATCTGAGGCCTAGGAGATGCATCACCGGATTCCAGATGGAGTCTGGTGTTAGTGTCAATCAACAGAATTTCTGTCTTAGTCACACCCTTCTGACTTTTCCCATGGTCCAAGCCAGGAGCGCCCATGGTTTACGGAGTGAGATCCACATTCCTATGAGCATCCACATCCGGCCCCTCTTCCCCTAAAGAGGCAAGCACTCCAGGCAGACACTGGATCTCAAAAGCTTTACTTCCATACCTCAGCCAAAGGCCTTCATTAAACACCCATTTATAGACAATGCAGTAAACACCTTCATCTCTGTCTAAAGACAACCATGTAGACACAAGCCTACTCCTCTTTGTGAACTCAGCAACCATTTAACTTCTCTAAACCTCACTTTCACCAGTAATACGGGCGTGAGGATTTCTAAACCCAGAGTTGTTTTGAGAACTTTATGAGGTGTTATAAATTGTCTAAACTATTGCACACACCCCGAAAACCTGTCCCTTTATTTGAGTGACAGTTTCTCCCTTCTGTATTAGTAAAACAGAGGTCACTGACTGGGAGTTTACAATATCTTATTTGGCCAATACAATGCTTTAAACATTTTTTTTTTTTAATTAAAGGCAACATCAAAACATGGAATTCTCCATGTGTAAAATAAAAATACAGATTTTCCACTTTTCTTTAAAAACTGAAATTTCTGGCCATATGACCTTACCTCCCTGAGGCAGTTCACCCACCGACCCTAAAAGGGCAGTCCCCTGTAGAAGGAGCATGTCTTCCTCAGGTGACCACTGCAAACCCCATGCTGCAGACAGTCCTCATTCTCTGCCTCTTCCAAGATTCTGCAGGCTTCTAATAAAATTCTTGCCACAGTCACAAAGAGCCTGGGTCTTTCAAAGACGTCAAATGAAAAGGCGTTCTTTGGCCCAGCTAAAGACAAAAAGCTGGTTGTGATGCCTATCTGGACTGTGATTTTTGTCACAGAAACCCAGCAAACCTTTCTCTCCTTTTCTTGCCCTACCTTAGTTTAAGAAAACTTTTCTGAGTCAGTTGACTTCAGCCTGCCCACCTGATAAGACCTAGGAGATCAATCCTTCATCATTCTCCTTGGATTAGCTTGTGTGACAATGACCCATTCTACCAGGCAGACAGATAAAATGTGTCAGCATATGATCCCGTGTGTAATGGAATAGTCTCATGCTTGTCAAGGCTCCAAATGAGGTCTGTGTAACAGCCTCAGGGCCAAGACTCATACTGGAATCTTGGCTCACGCATTCATATCCTGGGGAGTTGTTGAGGGACAGGTATAAGAGCCAAGACCTTCTCTTTGGGTCTGATGGGGACAGCATTATATGAGGAGATGGGACTCACCTAAAGGTCCATCTTTAAATATTTTCTATATCGCCACCCATCAAAGAACTTCCCTGATAGGTCAGCTGGTAAAGAATCCACCTGCAATGCAGGAGACCCCGGCCTGGAGAATTCCATGGACTGTATAGTCCATGGGGTCGCAAAGAAGCCAGACACAACTGAGCGACGTCCACTCATTCACTCATCCATCTCAGGATAATGATGATGGATGTCAGGGTGACTGTGAATGATTCCTTAGCATAGAACATTAGGCCCAGGCATGTAGAAAGCAGACAGCAGGAGGAGCTCAGCCCATCTAAGGACTCAGATGACCGAAGAGCCACTTGGGGTCTGATCATCAAATGAGTCCCTCCATGAAATGTTTCGCAGCAAATGATTTCAAGGCCACCCTTCTCAGAATTATTGCAAATGCTGGTGAAAAATACTATTTCCTGAGGTCACTTCCCCACAAACAGAGTTACACACACACACACACACACACACACACCTGCTGACCCATGATCTCCTTAATAATCTTTCCTTTAAGGACGTCATGGAGTGAAACAATAAACGCAGAAAATTCTCTTCCTTCCCATGTCCTAACTAGTAGGTGGGTTGGCTAACTAGTAGGTGGGTTGGCTAACTAGTAGGCGGGTTGGCTAACTAGTAGGCGGGTTGGCCGAGGGCTTGAGAAGGAATCATTCTTCAGATTGTTACTCCAGTTAGCCACATATAATGCTGCTGCTACTAGTCAATAATCAGCAACCTCGAAGACTGGCAGAGTCTGCCCTTGTTCTCTCAAGCCGTTACTTATTTAACCAATGGCTGCTAACTTCACTGAGCACCCCAATACAAGAAGAGTGACAATCACTTCCTTCTATGACCCCATATTCAATTAACTAAATTTCCCCAGAACGTGCTCCATAGAATAGCAGACTCAGAGACAGCAAAGTGTGCCTACAGATGAACTTGGGATGGGAAAATAACCCTCTCCCTCTCTTGGAGATCCACACGCTACATCAGCACATTAAAGGCAGTGAGAAGTCTGCAGTGAAGAATTCCATTTCATTCCAGTTAATACTGGTTTCCCTACACTTATATGACCAGAGAATTCTGTTTTGGCAGCTTCTGTGTAACAGTCTACAAAACAGACTTTCTAGGGAACACATTTTGGGAAATGATTAGCATAATGATGTAACTTCTCATTTATCATTAAAAGAGCCTGAACCAGCCTCTTTTAAGTGAAATGGGAGCATGATTAATTATTAGAGTGGCAACAAGTATAAGGTGAGCCCATCCAAGAGAAACTAGAACATGTGATGACTCTAGAATAATGTACCTCCTTCTGTTTGATGTCACATAAAACCCACCTTCAAACACATCTCCCAGGCCCTGGCACCATCCTTGTCTCTGGTAAAGGAGAATAAAAGAAGCTCAAGACACATGGGTCTTAATCATGATCCTGCGGATTGCAGTCCTGACCTGCCCAAGCCCTTGTACCTCAGGGTTCATCATTCTCCGCTATCTTGCTCTGACCTCAAGCTGGTGATATTGGCCTGCTCCATGGTGATTCGTTCCAAAGACTGACACCCCATCCCTGCCAGATGTCCCTGAGACCAACCATCTTTCTTCTTTCTTTCTTCAGGGCCTCTGTCTCCTGCTTGTAAGGACCTGCTGGCTTCCAGGATATTCACTTGTTGCTTCCTGCTCTCTTGGCCTTTTCTTCTAGCTTTTTTAATTTGCATCTCCCCATGTATCCCACCATCCTGTTATCAATCAAGTTTTTTTTTAATTTTATTTTTTCTAAGAGCACAAAATAACCAAAAGAGTGAACAAACAATTTAAAATTTAGCCTGCAGGTGCTATTTTAATACGCCATTTAGTTATTTAACTAAATAAACAGATTGCAAATAATGTCAGTAAGCCAGGTGAGAGCCAACAAGTTATGAATAGACATTTACCCAACCTCACGTTTCTGTCAGTGACATTAAACATAAAATAAAATGGTGCTGTTCCCTTCCCAAGTAATTATAGCTGCTTTAATACATCATTTATTCTTAGATATTGCCTGGTGCAAAAACAGGCCTCCCTCACGATTATACACTAAGTCTACCAATTTCTCAGATTTATACTAGACAGAGACTCATGGTGTCAGGGCATGGAAAACAGTTTTTGGGAGCAGTGAACCATTATTGCTCCCTTCACCAAACATCCTGTGGCCACTTATCCTCTGCCTACTCTTTTCTGTGTGATTAGTTCAAGATTTCCAACGTCAAAAACGAATGGAGGGGCAAGAGAGATAACCGTTGGGTACCATTTCTTGCAACTGTCCTAAGTGGTTAGCATCCTATCAAAGTAGTTGCACAGTGGGGTCCATTTAGATTGCAAACAAAACGTAAAACCCGGTACTTTTATAGGCAGGCTGCTACTCCAAAAAGAAAAAAAAAGAAAGTGAAAATAACATGTAAAGTTCTTTGATCAAGTCTATGCATTTTTCAACCATTGCTGTTCAAATACGAAAACAATATTCATAGACTGTCGGACAACGTTCTATATGCAGACCCACAGTCTTATTACTCAGCATGCTCAGCCTGCAGCTCCAGATCTGATAGTTTCCAGAAGGAAAAGGGCCCTGCAGATGAATGGTGAAGTTCATTGACCCAGAGGAGGAGGATAAGGGGACAACAGAGGACAAGATGGTTGGATAGCATCACCGACTCAGGCGACAGGAGTTTCAGCAAGCTCCTGGAGATGGTGAAGGACAGAGAAGCCTGGTGTGCCGCACTCCATGGGGTTGCAAAGAGTCGGATACAACTGAGCAACTGAACAAAGTGTGGTAGATATGTTAATTATATAAACTAGTAATTATCCCAAGCATCACATCTTTTGTAGACACAAAGCAGAATCAATCTATGTAACAAAGGCATTGCAAGGCAGCATGCAGATGACAAGGCTCCTCAGTGAGCCTTTCAACAAGGCAAGTGCTTCTGCACTGGAGGAAGTAGACATAAACACTAGTCATGTGACCCGTGAGGCTCTGGCAGGGACTGGAAGAAGGAGGAAGCCGTCTTTGCGAAAATATCTCTGGGCCATGTGGATCTCCTTAGAGATCCAGTGTAGGGTTATACAAAATCTGGCCACTGTTTCTTCATTTATATGAGGCCCTCTAATGTCCTTTTCACATTCAATATTTGATAATTCTTTATAATAAAAAAAATATTCATTCTTTAGGCCTCTTACCTCCTCGCCCATGTCTATCTGTTTCTCTAACTCCATCTTCCTATCTCTCTATGTACTGAGACAGAAAATATGAAAAGGGCTGACAGCTATGAATGGGTAAGGGGTAGCTGTTAGGTATTCACTTAATCTTAAACTGCTCATAACAACTAACTTCTAGAATTAAAATATCACCATGTCCATGTGAGATGACTTATAAAATGACCCCCAAAGATCCTTAGCTCCTAGTACTTATGCCCGAGTGTAATTATCTCCACTTTTTTAGGTCTTGTGAACAGTTCTTTGTTGTTCAGGCACTAAGTTGTGTCTGACTTTTTGTGACCCCATTGACTGCAGTAAGCCAAGCTTCCCTGTCCTTCATCATCTCCCAGATTTTGTGCAAACTCAGGTCCATTGAGTTAGTGATGCCATCCAACCATCTCATCCTCTGTCGTCCCCTTCTCCTCCTGCCTTCAATCTTTCCCAGCATCAGGGTCTTTTCTGTGAAGAAGGCTAAGCACCAAAGAATTGATGTGTTTGAACTATGGTGTTGGAGAAGACTCTTGAGGGTCCCTTGGACTGCAAGGAGATCCAACTAGTCCATTCTGAAGGAGATCAACCCTAGGATTTCTTTGGAAGGAATGATGCTAAAGCTGAAACTCCAGTATTTTGGACACCTCATGAGAAGAGTTGACTCACTGGAAAAGACTCTGATGCTGGGAGAGATTGGGGGCAGGAGGAGAAGGGGACGACCCAGGATGAGATGGCTGGATGGCATCATGGACTCGATGGACGTGAGTCTGAGTGAACTCCGGGAGATGGTGATGGACAGGGAGGCCTGGCGTGCTGCGATTCATGGGGTCGCCAAGAGTCGGACACGACTGAGAGACTGAACTGAACTGGGTCTTTTCCAATGAGTCAGCTCTTTGAATCAGGTGGCCAAAGCAATGGAACTTTAACTTCAGCTTCAGTCCTTCCAGTGAATATTCAGGGTTGATTTCCTTCAGGATTCACTTGTTTGATCTCCTTGCTTTTCAAGGGACTCTCAGGAGTCTTCTCTAATACCACATTTTGAAAGCATCAATTCTGCAGTGCACAGCCTGCTTTATGGTCCAACTCTCACATCCATACATGACTACTGGTAAAACCATAGCTTTGACTATGAGGACCTTAGCTTTGGCTCCCTCCTATTTTTTATGCCCAAGTGTAATCACCTACACTTTTTTATGTCTGGTGAACTGCTCCTAATGAATGGTAAACAACAAAAGTCATGGAATATGACTTCCTAGTTTACGTTACCAAAGACTGCAGCTCCAGTCGTATTCACATGGGCTTTTCTCTGAGTGAAGAGCCAGAAGAGATCTGGCTCTTCTCACTTGCCTCAGATAAAGCCAGCTGCCGCATCACGAGCTGCCCTACAGAGAGGTCTGGATGGTAAGGCAATGAGGGAAGCCTCTGGCCAATAGCCCAATGTGGAACTGAGGCCCGCAGTCCAACTTGCAAGAAACTAAATCCTGCCAACAACTACATGAGTGACTTTAGAAGCAGATCTTTCTTTAGTTGACCCTTGAGTGACTGCAGCCCCACTTTGATTATCTGAGCCAGAGGACCCAACTAAGGCATGCCTGGGTTCCTAACTCATAGGAACTGTGACATAAAAAAATGCAATTTTCAGCTGCTAATTTCTGGGTTAATCCATCACTCAGCCATAGATAAATAATGTAATTGCCTCAATAAAAGTGGCAAAGAAAGGGAGGGAGAATAAACTAGGAGTGGTGGGCTTCCCAGGCGGCAATGGTCGGAAAGAATTTGCCTGCAGTGCAGGAGATATAGAAAACGTGGGTTCAGTCCCTGGGTCAGCAAGATCCCCTGGAAGAGGGAATGGCAACCCACTCCAGTATCTTTGCCTGGAGAATCCCATGGACAGAGGAGCCTGGCAAGCTACTGTGCATAGCGTTGCAAAGAGTCAGACACAGCTGAAGCAACTGAGTATGCATGCACGCATAGGGCAATATGAGAGGCCCGATCATCTGCATTTGCCTGTATTCTCTAGTCCCTAAGAGAAGGAAAATAGAGAGCTACTTACTGCCATTAATAGCAGAAGGAAAACAGATTAAGATCTGAAGGATAGTGTCTGAGCAAATAAATCTTTGAGGGCTGGGAATATATATAATTATAACTTCATCACCTAGCACAGGAGCTGGGTCAGAGAAAATGTTCAGGAATATTTGATGAATAAAATAAAGGAGTGAGCAACTTCGCATTTAACTCTGAATGACACTGACTAGAACCATGTGAATGGAAACAGTTATAAGGGAGCTTTTCTGACACCTCTATCAATTTGCATCTATGTTCCTATACAGCTTATCTTTCCTTAAGATACCAAGGGGAGGCAGAGAAATCCTGTCCCACTCCAAGGCTCATAATACTGTGCTACCCCATACTTTTCTCTCAGCTTATCCATTTGTAGGGGGAAAAACAGACAAACTGGAGGTCCAAATATCCAGATTTACTAAACAGATAAATTAGGGTTAACCCTCCTCACTTGATCACTGTAGATAGCTGCTTCTCTTTATAAAGTGTGCCTTTAAATAGAAGCTCCCCTAGCACCTCTGAGTAGTTGCTTCGAGATCATTAGTCACTTAACAGACAGGCTAAGGAGGAAAAGAAACTCAAAACTGTTCTCTTTGTTAGCAGTGGCTGCCCAGTGCCAATCAATCAGAAGGAAGACAAAGCATGCCTGAAATTGCAACGCTCATTAATGGAAACATAATGTTTTATTTATAGGGAACAAAAAGTATAGGAAAACTATAATTTCTTAGAGAACAAAGTTTCGAAAATTCTGATGGAAAATTCAAGGGCAGCTATCAAAATTAAAGTCTGACACTGATTCCACTGTTTCCCCATCTATTTGGCATGAAGTGATGGGACCAGATGCCATGATCTTCGTTTTCTGAATGTTGAGCTTTAAGCCAACTTTTTCACTCTCCTCTTTCACTTTCATCAAGAGGCTTTTTAGTTCCTCTCCACTTTCTTCCATAAGTATGGTGTCATCTGCATATATGAGGTTATTGATATTTCTCCCAGCAATCTTGATTCTAGCTTGTGCTTCTTCCAGTCCAACGTTTCTCATGATGTACTCTGCATATGAGTTAAATAAGCAGGGTGACAATATACAGCCTTGACGTACTCCTTTTCCTATTTGGAACCAGTTTGTTGTTCCATGTCCAGTTCTAACTGTTGTTTCCTGACCTGCATATAGATTTCTCAAAATTCAGAAAACTAAGATCATGGCATCTGGTCCCATCACTTCATGGGAAATAGATGGGCAAACAGTGGAAACAGTGTCAGACTTTATTTTTGGGGGCTCCAAAATCACTGCAGATGGTGATTGCAGCCATGAAATTAAAAGACACTTATTCCTTGGAAGAAAAGTTACAACCAACCTAGATAGCATATTGAAAAACAGAGACATTACTTTGCCAACAAAGGTCCGTCTAGTCAAGGCTATGGTTTTTCCCGTGGTCAAGTATGGATGTGAGAGTTGGACTGTGAAGAAGGCTGAGCGCCGAAGAATTGATGCTTTTGAACTGTGGTGTTGGAGAAGACTCTTGAGAGTCCCTTGGACTGCAAGGGGAGCCAACCAGTCCATTCTGAAGGAGATCAGCCCTGGGTGTTCTTTGGAAGGAGTGATGCTAAAGCTGAAACTCCAGTATTTCGGCTACCTCATGCAAAGAGTTGACTCATTGGAAAAGACTCTGATGCTGGGAGGGATTGGGGGCAGGAGGAAAAGGGGATGACAGAGGATGAGATGGCTGGATGGCATCACCAACTTGATGGTAGTGGGTTTGGGTGAACTCCGGGAGTTGGTGATGGACAGGGAGGCCTGGCGTGCTGCAATTCATGGGGTCGCAGAGTCGGACACGACTGAGTGACTAAACTAAACAGATACCACTTAGACTTGTTCTGATAAACTGGATTCTGTGGACTGAAGTTCAACAACAACAACTAAATTTAAGCAAAATAAAGCATCTGAAAGACAATCAACAGGTCAGGCGTGTTTTGACAGAGAGACAAAGATGGCCCCCAGTGGTCCCCATTTCCTAATAGTTACACCCTTGTATAATCATCTCCTTTTGAGTGTGGGTGGAACTGGTACCTTACTTCTAACTAACAGAATGTGGCAAACATGCTGGGATGTCACTTCTGTGATTACATAAGATTGCAACTTCCACCTTGCTGCAGGCTCTCTGTCTGTATTTCTCCCCTACGCCTGCTTGCCCCCACCACCTCGCCCCCGACCTTTCTGTTGGCTATGATGAAGCAAATTGCCGTGGCAGGGAAAGCTGCATGGCAAGGAACGGAGGGCAGTCACCAGCTAACACCCACTTGGAACTGAGACCTTCGATGCAGTTACAATTCTCATTCAATACAAAATCATATAGAGTCGTGAACAAGTACCTGTTCTGTATTCTGTCACAAGGAGCAGTGGGAAGAGAAGAGAGACTTAGTTGTTTTCCAGTTGAACTGAGATTCTTCTTTCACCAGAAATGTGAAAATTTTGCATGGTGCTTAGTCACTCAGTTGTGTCTGACTCTTTGCGACCCCCACGGACTGTAGCCCACCAGACTTCTCTGTCCACGGGGCTTCTCCAGGCAAGAATACTGATTCATGCCCTCCTCCAGGAGATCTTCCCAACCCAGGGATCAAACCCAGGTCTCCTGCATTACGAGTGGATTCTTTACCAGCTGAGCCACCAAGAAGTCCATATTTTGCATTTTAGTTCAGTTCAGTCGCTCAGGTGTGTCCAACTCTTTGCGACTCCAAGAACCACAGCAGACCAGGCCTCCCTGTCCATCAACAACTCCTGGAGTCCACCAAACCCATGTCCATTAAGTCAGTGATGCCATCCAACCATCTCATCCTCTGTCGTCTCCTTTTCCTCCTGCCCTCAATCTTTCCCAGCAACAGAGTCTTTTCCAATGAGTCAGCTCTTCGCATCACGTGGCCAAAATACTGGAGTTTCAGCTTCAACATCAGTCCTTCCAATGAACACCCAGGTTGGATCTCCTTCCAGTCATTTTTCATTAGGTTTAATGAAATTGGTGAGAACATCCCTGAGAGATGAAGATGGACTTGAGAGGTCCATGTGAAAGAAAACTAACATTTGTTGAGGGCTTACTTGTGCCAGGCAATGACCTACCTATACAAAGATTATCTAATTGAATATTCATCATAACATTATTCTAAATAGTGACAGTGGTAGTTCTAAAAGAAGAATAAGAGGGGGTAAGGAGGAGGAAGAGAAATAATAGCAAACATTTATTCAATATTTCTTAGGAGCTGGTAACTTAAGTACTTTAAAAATAAATCATTTCATCTTCTCAGCTATCCAATGAAGTAGCTTATAATTATTAAAAATCATTTTATAGCAATAAAACTAAGGCACAGAGAAGCCTTGCCCAAAGTTACATGACTAATAAAACACAGAGCCATGATTTGAACCCAGGCAATCTGGCTCTAGGGAAGTGAAAGTCATTCCGTTGTGTCCGACTCTTTGTGACCCCGTGGACGATACAGTTCATGGAATTCTCCAGGCCAGAATACTGGAGTGGGTAGCCTTTCTCTTCTCCAGGGAATCTTCCCAATCCAGGAATCGACCTGGGGTCTGCTGCATTGCAGACAGATTTTTTACCAACTGAGCTACCAGGGAAGTCCTTATCTGGCTATAGAGTCACCCATATTTAGTCCACACAGGCTCTGAAGTCACCACATAATTATCATCCTAATGTGACATTTTTCTAATGTTTCCCCATGCCTTTGCACTAAGATGGGTCACAGCAAGTTTAAACATAAGTGCCACCGCTATATCTTGCAAAGTTACAAGTCCTGTAAACCAAGTGCTATTATCCTTACTCCAATAAGATGTAAAGAGGAATGACCCAGAGTTAACATCAAACATTTGTTGTCGTTGCAGTGTTTCTAAGTCATATCCGGCTCTTTGTGACCCCATGGGCGGCAGCCCGCCAGTCTCCTCTGTCCATAGGATTTCTCAGGCAAGAATACTGGACTGGGTTGCCATGTCTTTCCTCAGGGATCACCCCTGCACTGGCAGGCGGGTTCTTTACCACTGAGCCACCAGGGAAGCCCCATATCAAACATACGTTGAAGGTTAAAAACAAAAAAACTAGGCCTGTTTGTCCAAGGTTAAACTCTTCCTGGAATACACACAGAGACATACTTTGTTCCCCACTGGGATCCCCACCTGCCTAGACCATGTATCAGGACAGAGTCCTAGAAATGTCAGACAAGTCACTGACACAAAGATAAATCCAGCCACAGAACACAAGAGCCAGTCGCAGGGAGAAACGGCTTTACATTTCCATGCCAGCAGAAGCAGCTGGAGGATCACCTCCCTCTGTCTGTCGATCGTCCCTGCTCTGCTCCTCGTCCTTGGCTGGTTGCCCTGGTGATACTCACACCTGGCACTGGCCTTCTGCAGACACGCTGAACACTCCTCGAGGACAGGCACTTGCATTTGTTCCATGGATCATATACTGGGTAGAGTGCATGTGCCAAGCACTGTGTTAGATGCTAGGGCTGCATCTACCCTTCCCATTTCTCCCAAAAAACAACTCTCTCATTAACACTTAACAGAAGCTGGGTCTCTGATAAGCTGCTGGATGAACTGGTAAGAAGTGAACGGATGAAAAAAGGAAAGAAGAGAGGATTAAATGAAAAACAAAACAAAAAAGCCATTCCTCCAGGACAAAAGGGAAGGGCCTTGGATAAACTAACTTTGTGATTCTAATATCAAGTCTGTGATACATCTTTAGCGGTTCTCATCCTACAGATGAAGAAACTGAAGCTCAATTGATATAACTTACAGAGGACTTTACGGCTAAAGCCACGGCCAGGATTCAACTCCAGGCAGTTTGAGGCTACAGTGCATGTATCTAACCATGAAATATATTGCTTCCCAATATAGTACCTGGCACAAAATAGTCACTCAATGAATAGAAATTTGGCAGATGGCTGGATGGGCAGATGAATGAATGGGAAGATCGGAGAATGGGTGAACGAATGACAGACAGATAAATTAATAGATTTACTATGTAGAGCTACAAAAGGAAACAGAGTGGCATAAAAAATGTGGTGTCTATTTCCAGATCCATGAGAACAGCAAGTGGTAGCTTCTCTCTTCTTACAAATCAATACAAGTCCTCCAAGGCTTGGGCTTGTGGCTTCGTTCATTATGTAGGTGATGGGTAGGTGCATTCTTGAAGAAGGTCATGGAAAAGTAGAAAGGCAGATTTATGACTTAAGGGGTAATGAGGCCTCAGACAATGTGATTATACAATTGTGAAACCACTAATTATGTTTGTGGCTGTGTTGGCTGGAAGCAATAAGAAAGGTAATCAAAACTTCGGCTTCGGGGGGAAATGTATTCCTTCCACTCTCCTTCTCCTAGGCACCATACACTATTGCATTTTACCAAGAAAACGTGGTTTAGGGAACTTCAGAGTGAACAGCAGGTAGACCTAGATGTCCCAACACCACATCAGGTTCATATAGCAATGGCTCAGTGGCAAGGTCAGTGAGATCTGTTTGGCCTAGTGACATATTGCACAAAGAACACTGGTCCCATGGAGCAAGAAAATTGGTTTTGGTACATTAAGATCCCAGAAGCCAAAGAAAGCCTCTCATATGAACTCACATCAGTCATTTGTCCGTGGATCTTCCCTGGTGGCTCAGGGAAGCATCTGCTTGCCAGTGCAGAAGACCTGAGTTTGATCCCTGGGTCAAGAAGATCCCCTGGAGAAGGGAATGGCACCCTACTCCAGCATTCTTGCCTGGAAAATTCCATGGACACAGCAGCCTGGTGGCCTACAGACCATGGGGTCACAAACGAATCAGACATGACTGAGCAACTAACACTTTCACCAAGACTCTGTGATGGCTCTCCATGTCAACTCAGAGTAGAAGCTGAAGTCCCTTCAGTGGCTGAAAAGACCCTACCTGCCCCGGTTCCCCGTAGTTAACTTCCCGCTTCTTCACTCTAAGCCTTCCCTGACAGCTCATTTGGTAAAGAATCCATCTGCAATGCAGGAGACCCCAGTTCACTTCCTGGGTCAGGAAGATCCACTGGAGAAGGGATAGGCTACCCACTCTGGTATTCTTGGGCTTCCCTTGTGGTTCAGCTGGTAAAGAATCCACCTGCAATCGAACCTGGGTTCGATCCCTGGGTTGGGATGATCCCCTGGAGAAGGGAAATGCTCCCCACTCCAGTATCTGGGTTCGAGCCCTGGGCTGGGAAGGTTCCCTGGAGAAGGGAAAGGCTACCCACTCCAGTATCCTGGCCTGGAGAATGCCATGGACTGTATAGTCCATTGGGTCACAAAGAGTCAGACACAACTGAGTGACTTTCTCTTTCTTCACTGTGCTCCAGATTTGCTGGCCTTGTCTTCCCCAAATGTCTACAAGGCTAACTCCTTCATCTTTGGACCAAATGTCCCCTTCTCCTGTCTAGCACTCCTTAACCTGATATGTTTTGTCTTTTTCTATGGTGCTTATCACCATATAACATATTATAGAAGTAAATTCCTTGCAATGCTTATTTTTTATTGCCTCTTCCTCCCTCTACCAGAATGTAAGCTCTATAAAAGGAAGGAATATTCTTCTCTTATTGTTCATTGATATGTTCTAGGCCCCTAAAACAATATCTGGTACAGCAGATACTCAATAACTATTTGTCAAATAAATGAATGCAGCTTATATTTTTAACGGGAAAGAAAAAAATCACCAACTTAATTTTTTTCAATTCTTAAAGAAGGGGTTCCCCAAATTCAAAAGAAAATGTATACATGTATGTTCAGTTACTAAGTCATCTCTGACTCTTTGTGACCTCATGGACTGCAGCACACCAGGCTTTCCTGTCCTTCAGTATCTCCAGAGTTTAATCAAACTCATGTCCATTGAGTCAGTGATGCTACCTAACCATCTCATCCTCCGCTGCCCTTGTCAAAAGAAAATATTTCACATCAAAACTCCAAAACACAGGGGTAAAAAATCCCAAAACAAATATTTAAAAAAATCTACAATTGTATTAATTTAAAATCTGGTGAAATTTTGTGGACTGACTCCCCCCCTCCCCCCGCAACCCCCACAATTTCAACTAAATATCTTCTGAAGAGGTAGACTTCCCTCTGGCTAATATATACAACACTGAAGAGGCCAGGATGGTTGGTGTTTTGGCATTCTGTTGTACAACATGTTAAAAAGCAAGAATAAAAATTAAATACCTAAGCAATACTGGAGATTTGATCAAGGTCAGTGGTGAAAACTGCATTCATTTCTTGCCCCTCATTTGCTCTGATGAGGGCTCAGACCCTCCCAACTGCCATAATCAATGTGTCACTCATGTTAAGACTGTGGGATCAGTACATGAGAGAAAAACACAGTGCTGAGGTAGAAATGAGTAAAGCAGAGGGGTGGGCGGATGCAGTGGGTGGTGAAGAGTCTGCCCAGGCTGATGGGGTAGGAAACGGGCCACCAACAACGGTGCCACTCGGGAATTCAGCCAACTGCCCACCAGTGAGGGGTGATGGGTGAGTAATGGGCACCCCTAAGCACTCAGTGCCTGCTGTGTTCTCCAGAGAACATCTGAATGATCCCCAAACAGCTTTCCCATCCAGGGCTTGCTCCTAGTCCCTGATGCAAGGAATTGAGAGTCTCTTCAATCATTCTCTAAGAAGAGGGCACTAAAGAAGCTCTCCAGATTTGAAGTTTCTGTTGCCATTTATTGGAAACACAGGTTTCTTGTTCACTGGAATTAACCAAGGTTATAGTAAAAAGACCTGATACATAGTAGGCATTCCATCGCTTTTCCTTTTTCCTGCTGGGACACACATGGTAGAAACAGCGTTGCTATTGAGATCTGTATACTTCGCTTCCGAGAGCGAGCAATGGGAGTCTATTTTTAGCATTTAAGGAATTTCTTACCTATCTCCCTAAGTAGAATGAGCCACAACATGTACTTCACTCTCTAGGATCTAAAGGCTCCTATCTAGAGGTTGCTATCTAGAGGTTGTCAGTTTCTCTCCTTCCAGTAGAACTGGGATGAAACTGACAAGAGAAAGCATAGTGCCACCTCAAGGGTGCGCTAACAAGCCACTTCCCCCTCAAAACACACACACACACACACTCTCACACACACACACACACACACACACACACACACTAAAGAAGCTCTAGGAAAAAAAAAAAAAAAAAGAGTTTTTTTTCAGGGAATGCCACGCTCCTCAAAAAGGTTACCTGAGCTTCTAAAAAGAATCCTGCTAGACAACTGCTTCCAAATTCTATGGACCTATCCATCTTGCTTTCACTTCAGAGCAACTTACTTGGAAGAGCTGAGCGCCCTACAAAGAGGCCAGTCTGATTAAGTTAAGGAAACAGCAAAATACACCTCAGGCTCAGAGGCACCTTGGCCTACCAGGTAGAATTCCAGTGTTGTTTCATTAAAGGAAAATGATAAGCATAACAGAAAACAACGTCTATGTGTCTATGTCAATTTTTAATAGCAATGCATTTGCTCTATTAGGATAGTGATTTATTCATGTACTTCATAATAGATACATATGGTAGCCTGAAATTACCTCTATCTGCATCCAGGGCAGGAATCATATATTTTATTAGGTTGGCTCTAGACATAAGAGGCGGAGAAGGCAGTGGCACCCCACTCCAGTACTCTTGTCTGGAAAATCCCATGGATGGAGGAGCCTGGTGGGCTGCGGTCCATGGGGTCGCTAAGAGTCAGACACGACTGAGCAACTTCCCTTTCACTTTTCACTTTCATGCATTGGAGAAGGAAATGGCAACCCACTCCAGTGTTCTTGCCTGGAGAATCCCAGGGACGGGGGAGCCTGGTGGGCTGCCGTCTACGGGGTCGCACAGAGTCGGACACAACTGAAGCGATTTAGCAGCAGCAGCAGCAGCCTTAAGAGGAATATTACCTAAATGGTCAAGGAGTTAGTTCGCAGGGCCGCAACTGTTCTTTCAGTGGCTGTAGCCACATAATCTATTGCTTTCTTTCCCACACTCCAATGCTTAGCTAAGGGTACAGCTGAACCATACTGATTACTGAGACATGTTGGTTTTTTTTTTTTTTTTTTTTTTTCTGCTCCCTTATCATTAAGTTTGAACAATGGAAATAAAAACAACAAAAATCTCTGGAAGACTTTTTTCATGTCAGTGTGGTCTCACTCCCTTTACCAAGCAGCCAGACAGGCTGGAAGTGGGTTTCTATGTGTTAGGAGCTAAGCATTTCTTCTAACCCTGCTTTCAATAGAATTAAAGAGAATGGTTGAAAACCACCTGCCCAAAAGCCCAAAACCTCTGTTAGACTAGGAGGAGGCAACCTAAACAGTTGTTCTCATAGCAACAACTACATGAAGGCTAATTTTAAACATGGATGTCAATTATATCTCAAAAATAGCTTAATGGAAAATATTGCTGCTACGGATGGAAACGAGGTCTGCACATTTGTGCTAAGTGAATGTCCTGGTAGTAATAGCTGCAAAATAGCCAGGACTTAGAGACAGAAGCACTGAGGCCCACCTCCTAGGAAAATGAGCAAAAGAAAAGAACAGTATCTTTCCACTCCCTTTGCAGGCATCTTACATTTAGAAAAGGACAATCCCACAGGCTGAAAAGTTATTTCAGCTTTTTAAACTTCAATCCATGCTGACACCATCCTTAAATTCTGACTTAACAAATCTGTATTTTAAGTAAGTTTTGTTTTTATACTAACCTGATTTGATTTTGCTTTTTATTTTGTCATGATTTAGAGGTTTTGAAATAAAAAAAAAAAATTTACTGTGACACCCAAAAGTCATTTCAGCTCTGTGCGTCAAATTTCTCCTGTTCCAAGATGTTACCTCCTACTTAAGGCTGCCTCCCTTCCTATCAGCAGAAGGAAGAGCCACAGCTTTCCTCCAAAAGAAGATAATCCAAAGATGAGATTCATTTGGAATTTCTCTCAACTAATTACTCATCAGGTTGGTTGGAAGACAGTGTCTGTAAAAGCTTAGGGTGCTGAGAGCCAGGGACTGGGATATAAACTGCACAGCACCCCTGGAAAAACACAGGCAAATGTATTAAGGTCAACCACATGAAGCAGTTCTCCATTACCTGTACCCCACGGCTCCGGAAGCCTTATCTGAGAGTATTTCCCTTTAAAGATTTCTGCGCAGAACCAGAACTAGTCACAGATATATACAAAGGCAAAACCACGGGGCTGAAATATAATAACTAAGATGGGTGGGTCCGTACAGATTTTCTAAACTAATTTTTACACTTGGCAGAGTTTATGCCTTCACACACACATATTCTTGGATGTATAACAAAATAATATTATTCTTAGTCATTTAAATGCTGACTTTGATTCTTATTGAGAGTTTCAGTCCATGCCTAAATCAACAAAGGAAGAGAAAAGATAGGCTGACTGCATGCCAGAGTTCTCTTACTGAATGACAGTATCGACTTGGTCCCTGGGGACATTTACGTATGGGACACCACCCCCCCCAAGGCTGGAGTTGTGGTGTGTCTATAAGTAGCTGTATATTGGAGGGGGAATGGTAGAAATGGTATATCTGTGTATAAAAGCCTGTTTATACCTTACCTTAGGGAATTTGGGTTTCCCTTGCGGACCAGCTGGTAAAGAATCTACCTGCAATGCGGGAGACCTGGGTTCAGTCCCTGGGTTGGGCAGAAGGGAAAGGCTACTCACTCCAGTATTCTGGCCTGGAGAATTCCATAGACTGTATAGTCCATAGGGCCGCAAAGAGTCGGACACGAGTGAGCGACTGAACTGAACTGAATACTAAAACTAGTATACAAAACACAATACTTAGCACTGTTTAAGTGCTTGTCAATTAAGTACTTGATAAGCATACCTTATATTCCACACACTGCTTGGACGGAGGCTGAATTCCTTACTTTGGGAATGCTAACATGACTTTTGAAATATATTACTACGTGGCAGTTGTTTCAAAATATTTTACAAAAATATTAGCAGTCCTAAATTGGTTCCCAATATTAAGAATCCAAAAATCCGGGGATCACTGCACTAAGAGATCTCACCACCGTGTGGTCACACCCATCTCATACTCAATCGGCTGGATCAGAGGGAGGCGGGAGGGATTTCTCTGATACATTACTGAGTGAGAGGCCTTCAATAATTTATGTCAAATATACTATTTCATTTCCTCCTCAATATAAAGCAGCCTCACAGGGTTGTTATATATAATTTGACTGATGAGTAAACAGAAGCTTAAAGAGATCAGTAAGTTGCCCAGCATCAATGTTGCTCAGATAAAAGCGCAGAGACAGGATTTAAATCTAGCACCTGTGAGGTCCCAAATGCCATATTCTTTCTGCCACATCCTACTGGTACTTGGGCTCCCCTGGTTGGATTTCAAAGAGAAACTAGTAAGTTTCTTCTTAAAGATGAGGAAGGAGGAAACGTTTTCAGACACATTCCCAACTAAGAATTCCATAGACTTTACCAGTGATTCATAGAGGATGCAATCTTTCAACAGGAGGAAGTCTGAAAAAGCACACACACCTATGTGGCATAGGGATTATGCATTTGGAGTAAGGAGCTGGGACTCCTTGCCACCGTAAAGCTGCATTCACTTTCAACTCAGTCTTTGTTCCTAAAGAACCGTAACATACACAATATACGCCAGATATTGAGAGCTTCGTGTATATATATATTCATATATATGGAGTCATTTGTGTACTCGGTCGCTTGGTTGTATCCAACTCTTTGCAACCCCGTGGACTGTAGCCTGCCAGTCTCCTCTGTCCATGAGATTTTCCAGGCAAGAATACTGGAGTGGGTACCCTTTCCCTTCTCCAGGGGATCTTCCAAACTCATGTATCGAACCCATGTCTACCTCCATCTTCTGCATTGCAGGTAGACTCTTTATTGCTTAGCCAACGGGGAGTTGTGTGAGGTCCTATTCATTTGCTATCTCAACAGTCAGAATGCCAAATCAGGGATTCCTCTCTCTACAAAGGACTTGAGAAGACATTCCCATTCAATGAGCTATTGTGAGGCCTGAATCTGCTAATCCTCCTCTTCTTCCGCCTCATTCCCCGCCAGCTTCACTGTGAAAGTAGAACAAAGAGCCCGCCCCCTGCCCTCAGCTCCCCCGGGACGCCACTGGCCTGTGACCTGGGCCACATGGTAGTGGCAGGAAGGACTTGACCAGGATCCTATCCATCTTCCCTCCCCCTCTGGGTGGCCAATGAGCTGGAAAATGAAGGACAAATGCAGGTTCATGAGACTCTTAATTAGGTCACAGCTGATCCCGGTCCCCTTCATCCGACAGCTGGGGCCAGTGGGCCAGCACACCCCTTTGCAGGGGTGCCCAACTTGAATACATCCTTTCTTCCTTAAGATGCCCCTCGCAGACCAGACCCAAGGAAACCCAGAAATGCAACTCTTCTCCATATAGGTCAAAGCACTTGAGAGAACAGGCCCTCCTTGGGAATAACACTTTAAGAGGAGGCACTTGCGGAAGAGAGTATGGGACAGTTAAGAAGCAGTCTGCCAAATGGAGGGCTCAGAGAGGGCAAAACAGCAGTCTTCCAATACTATGGGTCATCTATGGCCAAAGAAACAAGGATTCAAGGATAAAAATTAGTCACGTGACTTCATAAGCCCCCTAACGTCTCTGTGCCTCTGTTTTCTTATAGGTAGAATTGGAATAATTATAGTACCCACCTTACAGGATTGCTAAGAGGAATAAATGTAACAAATAATACTATGTGTAAGTGGGTCTGGTGAGCACTATAGCAATGTTCAATGATAAAAATTAGGCAGAGTTGGGCTCAATACAAAATCTTCTTCTAAAAATTATAAATGAATGTTAAAAAAAAAAAGTGACTTGCACTAAAGGCAGTGATAAGCTAATAAGTTCCCCATGACTAACAGCAGTCATCTGGGCAGGACATGGGGGCATAGAAACAAGCCCATGCAGAGACGCTGCAGGAAAAACCCCTTCATCCGTAGGGGGATGTTTAAAAAGTAGTAACATTATGTTTTATGGCTCTTTGGTGCTTTCAGAATATTTTCCCACCTGAATTTTTCTTTCAAAGCCAACTGGGGAAGTAAGCAGGGTAAGTATCAGGGCCACTGCACAGAAGAGAGGCACCAATAGGCCAAATGTCTTGTCTGAAGCCAAAGAGCTTTATCTGAAAGTGCAGGTTTCTGAACAGAGAGCACCCGTGGCATCTTAGACACTGTTTCTCCCTGCACCTCACCCCCCTGTCTCGTCCAGGACAGGCCTTGTTTCTGCGTAGATTCATTCCTGTCACTTCCCGCCCCGTGTGAATTGTCCCTTCTCGGCCTAATGCTGCTGTCTGCTTGCTTGAGCTTCCAAAATCCTATTGTCTCACAGATCTCCCCACTTAACCCTGCGTTTGTCTGTCAACATAATTTGTTATTACCAAAGGAAAGGGAGGGAAATACATGTTTAAGCTTGAGCTCTGACTCTAGGGTTCCAGGAAGAAGCTAGGGAATCATAAACCCAGGAGGGCCTTCAAAAACAGAGAGAGGTGCGTGAAAACCACCTACATAGAGGTCCCCAGGTGTGCACGACACACTTCTGCGTTGTTCTTAAGTTACACATCCACCGGACATACCCACAGCACCCAATGTGTCCCTGTCTTAGAATTTGGGAAAAAATAAAGACCACTGCCAAGGCTTTTTAGCAAGGAGGACAGTACTGGGCTTTAGTTTCTAGAGTATGTCACAGGGGCCACGGGGAGATGGATGGCCTGGCAGCTACTAAGAGCTTCAGGCCCATAAACCAAATTGCCTGAAAGAGCGACTCAGTTATTTTCTTATTCACGGCTTCCAATGGCACCAACAAAGCCTGAGTCATCCGAGTCCCTGGAGAGACATATCTGTCCTGTGCACACATCCATGCTCATTACTGCTGGACGGTTCTCAGCTAGCCACACCAAACAAGCACCTGCCCGCCTCCAGGGCCACATTTAATTCCTGCTCCTGTTTGCATACATCTGATCTACACACTTTGTCCTCATGGAAGGACCCGGATCTCCTGGGAGAAGGAAACGCACAAATTCTCTCACATTTATTTTTTTTAAGCAGGTGAGTATTTATTCATTCATTTGGCTGTGCTGTGCAGCAAGCAGGATCCTAGTTCCCTGACCAGGGATTGAACTCTTGCCCCCTGCACTGGTAGCCCAGAATCTTAACCCCTGGACCATCAGGGAAGTCCCGAACTCTCTTTCCAAATGCTGGCCATGCTAATTCCCGTCCCTTCTCCGATTCTCCCTAGATCACACCTTCTTCCTTCCTGCCCCTTCTCCCCCTGCCCCTCCCTCTCCTCATACCTTTCTTCTTCCATGCTTTCACTCCCTTACTTTTCTTTCTTCTCCAGTCATCTCTTTTTTCTCCCCTCCTTCCCTCCAACTGACATGCCAGTTTTCCTTCAACTTTCCGCTCTTTCCTGTCCTACTCCCAAATCCCCTTCTGCCTCCACAATGTATGGGGAAGGCTACTAGTGTTGCCCTCTGCTACCCAAACAAGATAAAAGTTTATGGAGCCATGATCCTTTCCGCTCACTTCTTTTATGGTTGTTATAAAGGCAGTTCTCGTAATTAATTTCCCATGTCTAAGGCGTTACAGATATGCCCAAATGCAAGCTTCTGAAGGAATCTCTAGAAGGCAGAGCCGAGGTAGCGTAGGGTCAGATACCTTTTTTTAAGATCTGCTTCACCCTGTGTCCCTGTATGAAAGACACCCGCCCCTTGTGTCCTTCCAAACTTCACATGTTGAAGCTCTAAACCACCCGGTGCTTCCAAATGTGACTTTATTGGGAGACAGGCTCTTTAAAGAGGTGATTATATTAAAATGAGGCCATCTGGGGAGGCTCTAATCCAATATGACTGGGGTCCTCATAACAAGAGAAAATTCAGATGCGCAGACAATCGGGCCTCACACGGAGGGAAGGCTGTGAGAGGCCACAGCCAGGAGCCGGCTGCCCGCAAGCTGAGAGCCGAGGCCCTGGAGGAGTCCGAACCTGCTGATCCTGCTCACCCAGCCGCTGGAGCTCTGAGAATGCCAGCGCCCCTCACTTAAGCCACCCTGTCTGTGGTGTTTTGTTATGGCCACCCTAGCAAGTCAAAACGCTCTGTGAAGTAGATAGGCTATTCGTGAAGTAAATACAGGTATCTGCCTGTCTTCTCTTGCATTTGGGGAATTTGGACAAAAACTTGATGCCTATCAAGCTGTTATTCTTTCAGTTTAAGGAGAACTCTTTTGTAAAGCAAAAAGGACCCCTACCTCCCCCAACCAAAAACAATCTATGACAAGTAGCATAGTCCAGAGATGGAGATATCACCCCAAGGCCCCCTGTATTCTGAATGCCCTGCCCTGGCCAAATGCAGGCATGACACAGTGACACTTGTGTATCAAAAGGAATTCTTCAGAGTGGAATTGATATAATGATGCCCCCAAAATATCAAGCAGATTCCTCCTAAAAAAAAAGAAAGCATTTGAGAAACAAACAAATAAAATTGTAAAATCTTAATTAAAAAAAAAGTTTACATCATAGGTCTAAAGCCAGGCAATACTGGATAGATTCAGAAGGTCAACTAGACCATGGAAGTTACTAGAGACGGAAGATAATTAAAACTCAGTCTGTGGGGACCTTTAGACATCAGTCTGCTCTTAGGTACCTATAGAAACTCGCCCGTTTACATATTCTTGTGCACGTGGTGATAAGTCACTTGAGTCCTATCCAACTCTTTGAGACCCCATGGACTGTAGCCCTCCAGGCTCCTCTGTCCATGGGATTCTCCAGGCAAGAATACTGGAGTGTGTTTCCATGCCTTCCTCCAGGGGATCTTCCTGACTCAGGGATCAAACTTGCATCTCTTCTGTCTCCTGCATTGGCAGGCGGGTTCTTTACCACTGAGTCACCTGGGAAGCCCACATATTCTTATGGGTCCCAGGCAAATTGTAAATTCCTCTGGAAGCCCCTTTACTGCATTGTCTTGAGGTCTGCATACAGAAGCCCTTCTGTTCGGTGGTTAATAAATGAAACAGAATCTGAATGACCCATGAATAGCTCCTCTCTTGATTATAACCAAAGCCCCACCCACCTTTATGAGCTTCCTTGTGCCCAAACAAATCACTGATACAAAAGATTGTATCACCAACATCACCCTCTAACAGACAAGCCCACGAAACCTCACAGACATAAGTGTACACAGAATTTGTGTGGTACAGCTATCTCTATAAGCTGAGGAGGAAAAGGAAAATTCCAGACATGGCGATCTCGTTTGTGATCCTATTTTTCTCATTTTTCCTTAAGCCCCTTCTTTCACCAGACAAGCCCCAAATCTCACAAGCAGCTCTTGCCTCCAGAGGGAGGCCACCAAGGAGCTGAACAAATCTGTTCACAAAAATGGACTCTGCGTTGCTCTGGGAGAGCCCTTGTCCCCAGAAAGAAGTATCTCTCCGTTTGCCTACTACCTCAACAGGTTAAAGAAAAGGCTAAGACTAAATGGGGCAGGGGCTTCCCTGGTGGCTCAGATGGTAAAGTGTCTTCCTGCAGTGCGGGAGACCTGGGTTCAATTCCTGGGTCGGGAAGATCCCCTGGAGAAGGAAATGGCAACCCATTCCAGTATTTCTGCCTGGAAAATCCCACGGACCGAGAAGCTTGGTGGGCTACAATCCATGGGGTCGCAAAGAGTCGGACATGACTGAGCAACTTCACTTTTACTTTCACTAAATGGGGCAGAGTGTACACCTGTTCAAGCTGGTCTCTTAAGCAAAGGCTCACAGACTTCCCAGGAGAACAGGAGGCATCTCATGTTAACTCCACACCCTTAATAAGTGTGTTGACCCATCCCAGGAATACACAGCATTCCCCGTTCACCCACATGGACTTGAAGGAACAGCTACGCGGGGGACCCAGAGAGGACATTCACCCAGGCTTGTATTTCCAAAGGACCCTCGACATTTTAGCTTCTGAAATTGGTTTCATTATAGTGATGTTCAAACATTCACTAACAGTCTATTGCTCAATTCGACAATTATTATCAATGTGGTTTCAATTCTCTCTTTTTGTTGTTCCGGAGTATATTTCAGAAAATATCAAACATAATATAATTCAGTCTTTGGGTATTACTTCCAAATGATTCTGCATATAGAGCCACCACTAAAGAGGGTACAAAAAAATGTAAAATGTCAACAAACAATTCTAAACTGGCGTTCTATTCCTGGGCCACCTGCCCCTCGCAGACTGAATTAATATCCTCTCTAAATTTAGAGAGAGATTCCTGGTTTCTGACTACACTGCATTCAGTGGGTTTCTGTGTGAACAAATAATTTCTTGAGTGTTAACATTTAAAGGTTATGGTGACTATGTTATTTCATTTCTTCATTTTACCAGTGTGCAAAGAACTTTAAAGCAGAGAGGAGAAGGAAGAAAGAAAAGAAAGGGAAAAAAAAAGAAACAAAAAGTAAAGACATTGGTCAAGGGCTCTCTGAACCTCTGAACCTACAGTCCACAAAGAAAAATCCACTATGAAATAAATTCAGTGAAATGATCCTGATAATAGCAACGATTTATTGGGTGTTTACTACATACCAAGCACTACACCATGCCCTTGAGGAGGAATCTCCTGGAACACAGAGGTACTATTCAGCTGTGTCCCCTCCTCAAGGATTTGTACATGGGAATGCCCAGTCAATTTCAAACAACATACAGCCTGGAGCACATATGAAAAAGTAGAGCTAGTCATTGCAGTCTAAAGGTTAACCTTGGCTTTGGGAGGAGGGAGTAACCTATTTTGAGAAACTACTCCCATTTCTTTCCTCTGGAGGGCTTACGGCCTTCTTGAATCATTGTGCAGTTCCCCTAACCAGCCGATACACGGCAATTGCTTCTTTTTGTTGGGGCCTCATTAATTTAAT
Organism: Redunca redunca; assembly: GCA_006410935.1. Taxonomy (NCBI): domain Eukaryota; kingdom Metazoa; phylum Chordata; class Mammalia; order Artiodactyla; family Bovidae; genus Redunca; species Redunca redunca. The sequence continues at coordinate 195,521 of SJYQ01000065.1, forward strand.
AAGTAAACACGGAGTTGTTTTATTTACATCCTAAAAGTGTACCATCACTGGCCGGTGGGGCTCCACTGGAGAACCTCTAGCTAGAATACTGTAGCCTTGAGACTGCGGTGTGGGTTTTCCCAGAGTGACAAGAGGCTGGACAAAGGATGAGGCAAGGGAAGGGTTAATGCGTTGTCGGGGTGGCCGAATCTGTCCCAAAGCAGTGTGCCAGTGCAGCTCATTTTCTATAGTATTCTATTTCTTCTGCACTAATTCACAGTCATTATCATACCCTGACAAGCAGCCCATGCTTCATTTACTGACATTAATTAATTCCCCACCCCCTGCTCTCTACCTTATTTTAAAAGAGCGAGGAGGGAAATATCCCATTCTATCAGGGAGAGAATGCAGGTTTAATAATGGGTGGCAGCTGGCTTTCTCTGGTGCAAATGAGAAAGAGAAATGCAAGCCAGCTCGCTGTCGAGCTTGCTGGACCATGGCTGAGACGACACCTCTCACCTCCTATCTCCACCCTCAACCCCACGCCCAGACCCCAGGCCTCCTCAAGCTCAGTGTTCCGACCCCACTCCCTGACGTACAGAGGTTTACGAGAGAGAACAGCCAAACTTGGGCACCTCTCCCCGCCCTCGTTCATACCCAGTCATGACATGGAGGAAAGTAATACATGCACGAAAAGCACCAGCTGATACCAGCCCCGAGGAGCACAGCTTGTACGTTCTGGCTCAGGCTCTCGAACTCGCCACTTCACCCCCTAAAGCCCCAGTTCAGCACATCTCTGAGTGTCCTGCCTGCCTCTCAAATGGGGAGGCCAAAGGACGAAAGAGGAAATTTAAACTCAATCGCCTAAGTGTTCCCATTAGAAAGACACTCCTGTGAATGTGTATTTGACCCCATCATTTACTCTACAACTGAACTACATCAGTCCCCAAGTGTATTCTTTATTATCGAGGTTCCATTCAGGTGCCCAGTCATGTCCGATTCTTTGCGAGCCCATGGACTGGAGCGTGCCAGACCTCCCTGTCCCTCACCATCTCCCAAAGTGTGCCCACAGATCATGTCTATTAGTGCAGAAGGAAATGGCAACCCACTCCACTGTTTTTGCCTGGAAGATCCCAGGGACGGCAGAGCCTGGTGGGCAGCCGTCTATGGGGTCGCACAGAGTCGGACACGACTGAAGCGTCCCTTAGATCATGTGATGTCATCCAGCCATCTCATCCTCTGATGCCCTAATGATGTCTAATAATAATAGATATTATTTATGATTTGTTACTGTACTCTGTGGTACTAGTGTATTACTCAGCAGCTCTGTCAACACTCTGCATTCCTGACAGTCTACTTGTATTAATAACTCTGCCCAGCGAATGCACACAGAGAAGTAGCCACATGATGGTTTTTGGGGAGGTGGAGGAGGGGAGGGTGGTTGTCAAAGAGAATGCCTTGGTTCACATCAAAGAATGACTTGGCATGTACACACTGCTATATTTAAAATGGGTATCCACGGACCTCTTGTATAGCAATGTTATATGCCAGCCTAGATGGGAGGAGGGTTTGGGGGGAAATGGATACATGTATTTGTATGGTTGAGTCCATTCGCTGTTCACCTGAAACTATCACATCATTGTTGATTGGCTATACCTCAACACAAAATAAAATGTTTAAAGTATGGGGAAAAAAAATTAAAAAGTAACTTGGTCTTTCTTTAACATGAGGCATGCACTGGAAAATGAACCCTGGCAGTCTAGGTAAATCAGGAGCTAAAACTGCCATCATTTAGTTCATATCCTCCTTGGCCAGCTATACTTCTCTGGGCCTTGATTTCCCCATTTACAAAATGAAATTGTTAGATGAGATGAACTCCACCCTCTTTCCCAAGCCCTTGAGTTCTGTCTACTTAGGGTTTAGCCAGTGAGTTTCACACCCTCCTCTCTCACCTGGGATTTTTCTCAAGGCTAGAAAACACTGAACATTCTGAGTTCTAATTCTGCCTTAATTTGGTTAATTTCTCTATTTCATTGGAAAGGAGGAAAACTTTGGTCGACTCTCATCTGTATAGCATGGATCAGAATCCCTCTTTGTGTGAATTAAATACCTTTGTTCTTGGAAAATAGAGAACACAGTTTAAATAGCAAAGTTAGTTGACTTTTTATTTTTGTTTTTAATTCACCAATGATGTACAGTTGGCAGAAAGTTCTCGTTCATCCTTTCCATAGCCAAGTCTCCGTGCTGAAGGCAGTAAGGAAACCTCAGGTGCGACACAGAACTGGCTACTGGAAACACGAAATACAAAGGAATTTAAGAGTTAACCAATTCGTTCCCAGGAAGTCCAGTAGTAGGCTAACTGGAAATGTAACTTTCCTGCTAAATATTCAGACGGAGTCACGCAGAAGAGGGGTTCTAGGTACTCTGGGTCCTTTTGCTTAAGCCAACGCTGAATATCTTTTTTATAATAAGTGTTTGTTCACTGTCTTTTATTGAGCTCAGTCTTCCTCAGACCACTAGAAATGCTGTTTGTTACAGGGATCAGAAAATAGGAATTAGCACATTAAGAACTTTAAACATAAATAAGTTTATGGGGAAATGAGAAGGGGTGAGAGGCTGGAGGGTGGGGGATGGAAGCAGGGAAGTAAGTAGTAATAAGAATACATCAAAGAAGGACAAAGACTCACAGATGACCTACAAATAGAGAGTAAAGTGAAAGTGAAGTCGCTCAGTTGTGTACGACTCTTTGCGACCCTATGGACTGTAGCTTACCAGGCTCCTCCATCCATAGAATTTTCAGGCAAGTGTACTGGAGTGGGTTGTCATTTCCTCCTCCAGGGGATCTTCCCAACCCAGGTCTCCAGCATTGCAGGCAGACGCTTTACCATCTGAGCCACCAGGGAAGGCCAGTGGAGAGTAAGGTAACAGCTAAGTCAGAGTAACAGTATAGATTGATTAGTAACCAACACAAAGCTTGAGAAATGACATTAAAAGGAGGGAAGGGGCAATGCTGACTAATTATGAAGCCTGTCACTCTATCACTGGTTCATTAGACAGTTAAGAAACTTCATTCACTTATCTCAAGGTTATCCACAGAAACAAATTCAGAAGGTCACGAGGTTTGTAATCGTGTTGTCTATTCTTTTTGCAAAATTGAAAGAACAAGTCTAAAATGTGACTAATCAAGTCAGTAAGGTCTAAAGTCCTTGTTGAAGCATATGGGACAAGTACTAAAGAATGTAATAGGGCTTGGAGTCAGCTCATCAGTCAGTCCATTGACAGGTATTCATTGAGGGCTTACAATGTGCCCAACACTGCCATTCCTGATTGCAAGTCAAAAAGCTTGGCGGGTGGGGGTGCGGGGGGTGTCTAGCCGCAGCTATCTCATTACCTCCTTTTGTGAACTCAAACAAAACAAATGATCTAGTTTGACAATATTTTCAAGCCTCTGTTATAAAGTAGGCGTAGCCCTGGGTATATAGGAAAGCCAAGAATTAGCGAGGTTCACTCTCTGCCTCAATCAGAACAAGAGAATGATAAACAGGTATATAAACAACACTTAGACACAGCATATACAGTAACCTTAAAACAACAAGTTTAGTAGGGTTTCCTGATCTATAAAATGGAAATAACCAATTAACTAGAGTATACCAACTATTCAAACTTCGGAGTTTTGGAAAAGAAATAGTAGTCCACTGATATAAATACATCCAAAGCTTTGCATTTATGGGAGATATAATGAGATCTTTGGTCAAAACTCGAAATTTTTATTGGAATTTCACAATACGTGATTTATCCATTTCATGGGGCGTCAGTTAACCTTTGGTTGAATCCTTGATATAAGAAATCACTTTATCATCTTGTTTGCATAGATAATACATTTTACACAAACGATTCAGGCTCCGGGAGAAAAGGGTGGGAGAATGCCTTAAAAAAGTAAAGAAAACCGCAAGGAACAAATATTTCCTGAAAGAATGCTTTAATAAAAAAGTAAGTCTTGAGCTCAGGGTCAGGATGAGCAAAATACCAGATACCTTCGAAGGTTTTAGGAAGAAACACCCTTTCTGTTGGTGGCAGCAATTTAAAATGGAACCTTTCCACAGTTTTCCTCCATGGAAAAATCCCCCGTGTTCCTCTTGCTATCAAGACAGACACCCAGAAGGTGACCATCTCTGTGTGATTCTCTCTGTGTGACTCTTGGTTTTCTCTCCTTCAAACTGTCCTTTGTATAGCTGCTTTCCTCACTCTCCTCTTCAGCTACCATAAAACTGATCACTCCAGTTCAATCTCTATATTGTTTTTGCTCTCTCTTTGTGGAGTGTGTGTGTGGGGGTGGGGGGNAATAACAAATCTTCGTCTTTGAGAATCTCTCTTTCCCACCCCCAGAAGGGACTCATAAAAGTGAGTGAAGGCACTCAGTCATGTCTGAATCTTGCAAAGAGTAGCCCGCCAGGCTCCTCCATCCATGGGATTTTCCAGGCAAAGATACTGGAGTGGGTTGCCATATCCTCATACAGAACCTGTTTGTGTCCACTCTCTGCTTTTTGAGCTAGTTCAGATTCAGCAGTTCCACTTCAACACTTGCCTCAAGAAAGAAAGCAAAAAACAAAGAAATAGAAAGAACAGCTAGATAAGTCTAGACCTCTTATCACAGTTTATACGAGACCCAGACTAAAAGAGGAAAAGTATAAAGAATACATATCACTTCTCCTCTTATCTCCTCTTATTGAAAACACTAAAACACTGTCTGGTCATCCACTCTGATGAGCCAAACACGTGGACTTTGCCCTGGCTCTCCCACCGTGGTACATTTCCATGACAGCAGATGAGCCGACCAGAACAGACGTAGTTGCCACACCTTGACCAACAACTCAATCAATCAAAGTCCTTCCTTGCATCTTACTGGGAGAGGGTTCAGGGTGAAAGCTAACATTTTAGTAGGTGGAGGTAAAAGAAGTCTGAAACATGAAAGAAAAAGAAATATTCTTCATGTCCACTGTGATTTAGAGCACTTGAGAGTTCACTTGACAGGACTCGCTGACTATACTGTAAATTGGTTAAGATTCATTTTGCACAGGTTGCCCTGACTTACTAACAAAACACTGATTGTCGTAGGATTTCCTGACCACCACCATCCCCAACGCTGTCTCCCTCTCACCCATGAACCCTAAGATTTGGTGAGAAAATTCTTTTATTTGGTTCTGTTAAACCCACACTCACAAACCAAAATGTCACTGAAGAGCTGTGAAGGTTTCCTTCTAGCCTCCTCACCTGCTGCCACCCCTACCCGCTGCTGGGGAGAAAACCATAGATTGACTGGTGTCCGGGGCCCTCCTTTACTTCCTGCCCACTGCAATGGCCACAAACAGAGCCCCAGATAGAAGACAGAACACGGACTCATGCTAGAAAAGGGGAGCAAGAGATGAGGGAACAGTAAGGAAAAAAGTGGGATAAAGGGGAAGAAACCCTGGCTAAATGCAAATTTGACCCAGTCCTCATTTGAACTATGTCCCCTCCATTTCTTCTTCAAAAGGAGGAATAGTATAAGAAGGAGGACAAAATAAAAGCAGAGTTACAGAATACCTCAATGAAAGTAAAAAGACAAGTGGGGGAATATATCACACAGCTGAAAAAAACAAACATCCTGAACTTTAACATTTTAGCGGATGCTTAGGACATTGATTGAAAAAATAGTCAAGATATAGAAAATTCTTTAACAGCAACTCAGATCCTTCATAGTCCCTAATCCACTATTTCTTAAAATGGGTTTCTTAGACCCACAGGGAGGCCTGCCATGCTGCAGTTCATGGGGTCGCAAACAGTCAGACACAACTGAGCAACTGAACTGAACTGAACCAGAATCACCTATTTTTGTTAGAGATTCCTAGATGCCACCCAAGATTAAGACTCTTTGGAACTGTCACTTGGGACCTGAACTTTTAACAAGTACCCCGGTAATTTTAATATCTTCTAACATTTGAAAGATGCTCCTCAAATCTTTACACTACCTGCATTGAGTACAATTACCTAATTATAGTAAATTTGCAAAGCATGCTTTGAAAAGTTACTTCTGCAAACAGCAAGTTTTGACAAGGATGTGGAGAAAAAGGAATCCTCATGCACTGTTGGTAGGAATGTAAACTGGTGCCACCACTGTGGAAAACAGTATGGAGATTCCTCAAAAAATAAAATAAAAATAGAACTAGCTTACAATCCAGCAATTTCACCCCTGAGTCTCCAAAGGAAACAAAATCCCATTTCAAAAGATAATATGTACCTCTGTGTTCACTGCACCTTTACTTACAATTGCCAAAATATGGACGCATCCTAAGCGCCCATCAGTAGATGACTAAATGAAGTTATTTCTCACATACAACTAGGATTACTGCCACTACATGAACAGTGGGTCTATTATTACACCACAAGCCCCATGATAAAGCCTTTTCCTCCAGGTTTGCTCTGTTAGTACTTCAGAGTACCTAATACAATTCAGTCTATAAGAGTTTTTCTCATAAAAATAGCATAAAACAATTACCAAAATCTTTATGTGGCCAGACATTCAATTTATGTAATAAAACAGTATTGGAAGCAAGAAACAAAACTATTAAGCTACACAGTAGCTCACAACTGATAGAATCCAAGATAAAGACCTGAAGATCTCATTTAAAACTGCAGGGTCTCAGAATTCTAGTTTAGCAGGTAGAGGGAGGTACTCAGAATCTGCATTTTAACCAGTATGTTCAAGGGCCAAACTTAAGGAAATGCTTAGCATAACTTGGACTGCCTTGACTTCGATAGCTTATAACAGTGTTTCTCAAAGTGTGGTCCCCAGGACAGCAACATCAGTGTCAGCTGAGGACATTTCAGGATTACACATGCTTGGGTTCAAGTCCAGGTTTACTGAATCAGAAACTCTGGAGGTAGGATCCAGAAGTCTGTGGTTTAACAAGCTGGCCAGATGCAATTCATTTACATCAGTACTTACAGGGGTGGTTCTCACTTTTGAAGACCTGGGGGGTTTTAGATAATCCAGTTCCCGGATTGCTCTTCAACCACATTTCTGGGGCAGAGGGAGAGGCTGAGCATCAGTAGGTTTTAAAGCTCCCCAAGGGCTTCCCTTGAAGAAGGAAATGCCAACCCACTCCAGCATTCTTGCCTTGAGAATTCTGCGGACGGAGGAGCCTAGTAGGCTACAGTCCATGGAGTCACAAAGAGTCAGACACTTCACTTTCACTTTTCAAGGGCTTCCCAGGTGGCGTTAATGGTAAAGAATCTGCCTGCCAATGCAAGAGACATAGGAGACACAGGTCCCTGGGTCAGGAAGATCCCCTAGAGGAGGGCATGGCAACCCACTTTAGTATTCTTGCCTGGAGAAGCTCATGGACAGAGGAGCCTTAAGGAGTGCAGTCCATAGGATTACAAAGAATCAGACAGGACTGGAGCAATTTAGCATGTATGCAAGTGATCGCAGTGGGTAGCCATGGTTGAAAACCACCACCTTAGAACAATATTATTTTACTTATGAAGCACAAGAATGGTCACATCCCTGCTCACCCACTGTAACACGCTGCTTTCTCATCGAAACATTATTCACCATTATCTTGGATTCTCTAACCTGTTCTGTTCACCACAAGCTCTCAGATGTCAGTGGTATGACAACACTCACATCTCTGCATTGAGCTTGGAGAGGAGGGAAAAGAGGTCCACTAATGTGTTGCTGGATCAAGTGACTTACCCAGGATGATCTGCATGTAGAAAGTGCTGAGCTTCTGAGCCGTTCTTTCAGCTCTGAGCTCCCTGCCTCTAGATGAGAGACACATAATGGAAGGGGAAAGCTACCCCGGGCACTCTCTTTCCAAGCTGCCACCAACCCCATGATTATTCCCTCCATCAACCTGGGTGAGTGGGCTGGGAGTCACTTACCCTCCTTTGAATTGCCCCATTTGTGTCAAGGTTACTTTGTGCAAAATGATAAGCATTACCCAGTAATTCTCTTCTGCACCTCCCACATTTTCCCCCAAAGCCTAGGCTCTTAGAAAGCTTTGCTCTTTCTTCTTCCTGACTCCTTTTAAAAAGACCTTTAAAACATCCTTACCCTGTGGATTTGTCATGCTTTTCCATCCTCTAATCTGCGAGCCGACAGACAGCTAATCATTATTATAATAAAAATGAGTTATTATCATTACACACTAAAAAGAAAATGATGCCAAATTCTGCATTTTCCTCCAGGTCCAGTTAAATACCTCCTCCTCCATGAAGCGTTCCTTGGCCCTTCACAATATTAATAACATTTCTTTCTGTAGACTCCTGCAATTATTTGTGTGTCTGTACTGAACTACCTAGTGCTTCAGTGCATATAATGGCATGTATTGTTTTCAAGTTGTGTAATATAAAGTCATTTTTCCTTGCCAGCTCTCTGCTAAACTTCCCAAGGGCAGACACCACACCTTCTAGTTCTTTTTTGTCCCTCACGACCACAGCACATTTCTGGGCAAAAAGCACCAAACAAAAATCCAATAAACATTTGACTCTCATTACACCTATTTTATAAAACATCAAAAACATTTAACCATTATTCTGGCTTCTCAGATATATTCTACAAATTAAAAAGCAAAACTAAGATTGGCATCCTATCTCTAATTTCAACAATTAGTGACAGTTGCTCAGTTGTGTCGAACTCTTTGCAACCCCATGGAATTCTCCAGGCCAGAATACTGGAGTGGGTAGCCTTTCCCTTCTCCAGGGGATCTTCCCAACCCAAGGATCGAACCCAGGTCTCCCATATTGCAGGCGGATTCTTTTCCAGCTGAGTCACGAGGGAAGCCCAAGAACACTGGAGTAGGTAGCCTATCCCTTCTCCAGGGATCTTCTCAACCCAGGAATCGAACCAGGGTCTCCTGTATTGCAAGTGGATTCTTTAGCAACTGAGCAACCAGGGAAGCCCTTCAATAATTAAGTTGAGCCTAATTCTCAAAGATCAGAAAGCATACTGATACGCGTGCACGCGCGCGCGCGCGCGTGTGTGTGTGTGTGTGTGTGTAAGAGAGAGAGAGAGAGAGAGAGAGCCGGTGAGAGAGAGAGAGACTGCCGGTGTCCCCACACTAATGCTTCTTGAAATTTCTGTGAAAATTAAATATATTTTAGTTTTTGTAACTCAGTCTTTGTTCTTGGTGTTGCCTTCAAGTCTCTGCTTTTGTCCTGTTTAATTATTATTGGAATTTAAGAACTATTTCTCAGATATATTTAAACATTTTTATCTTAGAAACCATTACAAATCTTGAAATTCTAGTTTTATAATTGAAAAGACATTTGTTCCTTATGGGTGGCATTTGCATTTTAAAGCTGATCAAGGCTGAGGTAGTGCCGAATTTCAAAGCTGATCTGAATTGGTTATGAAGCATATTAAATTTTCATTCTAAAAACAATACTGTATTTTTGAGAAATCACGCTTCCTTTTTTGGGGAAGCATATGGCTTGGTGATTCATATGGGAAAGTTACTAAGTATATTTTGGGAAATAAGTATACATTGCACTCAAATATACAGTGAGCTTACATTAAAGATTTTCATTGCATTCTTAGCATGTAAGTAAATTTCTATGCAAACACAATCTACCCGCTTGGTCTTCACATTTACTTCTATAACCAGTGTAAATAGAATGGAGCTTTAGAGATGTGTGAAATGTAGAGGATGAGTGAGCAGAATATCTTCTATGATTAACTGGGGAAAAGAGGACCCAGTGGTACGGGGAGTGTTTCTCTAGACAGCACAGGAATAGCAGCAGAGAAAAGAAAAATATGATCACCTAGAAAAAGTATTGTCTTCCTCCCTAGAGACACCAAAGAGAATTTAAGCGATGTATGCACCCTAGATGGGAACATACAGCTACTGCTTAGAGGGGAATGGAGAGACGGCAGCACTCAGGATGTGGAAGCAGACAGCTGAGGGCAGAGAGCACTTCCCTGGATGCTCCAAAGGTCTGGTAGCCCAGGATGCTAGTCACAGAGAAAGGACACCCCATGATCTCAAACACACAGCCAAGCAAAGAAGCTTCGTATCAAAGGTATTTCAGAAGACAAGTGGATCTGCAGACTAATATTAACCACAAATTCCCAGTTACTACCTGAGTCAATGCACTTAATAACTTGCTGTACATTGCTGTATGATATTTTTTTAATTATACTACTTAATGAAATTTTATTAGAATAATGTTTGTCCTGCATTTTGGATTTTCTCAGGGGGTGTTGGAGCAGACAGAACTAATTACAGCAAGAAATTCATATTAAAAATCAATGGATTTAGATGTTATACCTATCTCTGATGGAAGAACCAGGCATGATTTAACTGGAAAGAAAGAGTTTTCTAAGAAGTTATACTGGCTTTCAAAGTCATAGCTATGAAAGAAGGTTATTTTTCTCCTAATTCCTTTAACCAGGTTCCCAATCTCCTCAGGTTTATAAAGTCACACCGGTCTTATCTCTGCACCCTGACCTGCAGAAATCAGAGAGTGCCCTACTCTAGTTGGGGGAATTCCTCTCCAGGGAAGGGATATTTAAACTGATATCTGAATAAAGGAGGTGCCAGTTGTGCAGCTAAGCATCCCAGACTGAGTTGGGAGGGCACTGGGGCCAGGGTCCTGGGTTTTTTCTGACTTAAAAAGAAAAAAGCACCATGAATCAGGAAATTTGTCTTGTCTTACCACTCAGTCTCCATTGCCCAGCTACTCAATAAATATTAATTGATAGATCTGTCATAATGACATCAAAATTATTATAACAACAATAATTATTTCTATCTCCTTTGAGACACATGGGAAAGAGAAGGAAGTGAGAGGAGAGCTTGGCGATACTCCAGAGAAACTCAACTTGAGCAGTATTAAACCAGTCCCCACAACATGCAACATGCTCCAGCAGCCATTCTGGACACTGCAAATGAACTCGCTCCTATGTAGTAATACACCTACGGAGAGACTGCAGCGAGTAATGTCCAATGCTAGCCTCCAGGGGACGTGAGGGGTCACACAGCATCTAGATCCTGCCTCCAACAGCTTATCATCTGGGAGGAAAGTGAACATCTACAAAAATGCCAGTGAAATCCCCTTCTACACTGAAATGCCCTGTCCACATCTCACTGTACCCCCCTCATGCATGTCAGCAGTCCTCCTGGGTTTCCTTACCCTACTGCTCTCCACCCGGGTGCCCTCTTCCAATAAAATCTCTTGCTTTGTCAGCACATGTGTCTCCTCGGACAATTCATTTCCAAGTGTTAGACAAGAGCCCAGTTTCAGGCCCTGGAAGGGGTCCACCTTCCTGCAACAAATGGCGACTCTGGCAGGGACTCTTCTTCGCTGAGACTGACATCCTGACCACTCGGGGTACTCAGGGGCCAGCTTGCCTGCCAATAGACCAGACCCAGCGGCCGCAACTGGGACCCTTTTGTCCCTGGTCTCCTCCTGACTCGGACAACTGGCCAGAGTGCCCCGTCCTGTAAGGAACAAGAGACTTTATTGACCTCTCTCCTCTTCCCTCTCTCTTTCCTCTCCTTGACCATTCCTATCCCCTGTTTTTCTAGTCCCCCTGTCCTGGACGCAGGAATCTGGTCGAAGGACCCTCAGCCTGAGCTGAGGATTAGAGACTGATCACCTCCTCTTGACAGAGAACTCAAATTCTGGTTCTGGTCTGATTTCTGGTAGGGCCGAGTTCCAGTCCTCCCTTCTCTGGAGGCCCAGGGAAAAGTCCCATAAAGCCTGGGCATCTGTGGGTGGCAGGAGACGTCTGTAAGGACACCCCTTTTGCCCCCCCTCTCCCGCCTCGTCCCGCATCGTCTTTCAACCTGGCTTACTTTCTTCCCTTGATATCTTTGATGTTAGTACTTGGATCTGAAGTTCTGTGTCACTATAGGAGGTTTTCTGAGAGACTGTATTTCTGCCTACAATGTGAGAGACCTGGGTTCAGTCCCTGGGTCGGGAAGATCCCCTGGAGAAGGAAATGGCAACCCACTCCAGTATTCTTGCCTGGAGACTCCCATGGATGGAGGAGCTGGGTGGGCTATAGTCCACGGGTCGCAAAGAGTCAGACACGACTGAGTGACTTCACTTTCACTTTCATGCATGTCAGCAATTCACCTAGTATATGTCAGCTATGGAAAGTTTACAAAGCAACCCTTACACGTCAACCATTCGACAGACTGCACCCTTGATGCCAGGGGTTCAATAGATACGAAGTCAAAGTGCTGTGCTCTGCTTCCTCCACAGACTGAACGGTTGATGCCAGGGCTTAAACAGATGTGAAAGCAATAGCTGGCAGCTAAGCCAAGTCCTGCCTAGGACAGTACATCTCAAAGTGTGGTCCTCAGACCACTTACATCAAAACCATCCCAGGTATCCTAGACCCTCTGAAACAGAATCCCAGGGGTAGGCCTGAAGACCTAAAAATTTTCACACTCCCCAAGTGATTCTTCTGGATACTAATATTTGAGAACCACTGGACAAGATCTGACAGTATTTTCATACATCTAAGGAGACTGGTCCTTGAATCTGCCGATATAGTGATACCCTTTCAAGCTTTCACCCCTGGAAAGCAACTCCACCCTCTCTCTCTCGGTCAGTCCTTACAATATGGGAGTTTTCTAATATACATGCCAGCTTTAACAGCACAGCATGGAAACATTGGTAACTATCAATTCCAGCCCTGAGCAACTGGGTGCCCAACACTGAGTTGGTTTTCTGAGACCAGGAAAAAGATCATACAGAGATATGATGCAAACAAATATGACTGCCATTAATGATGATTCTCACGAAAAAAACTTTGAGCCTACCATTGCCTGATAAGGAGAGCCAGAAGAGTGGGTCCCAAAGGTACTAACGTGGAATCCCTAGGAGTAGAAAAACCTGGTATCCTTATCTTTAACAACATTTCAGTTAAGAGGACACAGGTCCGCAGACCAACCATGGGGATCTAGGGATCCAGTATAAAGTATGGGACAAATATCCACATATTTGAGGACTCACCACAGTCACGCATACTTCAATATAGGCTTAATCACTTAACCATGACCATGAGGAATGGCAACTGATTTATCCTAAATCTATAAGTAACTGGGGAATTAACTATTATCCTCTTTCTCTCACTCTCTTGACTATCAGTGGGGTTGGTCAACACAGATGCTGTTTTTCTCCGAGGGCATTCCCTTAGTACCAGAGATGAACTCATGCTTTATATTCTTAATATCGGCCAGTCTCCAAGCAGCAGCTCCCCAGTGATTCTAGCTTCCTAGTATCCATGCCCTTGTGTGGTTCCCTCCCACAATGAAGAGGCGAGTCATGCAGTCAGCAGAACTTTGAGAAGATGGTAGAGTGTTACCAGGCCAGATACTAAAGACACGGCCACTTCTGTTTTCACCTTCTTGGATCACACGCTGTGGGAATGTAGCTGCCACGTCATTAGGATGCTCAAGAAGTCCTCTGGAAAAGTCCCTGTGGTGAGACACTGAGGTCTTCCGCCAGTAGCCAGCACCAACTCATTGCCCATCATGCTGAGCCATCCTCGGAGCAGATTCTCCAGGTCCAATCGAGCCTGACGAGGACTGCAGATCTGGCCAGTCTTCACGGCCACCTATGAAACCCTGAGCCAAGGCCAGCAGCAATGCAAGCCACACCTGAATTCCTGATCCACAGAAACTAGGATTCCTGATCCACGGATACCACATGAGACAACGAATGTTTGCTGTGACCTAAAACCACTACACTTTGTGGCAATTTGCTATGCAACAATAGTTTATACCCCTAGTCTAACCCAAGATGGCATCAGAGCTCCAATCTCAGGGCTCTTTCCAGGGCCATAACTGAACAGGCATCCCAGGTAAAATTACTCCATCCTTTCCTCCCTTAATTTACTCTACTAGAAAGAAGTTTCACAATAGAGAGGCTTTCCTTTTAAAGAGCCTTAGAAACAGCCCTACTGTATCAAACAGGATTGGTTTTAAATGAACATTCTTGTACTTCTCTACCTGCCAGGGGAGTTGTGAGGCTTAATTAATTACAGATCTTTGGATGAAAGGAGAACCGAGCATTAAGAATTATCATCAAATGGGAGTAGGAAAAATGAAGGGGGGAAAAGACATTTTCTCTCTTGGCTTGCAAAATCTACTTCACCTAAGATTGAGCAAAGGCTGAGTCACCTACTGTTTAGAGAATATTAAATTTTTTGCTGAGTGCAGAGTGCAAATAAGCCAACACAGATTCAGAACAGGGAGCCCCTGTCCTTCAGCTTAAAATAGACCCCCTTCTCCAAAATGAACCGCAATTCTGCTTTTAGAGAATATCACAGGCAATTGGTTCTTCCAAGATTTCAAGGAGGAACAATGAGATAAAATAGACATAAAATATAATCTCCATCTAACAGAACTCCCCCCATTTGTAACCAGAAGCTTCCTAAACAACAAACCAGACCACATCATGGACACCGATGCCTACTCTGGGCAAACACAAAACGGAAGAAACACATCTGGGGGGTTCTTTCTCATGTTCTAATGACAACACTCCAGCCAGAGGAAGCCCAAGGGAACAGAACCGATTCTCCACATAAGAATAAGACCGCTGGTAGAGGCCAGGGCGTAGGACAGAAAAATAATGAGGGACTGTCGCCCCAATTCAAGAGTTCAAATCCCAGCTCCTCCGCTCATGAAAGAGATGACTTTGGTCGAGTAAATGATTTAACTGCCCTGACCCTCAGCTTCCTCACAGCACAAATGCACCACTAGACATATTGCTTGGACCCTAGACCCCAAGGCTACCATGCCCTCCCTCCAACCTCCCCTAGACCTCCAGACCCCACAGGCATTGTCCAAGGAGGAGGGAAAACTAGCCCACTGGCCCTTAAGGCTGAATTCTTCCAGGCTGAGGGGTTGTGTCCACTTTTCTTTTGAACCCGGGTCTCCTGCATTGTAGGCAGACGCTTTAACCTCTGAGCCACCAGGGAAGCTTCCTTGAATAACAACCTTAAAAAATATTTTACCTTCATTGATTTATTTAAGCTGCAGCAGGTCTTAGCTGTGGCACACAGATTCTCTAGTTGAGACTCATGAACTCAGTTGCCTTACGGCACGTAGGGTCTTAGTTTCCCAACCAGGGATCGAACTCGCGTCCCCTACACTGGAGGATGGATTCTTAACCACTGGACCACCAGGGAAGTGCTCTTGTCCATGCTTCTTGACCTTAAAAAATAAGATAAAGCCTTACTCTCCACACTGATAGTGGAAGACTGGAGGGCAATGGCAATTCCTAATGCAGAACCTTTTTGGAAATTCTTTAAGGAACAGTCTATGTCTTGATTATAAATGACATCCGTATAAGTGAGCAAACCTTCTCCAACCAACCAAAAGAAAAAACTTGTCTGACTTCTCCTCTAAGCATATTTGAAGCAATAACTATAGTAAAGACTCTATAACTACATAAAGATCATCCAAAAACATGTGAAAAGTACAGATGACTGAGCCCCACCTTCAGAGATTCTGTGGGACTCCAAAATGTGCCCTTTGCAGAAGCCTGCCCCCACCCCAAGGGGGTTCTGCTGCCTACTTTGAGGAACCCTAAACCTAGAACATAGTCAGTGCACACCTAACAGGACTCTGCTTTTATGCAATTAAATACTTCTCTAAATACATGAGGCTTACGGAGGCCAAAAATAAACTAGAGGAAAGACAGGGAGGCAGCCCCAAACCCAAATGATTAAAGTTCTGCCAGGAATGATTTATGAACCCAGGAAAAAAACTCTAAATCCTCTGTTGTTGACTCAATGACTTTCCTGTAGACAGACAGTTGGTCTAAAAATATTTATGTGACATTAACAAGAAGGTCTGGAATTATCTAAGACGCGACAAGGTCAGAGTTCAGATTAATGGGATGAACCCAAGGAAGAGGCAGGTTTGGTTTGCAATCAAGGAAAGCACACACATATTGAGATCTAAGACATTCTGAATTCCTCTCCTCAAAGGAAAATGATTCAAGGTGCATTGTCTGAGTGCTACTACAGACAAGACTGAGGGCACTGAAGGTGGTATGGCTAAAGGCTGAGTGCTACAACAGAGGAAACTAACTTGAGTTAGAGGACAGGGGCATTGGATGACATTGTACATTCCGTGCCTTTCCAGGGAGATTTCCTGACATCTCTCCTGGAAGCAGGATTAACACTGAGATGCCCTTGAACTTCAAGTGCTACGTGTATGATCCCAGTTGGGTCTTCAAAGTTTCTGGTCTCAACCTCCGATTGCTCCTGTCCCCATGTCCTGACTGGCACCCAACAATTTCATGCTAATTCTGAACTCGCCCAGAGCTTAAGTAGACTCTGTTACAGTGTCCCTTTGCCATGGCTTACAACCTGAAAACATTGATTATTCACACTGAAAATTAACTATCTAGGTCAGTGGTTCTCAAATGTAGCTGCACATTAAATTTACCCAGAAAGACTTTTTTTTTTTTTTTTTAATACAGTTGCCTAGGCTCTCTCCTAAGCCAATGAAATAGACTCTTTAGCTCAGGCATCACTATTCGTTATAGGTCTCCAGATGATTCTGATGTATGCACAGAAGGAGAACACTGATATAAAGTTTCCAATTTTGGCTGTACATTAGAATTTCCTGTGATTACTTTCAAAAAAATAACACCAGGCCCCATTTCCAGAAATTTAATCCTAATTGGCCTCAGATTAAGACCCAATAAACATGATCTGTAAAAATCTGCTTACATGATTTTAATTTGCAACCAGGTGGAGAAAGATTCTTCCTATGGAAAGAACTCCAGCAAATCAACCTCTAAACTCAAATCTCTGCCCTTTACCTTTGACATCTTTGATTTCCCATCACCCTCCATTGACTGATTCCTGCTAAATATCTTTCCTCAGTTAGAAATTTCACTATCCTCCCAGTCACCCAGGCTTGAGTTCCTTGGAGTCATCTTTAGCTTGTTTGATTTTTCTTTTAAATCAAGTTAGAAACAGAGCTGAGGTATGCAGTCTGTGTCTCTTCCTGCCCAAAATGTACTCAACTGTCTTGCACACAATACTGTGAATACGTGCACATACTTTGTACATAGCCTCTTGCTTGGCACAAACAAGCCCTCAGTATTTACTGAATGGATAAACAAATGAGTGAAGAAAAAAATGAATAGCAGTCACTCAATCTAAACGAACGTTTTAAAATCAACAGCAAGGCATGGAAAACCCAATTATATTTGGAGAATAGATATGCACATTACTATAGCTTAATAATGGATAAGTAATAGTTTGACAATTCTGGAGAAGGAACGATGAATGGAAGGCAGCATTTAAGGATGCAGCTCTAAATCCTTCATGGCAAGAAGTCAAAAGATAGTGTCTACATTTCATATATCAAGAAAGTATATATGAATCCTGGCGGTAAAACAGAACATTAGTTTTACCACTGGAGATGGGGCTTCAGGGTGGATCATTTTCATTTGGGCTGCTTCTGTAAACATCTGAATATTTTTTTTTTACAGTATATACATACTGCTTTTTATAAATTTTGTTTTTCTAATATAAAAGTACTAAGGATAAAAACAAAATTAACCTTTCTCCTTTGACAGAGAAAGATTAAATCAGACTGTCTAGTTTAAGATCTCTGAGAATCTCTTCAGGAGATAAGGGGCAATGACCTCTGAATTTCTTTCCCATGTGATTCTAAGATTATAAGACATCCTTAATTTCCCCTTTCAGTTATCCCATCATCTTTACCCCCATGCCCATCACCAGTTGTACTTCATCAAACATTTTCCTTTTTAAATTAAAAAATAATAATAAAATAAACACATAAACAAGTAGGCATAATAAAGAAATGGTAAATTAATAGTGACAGTCAAATCCCCATAGAGAAAGGTCAAGGACTATTCTGTAAAAGGGGCAATACTGAATACACCTCTATTTTGCATAATCATCTATACAAACTAATGTGTAGAGGCTGGCTGGGTGGGCAAATGTCCTTTGGTCCTGAGCAAACATTTACTGAGTACCTGCAATGTCTAGAAGAACCTCCCTAGTGGCCACAATGATTATCAGATAGGAAGAGAATCTTGTGACCCCAGTTGGTCTGTCTCCCATTTCCATGAGACAGGAACAAGGCACCTCTCATTTCTGTTGCCCCTAATGTACATCTGTGCCTTTACTATAATTAATACTGAGCATATTGAGCACATGCTGTGTCCACTATCATGGAGGAAAGGACAGAAAAAAATTCCTCTACCGAGGACCCACCAGGTGACAGATGTAAGTGATAAGAATCATTATATGTGATGTGTGTTTGTTGTTGCTTAAAGAAATAGGACAGATGCCAGTCGATATCCGATGCAGGATGCAGGATGCAGGATGCTTGGGACTGGTGCAAGGAGAGGACCCAGAGAGATGGTATGGGGTGGGAGGTGGGAAGGGATTCATGTTTGGGAACGCTTGTACACTCGTGGTGAATTCATGTTAATGTTTGGCAAAAGCAATACAGTAATGTAAAGTAAACTAAAGTTAAAATAAAAATTTAAAAAAATTAAAAAAAAAAAAAAAGAAATAGGACAGAGAATTCCAGCAGGAGCCCATGGTTCTTGCACTTTAAGACCATCCTTCACACAGAAGGGTGAGTGGGCCACAGGAACACTCCTTCAAGGCTGCAGAAACATGGTTTGTAGGTCAGAGACACGGGGCAACTGCATTTCTGTCACAGAGGTGAAGAGCACCATCCAATTAAATTACTACAAAACTACTTCCACAGACTTATAACCAAGGGTGATAAAGAGCCCTTGGGATGCAAATGGTATATATTGACACTTCAGCAGGACAGGTTAAAAAAAAAAAAAAAGTGAACTTTTAAAACTCACGTTCCAAGCCAACCATCGGAAACTGGGCAGACTGTGCAGAGCAGGAGAAGAGTAGACAGCCGACTCAGGGACAGAGCTCCAGGGGCAGGGAGGTGTTGTTTGAAGGGTGGAAGAAAAGTAAGATGTTTGGTTTGTAGGCATATATAGGCCCTGACATCATAAGTACTCAAAGCCAAGGCCTTTTACACCCTACCCTTTACCCTATAAGATGAGCTTGTCCCAAGAAGGGAATAAAAAGCCAGCTTCTGATTACTCTGAAACAGTAGAAATGGGCAGGAATAGCT
The DNA here is from genome assembly GCA_006410935.1 of Redunca redunca. NCBI lineage: Eukaryota > Metazoa > Chordata > Mammalia > Artiodactyla > Bovidae > Redunca > Redunca redunca. The sequence goes on from SJYQ01000065.1 coordinate 214,657, forward strand.
AGATAGATAGACAAGATAGGAAGATAGATCGATAGATATAGAGAACTATCCCTGCACTTTGGGAATTTACATATCCAACTTTATTCCCCACTTTCTCTCCAAACCAACCCTCCAATCTCACCAGTGAGCCCCATGACTCTCACCCATCCATCCTGCTTCTCACTGTTAAATCTCCCAGAGACTTCATTGACTTCTGCTCATTTACTAAGTTGACTAATAAATGAATGGCTCTCAGCAAGTTGAGGGCTTCCCTAGAGGCTCAGTGGTAAAGAATCTGCCTGTAACACAGGAGACCTGTGTTTGATCCCTGGGTCAGGAAGATTCCCTGGAGAAGGCAATGGCAACCCACTCCAGTATTCTTTTCTGGGAAATCCCATGGACAGAGGAGCCTGGAGCTGCAAAAGAGTCTGACACAACCTAGCGACTAAACAGCAAAAACAATCAGCAAGTTGAAGGCATAAGGATTCCCATCAGTGCCAAGTTCTGGATCTGTAGGCTGGGACTCCTGATACCATTTGGAGCAGAAGCAATGTGTTGACTCCAGACGATTACCGAGAGGAGAAGGTCCATGACACGTGACACATTCTGAGGCACTGAGACTTTATCCTGGGAAAAGCATCCTGCTCTAAGTTTAACCCGTGGGAAAAGCTTGCATCAGCAGCCAACAATTCTCCCCCTTGTTACTGCCACTGCTCAGCCAGTGTACATTCAAAGCAGTTCAAAATAAAGAGCAGATATCCCTAGGATGTGCTTTGAATTACAAGGTCGTTGTCATTAGAAAAACTGCCAATACAAGGGAAGAAAAGTACCTTCCCCTATATGCACTATATTTAATTATAGTCATCTAATTCCTTCATTTTGCCAAGATCATTTGATGCAAAATGACGAAGGTAAAATAAAGGGGAAAAAACAAGAAACCACAAAGACTTCTCTTATTTTTTTAATAAGTAAATAAATGAAGATGTCTGATAACGGGAGCTGGAGAGAGACAGGAGCTTTAATTAGCAGATCCTGACATGCAGGCTGAAGCAGCAGAAGTCCAGAAGGCCTTTTCTCATTGCAGTCTGGGTCAATTGATGGTAAATCACCACCCTTGTCTCATCCGCTGAACTCTACCGTTTTGAATTTTTAAAAGTGGATGCATCTCCCATCTGCTTTTCAGAGCAACCCCATGAACACAGACGGATGTGGCACCTGGTGACAGCCCCCCAGGGAGACGTGCTCCTCTGCCCTTCTGGAAGTGCCTGGCCTCCGCAAGAGGAAGTGGGGGAAGCGGTCCTGTGGGGAGACAGACAGCATCACACCCATCTGGAGGGCGTCCGCGGATCTTTGGGGCATCTGAAGGGATCCGTGGGAATTGGGGAGAGGTTTGACAGGGGATCTGCAGCTGAGCCTGCTTCCTAGAAAGAGAAATGACCACGTGCTAAGCGCGACGCAACAGGCATCCCACTTGGGGCTTTATCTCATTTATCTCTTACGCAAGCCCGAGGGGAAAGGATTACTCTCCTAGTTTTATTAGAAGGAGATTTAAAGATCACATAACTGTTAAATGCAACACAGGAGCTGGGAACCAGCTCTCTCCAGCCCCAAAGCGCTGCTTGCTCAACAGAAGACAAACGGATCTTAGCTCGGGTCTTACTTCACATGCATATATATTTTATTTAGGAAGTGGCCTGGGAATGGGCGCTTTGATCATTCCGATTTGCTAATCGAATTTCCCAAGGTGAAAAAAAAAACCTCAGGATTTGGGCCTCAGCCATTGTCACAGCTGACAGTTTTCCCTGACACTTGGGAAAAACAAATGCAAAAGCCTCGAAGCCACCCTGCGTTCTTAAAATAGGTCAACGTGTCACATCCATAATTCTCTTCTCCCCACTGTTCTACAAATACCTCTTTCCTTCCTTAAGTCAGGGCTCAGTACTCTGGCTAAACAGCTGGATGCTGGAAATGGTCCCTCAGGAGAGAGGCAAATGCCCCATTACCAGAATTACCTGAATGCAAACTAGGTTAGAGTCTGAGAGGACACCCATGTGGAATGAGCTGCGTATTGGCCAAGGCAGCAGAATCATTCACCTGAAGCATCTCTGAAAGAGCCTTTCTGTACTGAAAGAAGAGGATAAAGGAATGCCCACGTGGCCACCAGGATAGTCAGAGCAAAACCCCTATGTCTGGAGGAGTTTGGCTACATATCTCTGGGAAAAGGTCTACCTCTTTCAATACAGGTTTTATTTGCTCATGTTTCTAAACAATTTTGTAATAATCACATATACCTTCTCCAGGACCTTTTCACTGAGTGCTTAGCTTTGCACTGTTGATTAATAAAGCCTTTCACATAGCTATGCACACACACATATGCACACACATACACATGCACACACATGAGGCTGATGAGGGCCCTGCCAGGAAAAGTGCTGATCAACACTAGAATGTTCTAAAATATTAGTGTCAAAATCCTGATTTGAACCTTGTGATTAGGATTTGACAATCCATGTGTTAGTCTGTGGACATTTACAAGTGTTTACGTGAATATCTGTCTCTCAGCTAAAGCACGTTTAGACATGTGCCAATGGGCATGATTTCAGAGGTGCTTATCTTCTGTTACAAAGGAGTGTAAACAAATATCTGTGGGGAGAGGGAAGAAAGGAGTTAGAAAATGAATAGGCAGGCTGACTGCTAGTCCATCTTCAGATGTCTGCAGGATGCAAAAAGAAGGAGATTCCCAAAGTCACAGATCACCAGGCATAGTTCAAGCATATTTCTACTAATTAGTGACCCAAGAGGGGCAGAATCTCAGACCCAATCTCTGGCCCTTTCATTATACTTGGTTTGTGTGCCCAGCCAGCCCCAGTTTGATCCTTTCTGTACAAACCACTGCCACCAGCTTCTGCTCAGAGAGTAGCTCCTTGAGTCAAAGGGTGCACAGTCTCCCCAGTTATACACAACCTCCCCACACCTAAAACCCCATCACCTGATAACAATGTGAGGGTCCCTGGGTCACCCCCACCCAGATGTCCCACCCTGCACCACAAAATCCTCCACCAGGCACTTACAGGAAGCAGTCCTGCAGCGGCCAGGGAGGAAAGGCTAACCTGTCAATGACCTTGTCCAAAAGAGCAGAGGCCCTTCCACGGCCGAGATGAGGAGTAGAACAAGAGGGTGATGACATTTTCAGTGAGGCGAGAGCAAACTTGACATTCCACCAGCATCTTTCCTTTGAGCACCTCATACACTGAACATGAACTCATTTGCTCTGCCAATATCCCCATGAGACAGACAGCCGAGAAGGCATTATCTTCTTCATTTTCGAGGAGGATACCGGAGGCACCAAGAGGTTAGGTAACTGGTCCAAGGTCACATAGTTAATCAGCATCTCCTATCTTTTGACGCCCTGCTCGGAGTTCATACACTTTCCCCATCATTCTCATGATTCCTTTCATTTCAGCAACAATAAGATACAACCAGGTCATGAGCAGAAACTTCAGTACAGTAGCCACGCAGCTCTGCATCGACCCACTGAATCAACGGAGAAGGTGAAGCACGGGGCAAGGGAAGCTGCCTGTCCTGAGAGAAGAACTCAGCTTCACCAAAAGGAATAGAGGCATCTTCCAAGTGGCCAAGGAGCATCGTTGGCCCAGTTTCTAAGTTGGAAGAAGTCTCAGGCGACAGACATCTCTTCTGATGCAGAAGTCCCTTCTCCAAGCACACATGCCCTTGTACCATATTTCTTTGAGAGTTTTATCTGTAGTCAGAGGGTTCGCACATAGCACTCTAGTGGGATCTGGAGACTCCCCTTTGTAGACACTGGTGAGGAGGAGATGTTACAATGGACATTCTGCTCGTAAACTGTTAGAAGAGAAGCATCTCTAGGTTAATAGCTTAGGTTCTCATGGATTAAAGATTACACTATGACCACAATGAGATATCACCTCACACCTAGCAGAATGGCTATCATCAAAAGGAACACAATGAACAAATGTTATAGAGGATGTGGACAAAACGGAAAACTTACAAACTATTAGTAGGAAGATAAATTGGTGCAGCGACTATGGAAAACAGCATGGAGGTTTCTCAAAAAACTAAAAATAGAACTACCATATGATCTAGCAATTTCACCCCAGGTGTATATCCAAAGAAAACAAAAACACTAATTTGGAAACATACATGCACCCCAGTGCTCAAAGCAGCATTGTCTATAATAGCCAAGATACGGAAGCAACTCACAAGTCCATCAACAGATGAATGGATAAAGAAGATATGGTATATATGAATACACACAGTGGAATACTACTCAGTGAGAAAAAAAGAAGGAAATTTTGCCATTTGAAACAACATGAATGGACTTGGAGGGTATTATGCTAAGTGAAATAAGTCAGACAGAGAAAGACAAATACTGAATGGTATCACATACATGTCAAATCTGAAAAATAAAACAACCCAGTGCATATAACAAAAAAGAAGCAGATTCAGAGACCGATTTAGAGACTAAACTGCTGCTGCTGCTGCTGCTGCTAAGTCGCTTCAGTCGTTTCCGACTCTGTGCGACCCCGTAGATGGCAGCCCATCAGGCTCCCCCATCCCTGGGATTCTGCAGGCAAGAACACTGGAGTGGGTTGCCATTTCCTTCTCTAATGCATGAAAGTGAAAAGTAAAAGTGAAGTCGCTTAGTCGTGTCCGACTCTTCGCGATCCCAAGGACTGCAGCCCACCAGGCTCCTCCATCCATGGGATTTTCCAGGCAAGAATACTGGAGTGGGGTGCCATCGCCTTCTCCGAGAGACTAGGCTGGCAGTTACCAGAAGGAAGAAGCAAGGTGAAGGAACGTGGCAGAGGTAGGGGATTAAGAGGTATAAATTACTATGCGTAAAATAAACAAACTACAAGGATACAGTATACAGTACAGGTAATATAGCCAATATTTTCTAATAACTATAAATGAAGTGTAACCTTTAAAAACTGCAAATCACTATGCTGTATACCTCGAACTTATATAACGTTATAAATCAACTATACCTCAGTTTTTAAAAATAAGAATACTATTCCCAGTAATAAGAAAAAATATGACAGCCAGAATGAAAATTAAACTATGAGTGCTGTTTGGTAGGATTAGGATCTTGCCTCACAGGAAAATCTCAAGATCACAAAACTGTTTCAAAAGACATGTTCTCCTTCTCCCCCACATAGAGAGAGGGGAATATACACACAGATTCACAAAAGGAGGAAAATGAAACACAGGGAGGAAGCCTGAAAAAAACGTAACCTCACGCTGTTAGGGTAATTTAGGCAAGGATCAGCACAGTAGAGACTGAGGGGGTGGGGGCGCTGAAGAAGGAAACCACAGCTATCAGTGAGGGGTGTTTGGGCAGAGCTTGACAGAGCCACAGCACGCACATGCCCACTGTCCGCATCGCTAACTTTGTCTTAGCCCCTCATTTGATACCTAAGGGTCTTCCTTAGGAGATAATTCCCTATGAATATCTCACCTTTCTGCATGGACTGGGCAAAGGGTGTCATCAAGCTTTTCAAGCGTGTTTTGCAGGGTAAATCACCCTTGGAAGCTAAGACCGTGCCATCTCTCCAGGTCTGAAGGCAGATTTGTTTCACCAATCAAAGATAAACAAAAAAATCGACAAAAATACACAAAGATAGACAACATCTCCCTCCCCGGAGCCACTCCAAGAGGATAAGGACCCTTAGCATCTGCAGTAAGACTGGCTTACATTCCAGAGTAAGGCAGGAGAGGTCACCAGCAGCCCTAGATAAAGTCAGTTTCCTGACTTAGGGGGGTCTTCTTGATACACTCCCAGGGCACATGCAGGCTTTAGCCAGCCCCCGCCACCATCCCGTGGGCACTGGGACTCAGAGAACTGAGACAAGAGACTGCTCGCCCTGCTGCTTTTGGCATCAGTAACCAGTGCTTTTCGTCTCTAACCCAGATATATACGTGTGTGTATCTGTGCGTGTACATGTACTGACAGTATATATCTGAAGCAGACAAACTTGCTAGCTTGCAAGTAGCTTACAGTCTCAGACTCTTCTCAGCTTCTCACTTTAAATACTTCTCAGCTCAATGTCCCTTCCCCTCACTGCAACTGGTGCCAGACCCGATTCTGACCCCTGCTTTCACACCTCCGAGCCACCTGCTCCTACCAGAAAGCAGCTCCTTGAGCCAAAGGAGCCAGAGTTCCCTCAGTTACCATAACCTCACCACAGCCCACCACCCTGTCAGCCAGTAACAGCGGGAGCAGGCGCGGGGTCTTCTCACTGTTCCCCACCCTCATCCCCAGGTGGCCCACACTGCACCATAAATCCTGTCAGGCATTTTGGGGGTCCTGTGGGATGAGCCATCAGAAATAGCAGAGGCCCTTCCACAGGCTGAGACGAGAAGCAGAGCAAGAGGGTGATGGCGTTCAGTGCAGCAGAGGAAGGGAAGACATGAATGAAAATGAGAGGGATGATGAGAAAGAAAAAGTCAGCTAGAAAAAGAATGAGCTAGAAAGGAGGTATGTGCAGAGAAGGCGACATGGAGATAGAGTATGTTACTAAGGAGGAAATCAGTCGGTAAGGTAGATTTTAAAAGTGTGAAGTCAAAAATAGTGCTGTTAAAAAAAAAAAAAAAACCATCCCCAAATGCTTGAGTCATTAAAGCAGGAAACCCTTTACAGGCTCACATTTTTATCCACGTCCCCATTTAACATATGAGAACGCCAAGGCACAGAGACCTAAGCAAACCTATTAACATGCCTTATTCAGTCTCTCCAACGAGCCCGGGGCAAGCAATCCTGAGCAGCTCTGAGTCTGTCTTTCTGAGCTCTGTTTTCTCTCCCGATTCTTACCCACATGCTGTCACCGGGAGCCTCGGATGTGAGGAGGCCTCCCGCAGTAAGGGGGGAGGTTGTCACATGAGGAAAGACAATGGTTCTGTTTGCCCTGCGATGTTTACAGAGGACAGATTGTGCCAGATAGGTTCACAGCACCGCTGACGGGCCTCCGAGAAAAGGCGGGGTTCGACAGCGGAGGCCCTGCTGAACTCGGTGTGTTTGGACCTTCAGCAAGACAGTTGATGCCCATCAGGAAACTGTACTTGCAAATTCGTTCAGACGGACTGAAGAGAAGACCAAGGCTTTCCTGAACTGTAACACAAACGCGTCAGACAGGAGAAGAGGAATGAGGTGCAGAGAGAGAAACCTACAATTTGGAGGGCAGGCCTGAGAGGTCAGCTGGGCTCCCCGAGAAGCTGGTACAGCTCCAGGAGCTGGGTTTTTGGGGGGCAAAAGGAAGAAGAGTCTCCCCCTTGGAAGGAGGGGGTGGCTGGTCACAGGGCTCTCAAGAGCTCCATGAACTCCCAAGGGTCTTCTCTGTAGGATGAGGTCAGCGGTGCTAATGGAGTTTGTGGGGCTACTGCTTGGAGAAGTAGAAAAACGTTCAGAAGGCCCTCAGTAAATATCAAGTGCTGTACAAATGGCAACAATAATGCCACATTTTATTTAACGTCTTCATTAAGGACATAGAGCGGGGCAGGCAGGCTGTTAATGAAATCTGCAGAGAGTTTGAAATCGGGTACTGCTGGCAACAGCGACAGCGCAGCTCAGACAAGTAAACACCCAAGAGACACCACAAACACAAACCTCCAGAACGGCAGGTCTGGTCTGTATCTCAGCCATCAGGCCACCGGGCTGAAGGGCCCGCCTTCAGGGACGGGTTGGGGGGTGGCTGGAGGAAATCACACTGAACCGTCTCCAATCCACCCCCCAGGTTTATCCAGGTAAAATCGGATCACGATGAACATCAGAAAGGATGCTACTGGAGGGATACAAAAGCTGTCCTGGGGTCCACCCAAAATGCAGACCTGGGCAGGAGTGAAGAGAACACCTCACTCCTAGATCTTAGGGACGGTGGCGGGGGAGGGGGGGTGGTCACAGATAGGGATATGACACAGCTGCCTGACTTGGGAGTCTCTCTGGAAAGTTGGGGAATTCCCCTTCTTGTGAGCCGGGCCTGCAGGGCTGGGTTCTAAGACACACATCCTGGCTTGGACTCCTGGCTTCAAAGAGAAAAAGTGTGACCTTCTAAGCCCACAGCTTGACCTGTGTAAACATCAATGCCAAGAGAGCAAAACTCAGCGTTGAGAGCTTTGGCTATGGCCCCAGGACAATCCAAATCGCAGACTGGCGGGACACACGCTCCTTTCCATGGCTTACAGGGCTCTTCATGATTCATGTTACGTTTCCAGCCTTACCGCTAACCACCCACAGACGACTCCAGCTGTGAGCGTCCAGATCCTAGACTGTACATACATGCTATTCTCTCTGCCAGAAACAGTCTTCTTCCTCCTTCTTGCCTGACAAAATAGACTTATCTTTTAGGTCTCAGCTATCCCACAATTGCCCTGAATACTCATCTTCTATGCCAAGAGTATCTTATACTTTTCTCATTATCAGTTCAGTTACTCAGTCATGTCCGACTCTTTGTGACTCCATGAATCGCAGCACACCAGGCCTCCCTGTCCATCACCAACTCCATAAGTTCACTGAAACTCATGTCCATAGAGTCGGTGATGCCATCCAACCAACTCATCCTCTGTCGTCCCCTTCTCCTCTTGCCCCCAATCCCTCCCAGCATCAGGGTATTTTCCAATGAGTCAACTCTTCGCATGAGGTGGCCAAAGTATTAGAGTTTCAGCTTTAGCACCAGTCCTTCCAATTTCTCATTATAGATCCTGACAATCATTTGGTGACGGCCTTCTTTGAGCTTGACACTGTGGAAAGGATATGTCATTAAACAAGACATACCCAATTCTTACCTCAACAGAGAAAGTGGTTCTAAAAACCTGGCTACATATTAGAACCACTTGGGAAGCTTTTAAAACCATCACTACCACTGCATCTCTACAAACAAAGCTAATGGAGGTGATGGAATTCCAGTTGAGCTACTCCAAATCCTGAAAGATGACGGTGTGAAAGTGCTGCTCAATAGGCCAGTAAATTTGGAAAACTCAGCAGTGGCCACAGGACTGGAAAACATCAGTTTTCATTCCAATCCCAAAGAAACTCAATGCCAAAGAATGCTCAAACTACCGCACAATTGCACTCATCTCACATGCTAGTAAAGTAATGCTCAAAATTCTCCAAGCCAGGCTTCAGCAATACATGAACCGTGAACTCCCTGATGTTCAAGCTGGTTTTAGAAAAGGCAGAGGAACCAGACATCAAATTGCCAATATCCGCTGGATCATGGAAAAAGCAAGAGAGTTCCAGAAAAACGTCTATTTCTGCTTTATCAACTATGCCAAAGCCTTTGACTGTGTGGATCACAATAAACTGTGGAAAATTCTGAGAGAGATGGGAATACCAGACCACCTGACCTGCTTCTTGAGAAACCTATATGTAGGTCAGGAAGCAACAGTTAGAACTGGACGTGGAACAACAGTGGTTCCAAATAGGAAAAGGAGTATGTCAAGGCTGTATATTGTCACCCTGCTTATTTAATTTATATGCAGAGTACAGCATGTGAAATGCCAGGCTGGGAGAAGCACAAGCTGGAACCAAGATTGCCAGGAGATATATCAATAACCTCAGATATGCAGATGACACCACCCTTATGGCAGAAAGTGAAGAGGAACTAAAAAGCCTCTTGATGAAGGTGAAAGAGGAGAGTGAAAAAGTTGGCTTAAAGCTCAACATTCAGAAAACGAAGATCATGGCATCCGGTCCCATCACTTCATGGGAAATAGATGGGGAAACAGTGGAAACAGTGTCAGACTTTATTTTTGGGGCTCCAAAATCACTGCAGATGGTGATTGCAGCCAATTAAAAGATAGCATATTCAAAAGCAGAGACATTACTTTGCCAACAAAGGTCCGTCTAGTCAAGGCTATAGTTTTTCCAGTGGTCATGTGAGATGTGAGAGTTGGACTGTGAAGAAAGCTGAGTGCTGAAGAATTGATGCTTTTGAACTGTGGTGTTGGAGAAGACTCTTGAGAATCCCTTGGACTGCAAGGAGATTCAGCCAGTCCATTCTAAAGGAGATCAGTCCCGGCTGTTCTTTGGAAGGACTGATGCTAAAGCTGAAACTCCCATATTTTGGCCACCTCACGCGAAGAGTTGACTCATGGAAAATACCCTGAAGCTGGGAGGGACTGGGGGCATGAGGAGAAAGAGACAACAGAGGATGAGATGGCTGGATGGCATAAATGACTCGATGGACGTTGAGTTTGAGTGAACTCCGGGAGATGGTGATGGACAGGGAGGCCGGGCGTGCTGTGACTCATGGAGTCACAAAGAGTCGGACATGGCTGAGCTACTGAACTGACTGAATGACCACTGCAATTTAATTGGTGTGCAGTGGGGCCCTGATAATATTTTTTTAAAGTAGTTCTCAACAATGGCATTCTTTGGGATTAAATACTAATGATATATATTCTCATCCCAGTCCAATTAGATCGAAATATCTGGGAATGGGCACTGGACATACTTTTTTTTTTTAAGTTCCCAAAAGATTCTAATGTTTGGTCAGAGCTGAAAGGCAACAGGCCAGAGCAAAGAATAGATATTAAATACTTATCCTACTGCTAATAATGGCCTGTTCATTTACCTACACCCCTGCTAATCTATGAACTCCATAAAAGCAAGATCTTCTCTAGGACATTGTTTTCAGTACTTGGCATTGTACCTGGCACACAGTAGGGAATCACTAAATATTTTCTTGAAGAAGGAAGGACAAACTCTTAAGTATCCTGGTTCAGTGGTATATTAGTGTAGGAAGGCTACATAGCAAGTACCACAAACTGGGGGACACTGAAGCCTCACGGTTCTGGAAGCTAGAAGCCTGAGATCACGGTGTCGTCAGTCTTGGTTCCCTCTGAGGGTTGCAGGGGAGAATCTGACCTTTCCCTCTCTCCTAACATCTGGTGGTGTGCTGGTAACAGTTGGCATCCCTCAGCCAGCAGGTACATCACTCTGATCTTTGCTTTCAGCTTCATCTGGCTGAAAGCCACACTGTCCCTGAGTGCATGTCTGTCTCTGGATCTAAATGTCCCCTTTTTATAAGAACATCAGTCACACTGGATCAGGAGCCAACCTAATGATCTCAGATTAACTCAATCACCCAAAAAGACCATCCTGAAATAAGGCCACATCCACAGGTACGAGGGGTTAGCATGCTGGCATCTTCTGGGAAGACGGACAAATCCCATAGCAAGTGGGATGCTCTTTCTTAAGCTCAGAGGAGAGAAAGGAGGACACACTCTTAATGATGTTGCTTGAGTGGGATGCTTTCCTCTCCTGGATCACAGCTCCCTGTTCTAATTTGTCTGCACTCAGAACTTCTTCCAGCAACTCTCTGCTAAGCGAAAAAGGCACAAAGTGGGCTGGCCCTTGGCAAAATGTGAATTAGCAAAGACTGTCCGCCCTCTCTCCTCCCAAGGCACCTTGCCTATATTCAGTTCTGAATTGGATGAAGGTATTCAGCTGTCTGCTGCATCCCAGCATGAAAGAATAGGATTTTTTATAAAATACTATTGCATGATTTAGTGTGATGCATTGCCCTCGTGGGGATACTGGATATTTAACTGAATATTCATGAAAAAAAAAAAACTAGCAATGCCTCAGAGGCTAAATCTCTAAGGATAGAAATATAGGCCTTTTGTCAGGGGAGGTACAGAGAACTGTTGTTGTTATTTGGTTGCTAACTTGTGCCCAACTCTTTGGGACCCCATGGACGGTAGCCTGCGAGGCTCCTCTATCCATGGGATTTTCCAGGCAAGAATACTGTAGTGGGTTGCCCTTTCTTTCTCCAGAGGATCCTCCAGACCCAGGGATCGAACTCAGGTCTCCTGTATCACAGGTGGACTCTTCTACTGCTAAGCCCCTGGGGAAGCCCTATAGAGGAAAGGAAAGGAAAGGAAAGGGAAGTGAAGTCGCTCAGTCGTGTCCAACTCTTTGTGACCCCATGGATGGCAGCCTACCAGGCCCCATGGTCCATGGGATTCTCCAGGCAAGAATACTGGAGTGGGCTGCCATTTCCTTCCCCAGGGCATCTTCTCAACCCAGGGATCGAACCTGGGTCTCCTGTATTGCAGGTGGATTCTTGTACTGCTAAGCCACTGGGGAAGCCTGATAGAGAAAAGCGGGGAGGGCAAAGTGGACTCCGTGGCCACACCCTTCTCATCTGCCCCTCTCTCTTTGTCTGTGACACAGGAGGCCATATAGGACTTGGTCAAGTAAAGGTTTATTCTAGGTCCATCTAAAAAGAGAAAAACTTTAGCAAATATAATCTCCGTTCCACATTTGATCCTGATGCTATCAGTGCATCATTACCATATTCTGTGAAGTGGCTCTTTTTCCAAGTGGAGCCTCAGAGCTTGACCTATGCTCACCACACAAGTTGACTCTCTTCCTGAGTTTCCACCTAACAACAAATCTTCTCTGGACTTCACCTACTTGTATCTAATGCCCCTAGGTCCTTAGCCTGGGTATTAGCCCCAGTGCCACTAACTGCTGCTGAAGCTGCAGCTGCCAACTGGGGGTGGGCATACAAATTGTGAGTACTTTTATGTTTTCGGGACTAGAGTTTCATCAAACAGGCATCAACGCTTCAACTGTTCTCACCAAGGTTTTCAGCCCTTGTTCTTATGACTGAGAACTGTCAAGGAGGATGATATTATGGGGGATATAAATGATCCTGCAGATCTTCCTCAGAGCCAAGAAAAAAGTACTAGACGAGTCATAAGACATGGATTTTTGACCTTGGATCTGTCGCCAGCTGGGTATCATCAAGAAAAGCACTTCCACTCCCCTCATCCTCAGTGTTCTCAGATGTTAAATGGGATACTATTAGCCAGGCACACCTCTAAATGCCTTACAGGCCTAGAAGTGGTACTGTTATTTAAACATCTACTTAAATATTAGAAGATCGAAGCCCATAGAATTAGGTTGCTCTCTTCCCACTACTGGTGATCAGTGAGTTGAGATTTGAACCAGGTAATCTGGCTCCAGCTTCTTGCCCTTTAACCACTATGCTAAAATAATGGCATAATAAACAACAGTAACTACTTCCCCAGAAGTAGTGAAGATTAAATAAGATAATGTACTTGGGAACTTGGCAAAATATTTAGCAAACATCAGCTGTTTTATCATATCTTAGAGGAGGATGTTAATAAATGTTGAGTAGGTGGGTGGCTGGACACCTTCCCCAGAGGCATCTGTGAGGCTTTTCCTGAGGATACTGTCCATAGTTCACTAGGCTTCCACTATTCCCTCGACTCGATGGAGAAACGTGAAAGGGACAATACCACGCAAGCTCAGAGAGAAACACCCAGCTGAGCTGGTGCAGAATCCCATCCTGATGCCTGCAAGACAAGCCAGCGCTAAGAAGAGCCAAGGTGGACAAACCTGCTGATCTGAATCCAGATTCCCCATCTAGACACTCTCGTTGCTGTTCAGCCACTCAGTTGTGTCCGACTCTGTGACCCCATGGACTGCAGCACGCCAGACTCGCCTGTCCTTCACCAACTCCCGGAACTTGCTCAGACTCATGTCCATCAAGTCCCTGATGCCAACCAACCATCTTGTCCTTTTCTCCTTCTGCCCTCAATCTTTCCCCGCATCAGAGTCTTTTCCAGTGAGCTGGCTATTCATATCAGGTGGCCAAAGTATTGGAGCTTTAGTATCAGGCCTTCCAATGAGTATCTGGGATTGATTTCCTTTGGGCAAGACTGGTTTGATCTCCTTGATACTACCTTGATGTCTATAGATACTACCTTGTCTAAAAGGCTGCCATCTTGACTTAAGGATTGCCCTCTGCTTGCCCAGGCAGGGCTCTTAAAATACAGATGTCCACCAGGAGAAAACCTGCATGAAGTCCCATCTGCCACAGTATAAGTCAGTTCATTGCAGTCTTTTTTGGGAGAATTGCATGTGTGAGCTATGGATATCTATAGAGAAAGAGAATATGAAAAAAAAAAAAAAGTAAAACAGTTCAAACCTTGCTTGTTTCACAACTTGGGTTTGGGCCATCCTGGTTTGAAGCCCATTGATTTTGCTTCTCATTTCAGTCTATCATGGAAGGCAATGCAGAACCCAGAATGGAACTGAATTTATAGAGCACAGATCAAGTGTTAGGCATGAGGCGACATGATTTCTCCAGTATTTCTCCCTTTAATCCTCACGATAATTTTGAAACGTAGATATTCTCCACTCTCACACCCATCACCTGTTTTGTTTTGGTTTTTTAATGGATAAAAACAGGTCAGAGATGTAAAGCAATCTGCTGAGGTCCCATAAACTGTAACGGGCACACCTGGGACTAGAACTGGGATGCGTCCAATTCTGAAGCATGTTCTCTGTGCCACCCCACATTGCACGCACGAGCCACTGGCCCTCACACAGCCCCAGAACTCCTGGGTGGCAGGGTGGGAGACCAAGAGGGAGGTCCTATAAACTAGCTGCGGAAAGAGCCCAGAAGCCCAGCCCCCGTTCTGGCCCCTTCTCTGCCCTCACCACGCATACAGACCCAGAACTCCAGAGATGAAAGAAGTGGCAGCAGCTGAGCCAAAGCCCCAAGAGTGTGCACCCTTGCTTTCACACGCACACACTTTCTCTCTGCCTCTCTCTCTCCCTCCCCATCGAGCACCACCATCTGAAGCTTGGATTGAGCTGCCAGCCAGGCTCCTGTGTGGCTGAGAGGAAAGTTATTTACAGCAAGGTCTGGCCTCTCACGCCACCATGTAATTCAAGGCAATTGCACTTCCAAATAGATCTTTTTTGGAGAAAATCAACAGTGGCTTTGCTTTCAATCTGCTGGAAAATGAAGTCCTGGGAATGTGTTACATAAGTCCCCAGCAGGCGGAGCGAGGAGGGTAGGAGCCCAGGGCCCTGCCAAGACAGAGGGGGGCTCTGGCACCTCCACACGTGCCCTGCTGTGGCTTTGCGGGGAGTGAACCGGGGCACCAGAGAGGGAGAAGGTGTGAGTGTAGCCTGCCAAAACCATCAGCTGGGGCTCTGGGGAAGAAATGGGAACCAGAGAGACACAGAACACACAGATCTCCCTGATGGGGGAGATCAGAGTATCTGCTTCACTCATCCTCAGTGGAGTCTAATGCAAGGTGCTAACAGCCATCCCCCTGCTTCCCACATACACATACACACATACATGCAATTCCTATGCCCAAATGTTTTTTCCTTTTTAATGTTTATTTTCCATTACAAAAGTAATAAAATCTCACTCAAGACAATGCAGAAATACAGAAACACAGAAAACTAAATTGTCCACAACTCCATCACCCAAGCGCAGTCATCATTAACGTTCTGAGAGATTTTCTTCCAGTCTTTGTTTTCATCCACTTTTAGCTTTAAAAAAAAAAAAAAAAAGATTTCTGATGAGCTTTCCAAAATTCCTCAGGCATTCACCTCTGGGACCTTCTGTCAAGATTCTGATTGACACAAACTCAAGAGTTTTAAGAGGCTGGATGGTAAATTGATTGGCTGGATAACTATCCAGTGGTCTGTTAGGTCAGGGAGAAAGACGACAGTGGGATAAAAGGAGCACTAAGCTGTGAGTCGGAACATGTTCATTCCAGCTCCATTTCCACCGCTTTTGACTGTAGGACCAGGGGTACATTCTGTGTTCCTTTTTGGCCTTATTTGCATCATCCATATTAAGAAACATAAGGAAGATTCATTAGGAGACCTTGTATTTCTTAAATTTTCTGAGAAAATCACTTCCTCGATCTATATATGAGTATTTTCATCTGCACAATGGGAATATCAATAGCTGTGTTCCAAAACTTCTCATAGCTATTGTGAGGGTCAAATTAAATGGTGCCTAAAAATGGCTTTGCGAACTGTGAAGAACCATAAAAAAGGAAAGCTATCGTTATGATTTTTAAAGAGCAAAATACCTGAGCCACGTATCTTGTGAAAGTACAAGGACAGTGAGATGAGGTGATCCAGGAAAGAAAGAGAGAGGTGCTATCTCTGCAATTCAGACAAGAAATTTGGAAAAATAGAGGGGGAGCAGAGAGAGCAAGGAATGAAAGTATACAAAAGAGAGTGACTTTCTCCCTTTAGCCCACTTTGTCTAAAAAGGCACCAGCTGCTCACCCTCTAAGAATCCAGCTAGGACATACAAATGTGGAGGGTGTGATCTGAGTTTGGTTCTGCACCTTAGCAGGAACTTAGAGGAAGTTGAAGGACCTCTATGTCATCTCAGTGGAAAGTTTCCCACAGGTGAAAGTCCCAAAAGTGACATTCTCCAGCCTACAGAAGGAGTCTGCTTTATGCTTGTACATTATGAAGCGACGGAGGAAAGGATAAAGAGAGGGCAGCAATGAACCATAGACACACAGACGAGAACTCCCATCAGAGTGTGTGTATATTAGCTGCTCAGTTGTATCAGATTCTCTGCGACCCCACGGACTGTAGCCCACCAGGCTCCTCTGTCCATGGAATTCTCCAGGCATGAATACTGGAGTGGGGAGACATTCCCTTCTCCAGGACACATCAATTTGGGGGATTCCCAGGAGCAAAGCTGCCAGACCGTGGAATCAGTGACAGTGAGCCACCTTCTGGTGGGCTTAGATATTGCACAATTTCCTGTGTCTATGAATTCTAACTCTAGTCCCTGTTTAGAGCTTATAAGGTATCTTACCTTGTTGGTTCCGTGGAATCTCCAAGACCAAAAGCAGGCCAGGAAAAACTATTACAATGATGAAACATGTCTTTGGCAAGTCCCACTTTCTTATTCAATTTGTTCTCTTCAGGTTTTCCCTTTACCCTCATTTGCCACCTGAGCCCAGTGCTCTTAATTCATATATTTGTACTCATGCCTACCAGGTCAGTTTCCGCACCGATATTTCTATCGGAAAGAAGACCTAAGGGAATGGGCATAACATCCACCTTATACATGCATTCAAATGAGTATTGGGTCTCTACTATGTGCAAGATATGATCCCATTTCCAAAATCTCATCATCTCTTGAGGAAAGTAAAACAAATGTACTAAAATAACTACCCTACCATAGTTAAAGGAAACAATCAGATGAATAGTAAAGACAATAGAGTCTCTAGGAATTCTGGAAGGAAAAAAGTCACTTATGATTGGGGTAATTAAAGAATTGGAGTAATTAAAGAAGGTGATATGTCTGTTGCGGAGGACAGACACTAGGGTGTGTGAGCTTCAGAGATTGTGGCACATGGGCTCAGTAGCTGTGGCTCCAGCGTGTGGGCTCAGTAGCCCACGCTCTGCAACAAGAGAAGGCACTACAATGAGAAGCCTGCACACCGCAAGGAAGAGTAGCCCCTGCTCACCACAAGCGGCGAAAGCCCACATGCAGCATCAAAGACCCAGCAGGGCCAAAATAAACAAACAAATAAACATTTTAAAAGGAGGTGGTGTTTGACCTGATATTTGAAGATTTTAACAGGAGAATGGAGAAGAAGGTATACCTGAAAGGAAGATAGCACACAAAGTACAGAACTGGGAAAAGTTAAGACTCACTCATGGGATACTTTGACCACAGCATGTCAGAGAATAATGACAACTAATGTTCACATGACTTTAGGAAGCCTCTTTTAAGAAATGTTATCTTCTCAACCATCTCATAAGACTGGTATTATTACAATTGAGCCCATTTTCCAGATTGAGAAACTGAGTTTAGAAGAAATTAAATTATTTGTTTTATGAAAATTCTATAGCTACAGAGAGAACCTAGATGCAGGGATTCAATATCCATCTCCCAGCCCATAGCAAATATGATTAACTAAAAAAGGGAGAATGCAACCATTCTGCAAAGGGCAAGAAATACCAAGCTAGAATATCAGGCTAATGGTGAGGTTTCAGGCCCTGTGGCAGTAGAATAGAGCTTCCCTGTGCGGCTAGTGGAGGTAACAAGATATGATCTTCTTTGTCTTACCTCTTTCCAGAAAGAGGCTGACTCCTCACTGGTCATTTTCTTTCTTCTTCTTAGAGACACACCCTGAGCTATATGACTACACAGGAGCTGGCAAAAAACAAAGAAAACTTATTTCTTTGTTTTGCCAGTGAATTTATCAGTTTGTTTGATTTCCTGTTCGCTGCTTTGTATTTTATTAGGCCTTAGGGTGCCTCAGTAAATTAAGATGATATAGTCGAAATGTATGATTAAAAGACTGAGCAACAATAATAATAGCATAATCATACTGTGCATTCATATCCTACTCAGCATCTGTTGTATCATTTACTCACACAGAATCAGCAGCACTGCAGAACAGGAAAGACAGAATGGAGCAATCCAGATTTACCAGCGGGAAAGCTGAAACAGAAAGGCTAGGTGGTTTGCCTGGGGCCACACAGCAAGTTATTAGAACTTTACTCAGATCCTTCAATTCCCAAGCCAGCCTGCTCTTCACAATAGTTCAGTCTCAGAGCTCAGGCAGGCTATGGAGATGAGTGGTACCATGTGGTACCATCTGCTTCTGCCTCCCAGGAGCTCTGATTTCAGCACCACGGACAGAGGCTCCCAGGCCGGAAGCTATTCTTTAATGGCATACAATGCTAGTTTCCAAAGTTCACAAACTGAATTCTGGAATGTTGAACCATGTAATGCACCACAGGAATATTGCATGGCTGCCTAAAAGTGATGGCAATAATAACCACTTAGGAACAAGTCAGAGTCTGGAACAGAGATCTTTACAAGCCTTACCTAGGTTGAAGCAAATGCAACCTTTAAACAGAGCAGCTACTCATTCCTCATAAACCCTGAAATTAATTAATAACATTTATCCTAGTAACATTTATCCTAGTATCCAAATACCAAACTGCCTCCAATTAAGTAACTTTGTTTTCCCTCTTCACAACCCAAACTATCAAATGTGAAAATAATGGCAATATCAATAATGCCTACAGAGTTACTGTTTTATGTCAGGGGATGGGCTAGGCACCTAAATACTATGTCACCATTTGATCCGTTTAGTGGTATGTATGAAATATATCTAGGATACAGAGATTGTAAGGAAAGTATTTGGGAAAATAAAGATGCCAGATTGAAAGATAGACCAAGTCTGGAGTCACACAATCCTGCTTCATGCCCCAGATCTGCCTCTCACTAGCTGTGTGACCTTGGACACTTGTTTCACTGTCCTAAGTCTAAGCCTCTGCCTATGTAAAATTCCAGAATCATACTCTCTTCATAGGGTCTCTTTATGTGCATAAATAATGTGCATAAAGCCCAGAGCACTAAGCTGGGCACATAATATCTATTCAACAGACACTACTGTGTAAGTCCTCTCCCTCTTTCTATCTTGTATGTGTACCTTTGGTTTATCTTTAGACTCCTCTTCCCTGGGATTACCTCCAACTCCTTGACTTGATATCAAGACAAAAATAAAATTTGGGAAAGGAGAGTATGTTAAATGAAATTCAGCTCACAGATCTGAAGAGAGTAGGACTTGTATTGAGTTAAAAACTGATGCCTCTAATGGGAGTCTCTGGGGTATAAGGAAGGGAAAGACAGTGGGTGCAATGTGTATGATGGTTTTAAGTCAGTTATATATATACTGTCAAACCTATGGTGTCTGACCACAGAGCAGCAATGGAAACAGAGATTATAACAAAGCTATGAGCCAGTGAACATCATTCCTGCCTTTGCCTCCCACTCATATCATTTTCAATGTAACTTCACAACCTAAGCAGGGAAGGGGCTAAAAGTGAGGATTTTTTTTTCTTTTTGCCAGAACCATAGGTGCAACTTCCAGTGTTCACCCCTATCTGCAAACATCAACTCATCTTCACCTACCCTTCCTAATATAAGCTTTAGAATCGACCGTCCTATTGAGAAGAAGAGATTACTCCAAACAAAACTGATGCAAGAAGGAAATGTCTCAGGAGAAATGGAATCTAAAAGACCTTAGCTGTTGCGTCCATTCTTTCCACCACCACTCAGTGATTCTCACAAGAAGTGGTTAAGAGTCTCCCCACACATCAAGAAATTGGCAACTAGTGAGGGACGTGCCACTAGAGCCTGGTGAATGCTTTAATAAAAATGTTCCCATGGCACTGTGGATGATGATGGGGAAGTCTAATGCCAACCAGCCCCATCCAGGAATATTTCTTGACCACTGCATACACAGATAGCACAGCTATCTATATAGAACCACTGAAGTTCCTCTGCACCCTCCTGAAACTCTACTTGTCCAGGGTGATCAGCATCTCTACCTCTTCTCACACCCCAGTCCCTCTGACTGCACGCCGATTCAAAACACAACATATGTTTATGTCTGAAAGGAAACCTAGATATCATCTTGCCTGACCTTTTCATTTTACAAACTGAATTCCAGAGAGGGACTAACTTCTTCCAGGTTGCAAAGCTGGTGGATCAAGAACTAGGACACAGGTCTCCCAATAACCATGCAGGAAGCTATGCTAAGTTTCAAGTGTTTTCGTATCTCATATGTGGTTCTTTGACCTCCTTGGTGAATTTACAATTCTGTCTCTTTTGTAAACCCATGTCCCCACAAGTCCCTCCACTGCTCTGCAAAGCCGAACAAGATGACCAGGAGTGTTAGGTGGCTAATGAGACTCAGCTCTGGGTTTTAATTCAAGGAGTACTGAGAAAATTTCCTCTGTCTGTACTCTAACGCTACTCATCCAAATAACAACCTGCAGTGTATTACATATCTTAGGTAGTCTTTTTTCTTCACTGGAATATAATTGCTTTACAATCTTGTGTTAATTTCTGCTGCACAAAAACGTGAATCAGCTGTATACATATGTATATCCCCTCCCTCGTGAGCCTCCCTCCCACCACCCCCCCACCACAGCCCTCTAGGTCATCACAGAGCACCGAGCTGACCTCCCTGCGCTGTATAGCAGGTTCCTACTCGTTATGTATTTTACACATGGTAGTGTATGCAGCCTTTATCAAAGCCTCCTGAAAACGATAATGGGCATCAGATCCATAAGCAGTAGGACAGAGGGGAAACCTCTTGGGTCTAGCACTACACTGCCAGTCAGGTTCTATGCAAACTCCTCCATCCCTTATTGCTGAACGACTGGGAGAAAACCTGTTCCATGGAACTGCATATTCTGTTCTCTGTTGGCAATAGGGAATGACAGTTTTGCTCTTCTTGATTAATCCTTACATTTGGGCTCTTCATAAGCTGTATTTGCCCCAGGCCCCTAGGGAAGTAGCATGGTGGGGCATAGAGTGCTGACTGGCACAGGAGGCAGGCATCCTATATAGGAAGGAGGTTTCTCAGCTATGTAATCTACAGCAAGTAGAACTCCCTAGGTCAGCATTTCCTCATCAGTTTACCAATCTGATTGGCTTGTTGTAAGAATCAAATAATATATTTGAGTAAAGGAACTGGCTTATATTGAAAGGTGAAAGTCGTGTCTGACTCTTGGTGACCCCATGGACTGTACAAGTCCACGGAATTCTCCAGGCCAGAATACTGGAGTGGGTAGCCGTGCCCTTCTCCAGGGGATCTTCCCAACCCAAGGATTGAACCCAGGCCTCCCACATTTCAGGCAGACTCTTTACCAGTTGAGCCACAAGGGAAGCCCAAGAATACTGGAGTGGGTAGCCTATCCTTTCTCCAGGGGATCTTCCCAACCCAGGAATCGAACTGGGGTCTCCTGCATTGCAGGTGGATTCTTTACCAACTGAGCTATCAGAGAAGCCCTGGCTTATACTGGAGTTAATAAATATTAGTTTACTGGCATCTGAATATTCATTTCCTCTGTTCAAATCCCTAGTTTCCCCTTTGCAAAAAGAACATCTTCCTATTCTCCAGAAAATAATGTGGCAGAACTACTCAATTTTCCTGAGATAAAGGCACGATTTGCAATAGAAGCATAACTTTAATAGCAGAATCAATCATGTGTGTGTGATAGGAAGGAAATAAATGATGACGAAGTGCCTACTATGTACCAGGCATCTGAAGCACACCAGTTAACAGAATCATGTGTTCCTCCTGGGAGGGTATCCGTTACTCTTCCATTTTACAGATGTGGATTGGCAAGGTTAGATAAACTCAGACCAGCGTAGATATTAAGCAGTGGAGTTAAGAAGTGAACCTGTCTGTGAGACCCCAACGCCGTTTTTCTTTCCATTCACGCAACACTCCTAGCTGAGGAGCAGACTCATCCACTGAACCTCTTAAGGCGAGAGCACGCCAGCATACGCCACGCTAAGTGGGTTGGCGCTCCCTGCGTCCTCCTGACCCAGTGACCTTCCTTTCACTGGAATTTTAGATGCCCAGGTGATGGATTTATGCCAGTGACCACCAGAGGGGGATAACAGCTGGCAAAGTGCAGGCTGCCTGCGCGTGCATACATGCAGAAGCATACAGGCACACGCACGCACGCACACACACATTTCTCCAGTAGCCTACCCAAACGATAACAGAGGTGTAGGGCACACAGAGAGTCCTTTTAAACCAAAGACCCTTGAATATTTACTCAGTATTGACCTTCCAACTATGACGATGCCTGCGCTTAACCACACAGGGCCTGGTGCAGGAGTAACAGGACTTGGACTGAGTTAAACAGAAGCAAGAGGAATCAGGGGTCATAAAAACAGGCTGGAAGGAAAAGTCCAGATTCCCCACACTGATATTTTTATGTGTTCCTCCTGCTCTCCCAGGCCCACCAGCCTGTTATTAGTTTCCGGGAGCTGCTATAACAAATTATCACAAACTGTGTGGCTTGAAACAATAGAAATTTATTTTCTTACAATTCTAGAGGACACAAGTCTGAAATCAAGGTGTTGGCAGAGCTACTGGAGGCTCTCGGGGAGGATTCTTCCTTGTCTCTTTCAGCTTCTGGTGGCTGTCAGAATTTCTTGGATTCACTGGCTTGTGACCACATCACTGCGATCTCTACCCCCATCTTCATCCCAATTTCTTTCCTGTCTGACAAATCTCCCCTGTGTGTCTCTTATAAGGACACTTGTCACTGGATTTAGGACTCATCTGATCATCTCTTCATCTCAAGATCCTTAGCTTAATCACACCTGCAATGATCGATTACCAAATAAGGTAATATTCATAGGTTTCAAAAATTAGAATGCACCATATCTTTTGGGAAATCACCACCAAACCCACTAAAGAGCCAAACAAAACAAACTCAAAGACACATAATCACATGGATTGTGTGATGCCATGTTGTGTGAGACACACAGATGAAAAGATAGCCCTTGACCCAAAGAAGGGAGAGGGTGTGAGAAACAGCACTCCCAAACACAGAAAGCAAGGTTCACTCTGCCTGGGGAAGACAGCGGGAAAGCTTCTTGGAGGGGAAGCATTTGAACTGGGCCTTGAAGGGTAGGTTTCGATAAGGAGCAGTAGGAAAGGAACGAGAAGGAAATTCTGACAGAAGAAACAGCAAGAGCAAAGATAAACAGGTTGCCAAGGGGTCCTGGGGGAAGAAAACAGGGAGGAGAAAGGATGGGAAGAGGGGAAACAGATCTAGGTGGGAGACTAAAGGTAGAAGCATCTCACCCAGGGCCCCAGGGTGAAGCAGAGAGAGAGCAGAAGAGCAATCATAGTAGGGGGCTGAGTCCACTCCACTGCCCCTCCGACCTGCTTCACTGTTTCTGCAGAGGACCCTTGCTCTCTTAACTCCCCGCTCCACTGGTCTAAAAGAATAGCTACTCTGCCTGTCCAAGCTGCTCCTGAAACGTGAGCCCCGCCCTGGGGAGTTCTGCACACACCACCACCCGGCCCCTTCCTGCCCCTCGGGGATGCAAACAGTTCTGTAGAGAGGCACAGCCTCAAGGATGGGAGCCAGCACCTGAAGACAGAGAGACAGACTGTCAAGGATGCAATGCCCTGCAGAAAACACAGCAGCTCCAGCAGATCCCAATGCCTCAGGATACAGACAGTTGGACCTAGTTAATTGAAATAGAGGCTTCGGGCAATAGGATTTATCCAAACAGCAAGAAAATAGCAGGAGGATGCTAGCAGCATGCAAATAGTAGAGGTGGGAGTCCTTGAAGATCATCATTCAGATGGGGTGGTCCAGGGACTGACAGCTGCCACTCCTGCACCAGCAGCCCCACTCTAACCCCTTCCCCACAGCCCTGGGGCTCTCTTCTCCCTGCCCCATGCCTCCTGGACAAGCCCGATTGGCTCTAATAAAAGTGGCCTCAGCCCCAGGGAGACTGGGGCAGGAACACAGTTGATTTCACCTCTTTAACCCTGAAACTAGGAAGACAGCGAATGCTGACTCTCTTCCCAAGGGAGGATCCCAGAGCTTTATCTCATGCATTGCAAGACCTCTAGGAACCCCTGCACAAGTGAGATAAACCCCCTGTGCCCAAGAGGAAACCTACTTATCTCCCAACAAAGCATTTTCATAAATTACTTTTCTTTTTTTGCTTCTCAGGGAAGGAGTATTTTAAAAAATAATAGCTCCGATAACAGTAATAATAATAATCAACTGATGCCTACACCCTGGCCAAGACTTCAGGGAAAGAGGTATGGGGGTCTGCAGGGCAGGATCGAGCTGGGACATGGGCAACTCACGTGCCAGGGATGGGCAGCTCCCCCAAGGGTCCTCAGCCCCGCGTCTGGTTTGAGAGATACGGCCGCCACCTCTCTTCATACAGAATAAACAAATGATTAACTGTCTCATTAGCGACTGTGCGGGAAGACACACGGCGCACGTCCCGGCGGGTGGTGCAGCCAAGAGATTTATGTTATTTAACAATAAAAGCAAAACAAACGTGGCCTTCCCACCCGCTGCCTGCCTGCATGGGGCCTCTCGCGCTACAGCAGGGCAGTGGTACCTGGCCAGGACAATTCTGGCCAGAAGGAGGGAGCAGCGGGTGCTGGACCACCTTCCTGGCCTTTGCAGGGCTGGGGTTAGGATAGGAGGAGGGGTGGGGGCAGGGGTTGGAATGGAAGAAGAGAGAGGGAAAGAGACTGCCCAGAAATGCAACGCCGGTTACTCAGGAGCTAGGTATGGGTGTTCACATCCTGGGAAAGAAAACACAACTAGGAGTCAAGAGACCCCAATTCCAGCCAGAGCCCTGGCCCTACCAACACATGTGACAAGTCTGGCAAATTCTGCCTTGGCTACCACATCTGTAAAATGGGGAGATGGGTGTTTTAAGTACCATGAGAATGCATGTTGTTGTTACTGCCGCCTTTTCATCACACAGTATAGCTGTGTGATGAGAAACCAAACTCTGGATCTAGACTCCTTGGGGTCGAATCTCAGCTCTACTATAATACCTATTAGTTACATGAGCAGGGACAATTTAGTTCCTTCTTGTGGGCTGTAGGTATGCCCATTACATTTACCTCTTGGGATTCCAAAAAAGGTAATTCCTCAAGAGCACTCTACAATGCCCGGCAGAGAGGAGAAGGCCTCCAAAGTATTGCAGGTGTTACCATATTTATCCTTATTCTTCACCAGCGCTGTCATTTGGAACAATCTAGAATTACACTTCCAAGAATTCCAGTTGTAAATTCAACCTCTAAGCTTTTCTCTATTTTTCCTTCATATCCCAAAAAAAAGTATTTTCCAACTTTTCCCAAGGACATGAGTCCCTCTTTCTTCTGCTGGGATTTTAATCCAAAATGATCCAGTCCTTTCCCTGTCTTCAGATCCTTTTACTCCACTGCCCCTCTTCCTATAAACATGCTCAAGCCTCACACATTCTGCAGACAACCCTCTGTCAGTCTTGGCTCTCCACAAGCCAGCATCCCTCCTCTTGCTTTTCCCTCTGAAGACCGTAATCTGCATTCCTTGCCTCGCTCTTACAACTTTCATCCATGCAACTGGTTCCCATGCCCCATCACTTTGCTGGTGACAGAAGGTTCCAAACATGTCCAGCTTGTCAAGCTTATCCCAGGACCTCACTCCAGGCTTCAGCTGGAGTTCTCAGTGAGAAAGAGCTTCCTAAAAATAGATCTGTTTGCAGAATTACTTTATCCTCTGCATATTCTCTAGGCTTCAAACCTGTGCTCTCCTACTTACCTCCCCTTAAAATTTTTCAGTGGCTTCTCACTGGTTACATTGTACTTGAAAGTCACCTGGGGAACTTACTAAAATGCATATTCCTAGTCTTCACCCTAACAATTTACTTATTCTCAGCAAGTCTAAGAGACTGTATTTTTAACAAGCACCCTGGAGGATTTCAATACCAATTCTCCACAAATGACACTTCCAGAAACTCTGAATGGAAACCACAGCTGGTTTTTAAGAACATGAACTTTGAAATCAAGCTACCTGTGGGTTGAATACCAACTCTTCCAGAGTCAGCCATGCCTAGCAGCTCAAGACCTTTCTCTGTGTGCCTCAGTTTCTTCATATAATGTGTAACGGTGGTAACATCAATACCACCACATATCCTATGCTTATCACACATCAGACACCATGCGGCATGCATTAAATGCATAAATTCTTGCTATCATCATAACAAGCGCATGAAGTGGATGCTGCTGTTAAGTCCAACTCCCAAATGAAGAAACTGAGGCACAGAAAGAAGAAGGAATGGGCCTAAGGCTGCAGAGCTAACAAGTGGCTGAGCTGGGTTTTGCATTCAGGCAGTACTCTTGCCTGGAAAATACCATGGATGGAGGAGCCTGGTGGGCTGCAGGTCATGGGGTCGTGAAGAGTCAGACACGACTGAGCGACTTCACTTTCACTTTTCACTTTCATGCATTGGAGAAGGAAATGGCAACCCATTCCAGTGTTCTTGCCTAGAGAATCCCAGGGACGGCAGAGCCTGGTGGGCTGCCTTCTATGGGGTCTCACAGAGTCTGACATGACTGAAGCAACTTAGCAGCAGCAGTTTGGATCCAGAATCTTTGCCCATAGCCCTCATGCACGAGATTTCCCTGGAGATCACAGGACACAACCTCGTGGAAGCACTTAGCACAATGCCCTGCACACAGTAAGAGCTCAACAAATGGCAGCCCTCATTCCTGTGGCTGTTGTTAGTACCACCAGTCGTTACAGTCAGCTCTGCACACTCCAAGTTCAAAAGC
This sequence comes from Redunca redunca, assembly GCA_006410935.1. Taxonomy (NCBI): domain Eukaryota; kingdom Metazoa; phylum Chordata; class Mammalia; order Artiodactyla; family Bovidae; genus Redunca; species Redunca redunca. The sequence continues at coordinate 241,627 of SJYQ01000065.1, forward strand.
AACAGTGTTACAGTTAAGCAGACTAGCAACCTGCCTTGGGCAATACAGTGGTTTCTAGCCAATGTGCCTATTTCAATGTACATATGATCAAAATGAAAGACAGTGTAAGATTCAGATCATCAGTCACACCAGCCGCACTGACAGCCATATGAGGTTAGTGACTCCTTCAGTGACGTCTAGAGTTAGAACATCTCCATCATTAAAGAAGGTTCTAATGAGAGCACTGCAGTCCAGGGGGTCGCAAAAGAGTTGGACATGACTGTGCGACTGAACTGAATGATAACACTGCTCTAGATGTAGACTGCTGGATTAAAAACTTGACTCTGACAGCTAAAGTTTCTCTGGAAAGGTAACTCGCCTGAGCCTCGGTTTCCGCATCTGTAAAACAAGGGCAATAATAGCACCCACCTCATATGAATGCTTTGAGTAATAGATGAGTTAATGTAACTAATGTACTTAAAATATGGGCTTCCCAAGTGGTGCTAGTGGTAAAGAATCAGCCTGCCAGTACAGGAGACATAAGAGACACGAGTTCGATCCCTGGGTCAGAAAGATCCCCTGGAGGAGGGCATGGCAGCCAACTCCACTATTCTTGACTGGAGAATCCCCATGGACAGAGGAGCCTGAGATGCTACCACCGTCAAGGTGACAAAGAGTCAGATGCAACTGAAGTGATTTAGCATGCCCGCACTTAAAATGTAATTAATATAACAGGTAACATATATGCGTTTGTGTTTATTGGTATGCAGGTAGTGGTATCATTACTAACATTATCATTTAGACTTGAGCCACTTGGCATGACAATCCTTGACCTTTGAATCTCTGTATTTTGCCTCTGCCTGAGAGGCCCTTCTTTCCCTCCATCTACTTTCCACTCACCTGACAAACTCCTACACTTCCTCCAAAACCCAGTTAACTTGTTGCATTCCCCCAAAACTATCTCACTTCTGGAACAACCCATCACTTTTCAATCCTGCCAAGTCTGGGGCCACCCCTGCCTCTTCTCCACTCCAAGACCCTGAATTCCAATTGCTCTAGGAGCTTCCTCCTGACATCTCCTTTGAAATGTCTTCTAAGATTCACAGTACTCTTTGGAAATGAGAACAGGCCTTGCAAAGCCTTTTATGATAAAATGTATTCAGAAAGAGAAGCAAATGTGATCTAGTGCCTTAGGCACCGTGTCCATCACAAACCCCTGGGCTCCTGCGTGCATGACCTTTGCAAAGTCACATTGGCTGAAACGCCTCTGTATTGTTCTTTGCTCAGCAATGAATCATGCCAGGTAGAGAGGAACATTCTTCCTTGAGTCATTTCTCAAATAGCTGAGCTGGGAAGACCAGGAGTTTGGACTGGGAGGGGGATAAAAGGTGAGCACTACAGCTGGTCCTCACAGAATATCTGCTGCCCTCTGTGAATCCTAAAGAAATAGTGACCATTTCCAAAAGAAGAAACTTGCCAAACGTTAGAAAATGAAGGATTTGATGTGAGGACAGTGACAAAGTGCTGGGGAGACAGAGCATCACTACTTACTGGTTCTGTAACCTTGGCCACAGCCCTGAAGGCTTGCTGAGACTCAGTTTCCCCACATGTGATTTGGAGGCAACAGTCTGCCTTGTAGAAGGGGGTGAGTAATAAAGTACATGCACGCTTCTCTAGGGCTTCCTTGGTGGCTCAGATGGTAAAAAATCTGCCTGAAATGCAGGAGGCCCAGGTTAGATCCTAGGGTAGGGAGGATCCCCTGGAGAAGGGAATGGCTACCCACTCCAGTATTCTTGCCTGGACAATTTCATGGACAGAGGAGTCTACTGGACTACTGTCCTTGGGGTCGCAAAGAGTTGGACATGACTAAAAAACTAACATTTTAACTTTTCACTCCTCAATTCTCATAAGACCTGTCATGTGGTAGATTTTCCATCAGCAGCAGCTAGTGCTTTTACCAGTTTCTATCAAAACTTTCCTTCCCCCCCCCCAAAAAAAATCATATAACAATTTAAGAGAATCAAGAAAGTGGAGACCAAATAGAAAAGCATTCCCGTGATACTAAGACTGAGATTTCCCAGGCCACAAGTAAGCAAACATGAGTCTCCAAAGTAACTGTAACTCAGTTAGATTGCACACATTTCTGTTTGCAAAGGCCATGTAATAATACGTGCAGTTTTACAAAATCCATATGGGAGAATAAGTCAAGTTTCCATAGAAGGGGCATGTAGACAACCAGAAATAGCTGGCTGTTTAGCTAGCTGCAGATTCCTCTCTGTTGGTTATTTCCAAACAACAAACATGCTCAGGTCTCTTTTATTCAGCCCCAGTTTCTTCTCTTCTCACCACTTGCCCTCCTCTTGGTCACAGCTGCCACACTCTCCATCACGTGGAAGCTGCTCTCACCCTGGCCACCAGTGATCTTTTTACTTACGGCTGGCCTCACATCCCAACCATTGAGCAACTCTCTTGGTTCAAGGACTCAGTGACAAGCAAAATCCTAGGAATGACCTTCAACTCTTGTCTTCCCTCCCCTTTGATACGCACTGTCAGTATCACAACATATATACTAGATGATATTACGGGTTGAATTGTGTCCCCTGCTCCCTGAAATGCATGTGTTGCAGATCTAACCCCCAGTATCTCAGAAAGTGATCTCATTTGGAAGGGGATGTTGCAGATATAATTAGCTACGATGAGATCTTAAGGGTGAGGCCCAATCCAGGACGACTCGCATTCTTATGAAAAGGAGAAGTCTGGACACAGGCACGCCTGCTCAGACGTTCCTGGTTCCAATAATTAAGGCACTGCTCATCGAAGTCAGAAAGTGACAAGGAACTGGGGGCTGAAGGTAGTTAAGAGCATCTCTGAACTTCTCTTATTATCCTGGGGTACAAGACCTTTCCTGGGCTACCAAGTCTGCCTGCTTCCCTCTGGTCCTCCCACCTCCTTCTTAACAAGCTCACCATCTGCAGCCCCTCCCACAAAATGAGGTTTTCATCACTGCCAGGGTTGCAGAGTCAGAAGCACTTATTCCACCCAATGCCGCACAACTCACTACCTCACAGAGGCATCTCAGCAGCGAGCCATAGGACAACAAGTCGCAAAGTCCCTTCAGAAAAATGGAGAAAGCACTGTGAGTACATGTGGAGGAGAGAGGACCTACAACACGGCCAAAAAAAAAAAAGAAGAAGAAGACCTTGACTGCAGCTTCTGACGATGGGTCAAGAAAACCAAGGACACGCTACATAGCAGCCTTGCTGATGCGCTGCTAGAGCTGCTGCCTGGAAATTCCACCAGAGAGTCAGTCTGACCTGATGTTCACAACAGGCAGACGTTAGGGTGTAACTTCCCGAAACAAACTCCTTTTCTATACTATTACTTCTTCCCCAGCCTCCAAACCCAACTCTCCTCCTGGAGGTCTCATGAGCACCTGCAAGTCAACACATCCAAATGCATGCATCAGCTCTTCCCCCAACCCCCACCTATCACCTTCTCTGCACACCCACAGTAGAATCAGGGCAGTCGAGAAAACACAGTCTTGGGTTCAAATCCAAAAATTTTCCCCCTCACTGGATGGCTGACTTCTGAGCCTTAGTTTCTTCATCTGCAAAGTAGACATAATAGTAACACTGATCCCCAAGACATATTGTGAGGAAAGAACTTAAAGCTATGTAAAGCAGAAAAATCCATGTGAAGCATGTAAGTCAATAACTGCCTACAAAATGTATGCTCTAAGTAAACTCACACATTGCTGCTATTATTAGTATTCTCATTATCTTTCTAATGTACAAAATAAAGTCGACCAGATAATCCCTAAAACCCATTTCAACTCTTGAGTCCATAAGATCTACACTTCAACTTTTTTCAGATCATTCTCCCCTGCTTACCATACAAAACACAAACACACCTCACATACACATTTGCCTTCCCCTTTGTTTCTCTTTACACAGGACAGTTCCTCGCCCACATGATTTACATTTCTGCCTAAAGTCGTATCTATTTTCCAAGGTTCAACTAAAGGGTTGAATCCAAACTAAAGGGTTCGAATCATCATTGGAACCTTCCCTTATCCCTCAACTAGAAGTAATCTCATTCACCCCGAACCCCTGATGTAGAACCTTTAGGGAACACCAACCTGCTATGGTATGGGTTTTGAGAGAATTCACCTTCCATGCCCATTAGATTTAAACTTCTTGAGGTCAAAATTCTGAAAGAGATGGGAATAACAGACCACCTGACCTGCCTCTTGAGAAACCTGTATGCAGATCAGGAAGCAACAGTTAAAACTGGACATGGAACAACAGATTGGTTCCAAAAGGAGTACATCAGGCTGTATATTGTCACCCTGCTTATTTAACTTCTATGCAGAGTACATCATGAGAAATGCTGGGCTGGAAGAAGCACAAGCTGGAATCAAGATTGCCGGGAGAAATATCAATAACCTCAGATATGCAGATGACACCACTCTTATGGCAGAAAGTGAAGAGGAACTAAAAAGCCTCTTGATGAAAGTGAAAGAGGAGAGCGAAAAAGTTGGCTTCAAGCTCAACATTCAGAAAATGAAGATCATGGCATCCGGTCCCATCACTTCATGGCAAATAAATGGGGAAACAGTGGCTGACTTTATTTTTTTGGGCTCCAAAATCACTGCAGATGGTGATTGCAGCCATGAAATTAAAAGATGCTTACTCCTTGGAAGGAAAGTTAGACCAACCTAGACAGCACATTACGAAGCAGAGAAGTTACTTTGTCAACAAAGGTCCATGTAGTCAAGGCTATGGTTTTTCCAGTGGTCGTGTATGGTTGTGAGTTGGACTATAAAGAAAGCTGAGTGCCGAAGAATTGATGCTTTTGAACTGTGGTGTTGGAGAAGACTCTTCAGAGTCCCTTGGACTGCAAGGAGATTCAACCAGTCCATCCTAAAGGAAATCAGTCCTGGGTGTTCATTGGAAGGACTGATGTTGAAGCTCAAACTCCAATACTCTGGCCACCTGATACAAAAAGCTGACTCACTGGAAAAGATCCTGATGCTGGGAAAGATTGAAGGCAGGAGGAGAAGGGGATGATGGAGGATGAGATGGTTGGATGGCATCACCGACTCAATGGACATGAATTTGGGTAAACTCCGGGAGTTGGTGATGGACAGGGAGGCCTGGCGTGCTGTGGTTCAAGGGGTCAACTTAGCGACTGAACTGAACTGAAACTGAACTGAGGTCAAGTACTGAGTCCAATTCACCTTAATTTTCCCTTAAGGTCAGTCAAATTCCCTGGACCCAGGAGGAACCTACACACATCATCTGAATGAATGACTAACCAAATGAGTGCATCTCCTCTGGACCCTCTAGGTTCCTGAGGGAAATGCACATGCTGCCTTGCAGGTCTGCTTCAGAGGCTTCTGTGTCTTCTAAATACATCAAGTCTGGACTTATGGTAGATTTCAGTCACCCACTTAAAAATAACAATTTATTTAGTGTGAGTTCACTAAAAATTGTAAAACTTTTTTCAAAATTCAGTAAAGAAAGAAGTTGATCATAACAGCCAGGGATGAAGCAGATCTTAGTAACAGTGAACCTACAATTCCCAAAATGTTGGTGAACACAAACTCTGAGTGCCTGGAAGGAAAACAATAACAGCAAAATCCACTCCCTAAAGTTGCAACCTGTCTTTACAAGATCAGTACCAAGTGAGTACAACCTTCGGCTGTCTGGTCAAGGTTGAGGGAGTCAGATTTATTTGTTAAGGTTCCCACGTGGTTTAGTAGAGAATTGCCTCCATCATGCTGCCTGTATGCCTCAGAACAAGAGCTATTCAGGGCAGAGGAAGGAAAGCCTTCCCTCTGGTGTGGTGGGAAAACTGCACATTTGCTGACTTGGAGGACCACTCGTCACAAGGATGGGTCCTACATGGCCCTGCTGTTTTTGGCTGCAGATCTGAAGAAATAAAATGAGCAAAGGTATGATGCTCTGACAAGAGCACTGGACTGGGAGTCCTGAGACTGTGGCTGATGGCTCTGCCCCTAGGTATCTGATTTTATCAAAATTACTGGACTTCCTTGAGTCTCTTTTTTCCACCTGTAAAACAGAGGGTTTGGGCTAGGCTGGTGGAACCACTTGGCAATGGTATGCTACAGCATACTTCTAAAAACACCAGTACCCAGGCTCATTCCCACAGAGGGACCAGTCTGTACAGGATGAGACCCGGGCACCCATGATTTTAAAGTTGAGAACCACTGGGCTACAGCACTATCCATTTCAGTTGTAACACTCTTTGATTCTATAGGAATCTTTCTAGAAACCAGCAAGCTTCCTTTTTCATCATATGGGATGAATCTGAGAGAAGAATCTGGCAGAGACCTAAGTAATCTCTTTGAGTGAAAAGACTGCCAATGTATTTTTCATCTCACTGTGGTCTCTAAACCTATATAATCTTTGCAATAAGGCATCTTTGGGGGTTGGTTCCATGTCTCTGTCCCTGGTCATCCCAACCACACAGAGACCTTACTAAAATAGGGTTTAAGGGGCTTCCCCAGTGGCTCAGTGATAAAGAGCCTGCCTGCCAATGCAGAAGACCTGGGTTCGATCCCTAATCCAAGAAGATCCCACATGCCATAGAGCAACTAAGACCGCAAGCCACAACTATTGAACCTGTGGTCTAGAGCCCAGAAGCCGAGACTACTGAGCCCATGGGCCCCAAGCACTGAAGCCTGTGTGCCCTAGAACCCTGCTCCCCAACAAGACAAGCCCCTGCAAATGAGAAGCCCATACACAACTGGAGAGAAGCCTCCACTGGCTACACTTAGAGAAAGCCTGTGCAGCAGTGAGGACCCAGCACATTCATAAACAAATACTTCTTTAAAGTTTAAAACAGGGTTTAGCCAAGAGAATGGGGTAGGAGTTGGCACCAAGGAATGGAAATCACTCTGAGTGTCTGCCCAGGCCGAAGGCAGTTGCTAATCGTATTAGGTGGCCATCTGAGTGAGAATCTATTCTTCAATGTTCTTTCCCTACAATTCCATATTCCAGAGATACAATATCCAGTTGAACTTCTTTGTGGTGTGAACTCATCACAGTTCAGTTCAGTTGCTCAGGCATGTCTGAATCTTTGTGACCCCGTGGACTGCAACACGCCAGGCTTCCCTGTCCATCACCAGCTCCCGGAGTTTACCCAAACTCATGTCCACCGAGTCGGTGATGCCATCCAACCATCTCATCCTCTGTCATCCCCTTCTTCTCCCACCTTCAATCTTTCCCAGCATCAGGGTCTTTTCCAATGAGTCAGTTCTTCGCATCTGGTGGCCAAAGTATTGCAATTTCAGCCTCAGCATCAGTCCTTCCAATGAACACCCAGGACTGATCTCCTTTAGGCTGGACTGGTTAGATCTCCTTGCAGTCCAAGGGACTCTCAAGAGTCTTCTCCAACACCACAATTCAAAAGCATCAATTCTCCGATGCTCAGCTTTCCGTATGATCCAACTCTCATATCCATACGTGCCTACTGGGAAAACCATAGATTTGAACTCATCACACTGATTGGCAAATTGTGGTGGTCAAGATAGGATTTGTATCCCCACCACAAGGAAGAAAACTAAGGCTCTAGCGACATGGAGCACACTTTAGTAGCAGTTAATCAGAGTGGAGTTGGGTTTGGTCTTGAGCCTGGAGCCAGGGTTTGGGACAGGATTAGGGAGGAGGGTAATATCATAGATAATTTTATGTGACAACTTGATTGAGTCATATCCTATCCACACAACTGTTCAAACATTATTCAGGGTACTTCTGTGAGGGTGACTTTGGATGAGATTAACAATTAAATCACTGGACTAAGTGAAGCAAATTGCCCTCCCTCACGTATGTGGGCCTCACCCCATCAGCTGAAGACCTGAATAGAATGAAAAGGTAGACCTTCCTCTAAGTAAAACAGAATCCTTCCTGCCTGTGGTCATACAACTAGGACATCAGCTCTTTGTCTATCTTCAGACTCTTCGGTGAAGTATCAGCTTTTCATCAGGTATCAAGCGTGTGGGCCTTCAGACCAGAACTGTACCACCAGGCTCTTGGGTTTCAGGCATTCAGGCTGGAACCTCACCACCAGTTCTCCTGGGTCCCCAGCTCACCACTCACCCTGCAGACCTTGGGACCTGCCAGTGTCCATAATCACACAAGTCACTTCCTTAAAACACGTGTCTGTTGCTCCTTCATCCATCCTGTTGGTTCTGTTCCTTTGGAAGAGGCTGACTAATGCAGTCGGAATAGGGTAGGGCACAGAGTTGGGGTTACAGTTTGGTATAGGGTTAGAGTGGGCTTCTAGTTAGGATTGGAGGTAAATCAGGGAAGAGGGCTGGGGTTGCCATGGGCCTAGGCTGTGGAGTAGGATTGTCTGGGGAACAGAAATTGATGAGGCAGAACATCTGTTCCTAATGTTATTATTGCCAATACGACCTTGAAGAGAGATCAGAAACAGATTATCAAGTGACTACCAAGTACCACGTGTTATTCCCAAGTCTCTTACTTGCCTGATGATAATTATGTGGGCAATAATGGGCTTTCCCAGGTGGCACAGTGGTTTAAAAATCCGCCTGCAAGGCAAGAGACATGGGTTCGATCCCCGGGTCGGGAAGATCCCCTAGAGTAGGAAATGGCAACCCACTCCAGTATTCTTGCCTGGAGAATCCCATGGACAGGGGAGCCTGTGAGGGCTACAGTCCATGGGGTCAGAAAGAGTCAGACACGACTGAGTGACTGATCACAAATGGCCAAAATTGCTCTTAAAGCCCAACTGTGTTTTTTTGTGTTGTTTTTTTTTTTTAACTCTTGTCTCATTTCATCCTCTAAAAAACCCCCTCTAAGAGCTATTACCCCATACTTTCAGCACAGTAAGAGATTGAGGGCCCATAAAGACAAGGAAACTCCTAAGTAGAGGATGCGATGTTTGAACTTAACTCTTTCAGACTCCAAAGCCAATTTGTGCCAAAGCTCCAGCTGGGGTAGTAACAAACTGGTAACACCCCTGTCCCCCCAGAGGATAAGAAACCAGATAGAATGGGTCCCCTTTCTCGGTGGGGGGTCAGGAAATTCCTCTGGCTATCGGGAAGTGGTGGGATGAGTAGGCTGTATTACCTTTCTTTCAGGGTAGCCCTGACACCTGTGCTTTCAGCCTAGACTCTGATTTATAAGCCCCTTCCCTGAACAAGGCTGGAGGCACACTTCCTTCCAGGGGGACTCTCCCTGCCTCAACCTCAGCGACACACAGCCTCCCTTGTCTATCTTCCACTCGGTGACAACGTCGATGAGTTATTGCCCTCCTCCAGAGCAGCCCCTTCTGGGACCTACCCAGAGATGCAATTTGTTTTATATTTTTCTCCTTTTCCAGAAGCCTCTTTCCAGAGACACATAAATGCTGGATTCATTATATCACTCTCAGGTAGAAGCCAGTGTTAACGAGGCTTCGATCGATCTCTTAAATAAAGCTGGCAAAATATTGCACTTACTGTGGGCTTTCTGTTCCCTAATGTAGTCAGACTGCCTTTTCCTCATGGCCCTGCCTGCTTGGCCAAGGAACCCAGCATTTTCTCCCCACCGTGGTTTGGCTCATGACAAACAGACTTAGAATTTGAACAGGTCCTTTGATCAGCAGATTTTTAACTCTCAGGAGGGAAAAGGCAGGTTGCTCAATTTCTATTTCCCTGCTGGGGAAGTTGAAAAAAAAGAAAAGTGAGATAATTTAAATCAGGTGAATCCAGAGAAAAATCACTGCAGCTCTGGTTTTTGGACAACTCTTCTCCCTTCGTGGAGGCACTTCCGCCTCCCTACAAGACCCTTGGGGGCATCTCACCTTGCCCTTGACCCTTCTGCTTCTCCCTCCTGCCTCAATCCTTTTTCCTCACTGGCACTTTTAAAACATCATTTTCTCCTCCTGAGGTAGGTAGGCAGCTCTGAGGTCCTGCAAAAGGCATCAGACTTGAGGGTTAGAAAATTGTGGTTCAAATTCCAGCACTGCTCCTAGCTGCTTAGACAAGATTTCCAACCTCTCAACTTCAGCTCATGGACTTCAATCACAGAGTCCCTAATTCTGGAAGAAGCCAAATGGATGTGCCTGGAACAACCACAGACCTGCAGTATCTTTGGGGGACCGGTGTTTGGGATACCCTAAAAGGGACCCAAAAGCCCTCCAAGTCCTGCCCAGTCCCTGTTCCAATTTCCTTTCTGCTTCCTCTCCAGCCTGGCCTTTAAAGTGCCATTTAACTTGAGGAAGTGGTAGGAAGTAGACAGGCCCATGGGGCAAGCGAGCCCAGCGGCTGGTGGCCTTTACCCTCTGATGTCACTTCCTGGAACAGCACAGCAAGTGCCACCTGGGACTGCCAGGAATCAGGTTCCCAGGCCACTCACATTGGTTATTTATAATTTCTTGGGCCTTGACTGCGGGCCAAATGTTACATTCGCAGCTAATTTCCTATTAATTAGGTGCTGCAGTTCCTCAGCTAAAAGAATAATGAGCCAGACAGGAGTCCTGAGGTTCAAAAATGCCTCGGACTGTGGTGCAAGGAGAAGCTGGGTCGGGGGGAGAGGGGCAGGGAGCCTTCCTGGGAAACAGGGGAGGGGGAGAAAATGGACTCTGCTGAGGGCTGCTTCCGCAGTCGTGAAGCTGTTACTTGGCCTTATTGAGCCTGTAGTAGACATTAGGCTAAGAATGCTTCTAACACTTACTTCTCAGGGTGGGAAGAGAATGCAGGAATGTGGCAGGTCTAGCCAAGGAGTAGAATGGGTGCTCTTTGCCCTCTGAGCCAGTGGTTCTCTGTGCCGGTCTCTGGACCTGTGTACCAGCCTCACCTTGTTCAGCCTGATCACATGGGGTGAAATCTGGGAATCTGCACTTTTAACACCCCCACCCCTGGTCATCCCTAGGGATATGAGAATCAGGAAAACATTATCCCAAGGTTACTGGGATTTCTGGGCCATGAGGAGTCAAAGGGCCTCGGCTAACATTTGTAAACATTTCTGTTTATAAATTTGGTAACTGTTTACCAAGTACCTTCCAGGCACTCCCCTTTCTCTTTAGTTCTTACAGCCCCATAAGAAGTGGAGGCCACTATTATCCTCTAAATGTGACAGCTGAGACTTTCAAAAATCAAGGGGCTTGGCTCAAAGATCTAGGAAGTGGCGCAAGCAGGCGTGCTCATTCTAGGCACATCGGATACTGGGTTTATTTGCTAAGGACATCTTTTTCCACTTTGATCCAAATCAACCCAATGAGACTCCTGAAAATCTTCTGAGTCTTCTGCTCAGCTGGAGAGGATCAGATACGACGGATGTATAGGACAGTGATCAACCGAGTGATCAATTTATATATGACCAGATTCCAGAGCGTTAAGAAAGCAGCTATGGCATTTGAGTGTCTCTTTCCAAATCTAGACTCCACTCCACTTTCCACTTTAGAAACTTTTGGGCAAGGCAGCTTATTTCTGGTGCCTCAGTTTCCCCACTGTAATACTGATGATAACAGCCATGAGCACTGCACTGGTGTGGCTGGGAGGACGCAGACAGCACAAGACTTTGGACCATCCGCAGATTCCAGGCTCATCGACTGAGTCAAGCTCAGTGATTCGAACGCCACCATCTCCGGATGTCTCATCCTGCTTCTCCCCGGGGGTAATACCGGAATCATCACACAGATACCCTGCTTTTGCTCTGGGGATGTTTCAGATTATGAAGACTGATGCCTTGATAAATGTTTTATAGGACATTTCCTCTCGCACTGTGAATGCTCTTCCATAAATAATTAAACTAAACTGGTTATTGAAAGAAACGATCAAAACCCACAGTGGGAGGACAGTAGGGACTTTGTCCCGACAGTCTGTCCAGCCACTTACTGATTCCCTCTGGGGCCCAGAGGGATAAAGAGAGGAGCACAGACCCCACTGTGAAGAGCCTTCACACTGGAGATGTAAAGGGAAAGGGTCCAAGGTCAACACGGGGCTCAAATTGAGACAAACATGAAGACTGACAGGCAAGACTACAGCTAGACAGACTTCCTTTGAGAGCGGCCCCCGCAGGACCGATGCAATGCCCAGGTGGGAGCAAAGCAACGAGGTGGCGGCTTGGCTAGGTCAAAGGTCTAGGAAGCAGCAGAGGCAGGAGACAAACGCAGAAGATACAACATAGGAGACCACAGCAACCGTGCAGCAGCGGGCTTCCCTGGAGGACAGACTCCACCTGCCAACGCAGTGGACGACGGGTTCGCTCCCTGTGGTCGGGCAAGATTCCACATGCAGTGGAGCAACTAAGCCCATGCACCACAACTCCCGAGCCTGCTAGCCGTAAGTACTGAGCCTCTGTGCCGCCACTACGGAAGCCCACACGGGCCACACACCGCAACGGAAGCCCGCGCACTAGAGTCTGGGCGCAGCAGCAAGAGAAGCCAACGCCCTGAGAAGCCCGCAAATAAAAGGAGCTCCCACTCCCTGCAACCAGAGAAAGCCCACGTGGAGGAATATACAGCACAGAGTCCCCTCACCCAAGCAGGGGCCTTTAGTTCTGTTCAAGAACCCTCATTTCTTGGACATTTCTCTCCTGAGCCCAGACCACTACTCACCTTTCCTGGAATTCACTGAGGACCCGCTGAATCCCTTGCGGAAGTTTTTGCATATGCTCGTCTATGTATCCATGCCCCTGGTTGGGGCACGGGGGGGTAATATTTCCTTAAACGGAAAGCCTTCCTCTCACTGCTAACATGCCTTTTTCTCCAACAATATTGCAATAAAACCATGCTCACGGTCCCTAACTGGGCTGTTCTAATGAAGTGGGCATTTAAGGACATTTAAGAATAAACGCGGTCTTCTTAGGGTCTAGCTCAGAGAATGAAGAGTCAAGGCAGGGAGCTAGCAAGTGGTCTTGGCAAATGTATAAATGCTTGCACCAGGAGATAGGAATCAGCTGTAACTGGGTTGGTAGGCTTGTGAGTAGTTTGTTGGCCTTTAGTCTTAATTAACAAACTCCTTTCCTTCCTCCAACTCCCTGCTCCATCCACTGTATGGATAAACTCTAGTCCACCCAAGGACAAGCTTATTGCTAATGTTACACGGAGGAGGCCCTGTCATTCTGAAGACAGCTCTACTCAAACTTAAAAAACAATCTAGGGTGGTAGGGCAGTGGGGAGGGGAGGGATTTATAAAGCATTCCTAATAGGCTATGAGCAAAGCCCACTGTCCTCCCCGCCCCTAAAAGTGAACTTCCCTCAGATTCCAGGAGGGAAAAAAAGGTTAGGCCAGAGAAGGAAAGAAGCAGTGGGATTTGCTTGGTATCTAAATGTATCCATTTCCTACATCTTCTTTCCCCTAACAGCTCATGTCTTATTTCTCTTCCTGTCGTTGATTCCCAAACAAAGGTGATTGAGGAAGAATTCTCCTTTTGCATTTTCACAGAGCAACATTTCAGGGTAGCTATTTCCTCACATTTCAAGAGGAAAAGGCTAATTAAGCCAGACCAAACCTCCCCCAACCCCCATCCCTGAAAGGCAGAAACCTGCTAAACCAACACACTTCAGCGTCTCTAACTCCACAGTTATTCCACTTGGGAAACGTTTCCTTTTTATTTCATGCTTCTAAGTTCAGGTAGGCGTCTCCTGATCTTTGTTTGTGTTTAAGATGACACCTTTGATGATTAGCAATCATCAGAGGCATTTCTGCATCCAAGTCTTTCCTGGGGAAAGACGAACTCTGGGTTTCCCTGGACCCCACAGTGAAATGCTGAAGCTAAAATGCCGCTGGAGTTTCATGGTTCTTTTCCAGTCACTCCTACCCCTGGCCCTTCCTGCCTTCTGAATTCTGCAAGTCTTAATAACCCCATTTCCAGCACGAGCTGAAGAAAAGAGGCAAAGCTGCTTCCTAACGGGCTCAGTGCCTCTAGCACTATGCTGGGCACACAGTCAGCACTGGATGAATAGGTGTTGACTGATTTCTTGATTGATTGGCCCGATTAGAATACAAAGCCTTAGCTCTCCCGCATATTGAATCATATACTCTTTCCCAGGAAAAAAAAAAAAAAAGAAATGGTACAGTGACTCTGCTAGGAAGCTTTCTCTCAACATCATCATCCCTCCAATCCACCTCAAAATACTAAATCTGTCTTCCCACCAGCTGATTCAAACCTTTGCATGCAAGAGTGTATTTATTCATTAATGAACACTTTGGAAGACAACGAGGGATAGTCCAAAATGACCAAACATGTACGTCAGAGTAGATACCTCACATTCATCTAATAATCTCAGGAACAGACATAAAATTACATGATGATAAGAATTCTAAAGTGCTGCAAGGATATATTCAAAGAGGGAACACAGATCCCCTATTCCAGGGAAGATTACCTGGGAAAGCACCAGGTGAGCAAGCCCTAGAGAATGAAAAGAGGTAACCCGGGAAAAAGGGTGGAGGGGGAGCAGAGACCTTGGCTCCAGACCTCCACTTTGAGACTGCGTCACTCCTCCCAACCTTCCATGACCCATGAGGAAGGCAGGACACCTGGCTTACCCTGCAATCGGAAGCGAAGGCTTACCCTTCATGACCCAACTAATAAATGCAGCATCCAGAGGCAAGTCTGTCCAGCTCCTGTCGCAATGTTCATGGGATGAGCACGGCACAGTAGAAACACCTGGTATTTGTTCCCATTTTACGTTTGGAAAGGTGATATGTAATTGTAGAAAATTACTTGGCCAGATGAGTTCAAATAAAATTAAAATTATCTGGTACCCAGAGACAATTACTGAAAAATGTATGTATCTTTAGAGAATGTTTTCTAGGGATGGATATAGATATCAAAGTCAAGCTCATATTTTATAGAAAGAAAACTTTTGCAATTTTTACCTAAATACATTTATATCTATATTTATCTAACTATCTTAGATAACCANNAGATAACCATGTTATCAAATACTCTTTAAAAAACATGTTTTTTAATGGCTGAAAAGTATTGCTAATATCTCCAATATTAGACATCATTATTTATCTATGTATGTCCTTCTTTTTGGGCCCTTAGGATACTTTAAACTGGTCACTATTCTGAATGACGCAGTAATAATTCTCCAGCATCTAAAATGTGATCACATTTCTTAAGAAAAGTCATAAAGGTGGGAGTACCGAGTCCCCACACTTTGCTGTCATCTCCACTTGTTATCATCAGCCACACATACCCCATGGGGTAGAGGCTGCTCTGTCTTGATGCCTCCACTCTCCATTACCAGCATTAACTTGCAGAACCCACTTCGAGGGTCCTGTACCAAAGACCTAGAGATTCCGCCTACAACAGTGGATCAAAGTCAGGGGACACCAGACCACAAGGATGCTCTTTGAGCAGGCCACGTGTGTGCGCTAAGTCACTCTGTCGTGTCCAACTCTTTGTGACCCTGAGGACTGTAGCCTGCCAGGCTCCTCTGTCCATGGGATTCTCCAGGCAAGAATGCTGGAGTGGGTTGCCATGCCCTCCTCTGGGGGATCTTCTCAACCCAAGGATCAAACCCACGTCTCTTGCATTGGCAGGCAAGTTCTTTACAACTGCACCACTTGGGAAGCCCAGGATGTTACAATTACCAATTTTCAGATCCACCGCACATTCCTTAACTTCAGGTGGACCTTATGTGTGATCTCAAAATTCCTAGTTTAGGTAAAGATACCCATTCTTAATCTAGGTCTGAGCAATTATTTTGCCTGCCTGTTATCCTTGCAACTACACCCTGCATCTGCACAGTCGCTCCCAAATGCAACAAATAACAGCGCCAAAAGGAGAGCAGAGCCAGCGTTCCACGCGGAGCTGGAGAATGATCAAGATAAAGACATGATGAAAAGGATAGAATCGTTTTATCGCACCCCTCCCAACAATATCCTCTTAATTTTATTAATAATGTTATTTCAAAAGTCTGACACTCCCATGTAGAGACACGAATTGCTAGTTGCGAACTGATATAAACTTTGCTCTATTAGCTTTCCTGTACAAAGATTACGAGAACTTTATGTTCATAAAGGTTTTGTCACTAAAAAATAGTTGTTGGTTTTATAATTTCAAAAAGTTAGCAAATCCACTGATCATGTTAATCCATGAAAATACTGTCCACATACATATCTGTCTTACTTCTCTGCTTAGACTTCCAGGGCAGCTTAAGGCGAATGGCACCACTTTGGCGTTTTTTAAATCTCCCCTGCCCATAGCGAAAGTTGAGTGCTCTATACACAACAGGCATCTCTCCTACTGAACCAAGCTGTGTAGTACCATTGGTAGTCGTACACATGTACGTACACACACACAGACACACACAAATGCATAAACACACACAGATAAAACCCTCACTATCAGTGGAACTAAAAATCTATAGAGGGTCACTTGTTATTGGTCAGCAATACAGCCGCGAGTGCAGGTCACTGTTGTGACATGGTGTTCTGGCTTCAAAAACAGTTAGATGAAACAAGTTCCCATGCACCCAGTCTCTAGAACTGTTCCCTCTCATAAGCTCTCTGATAAGTGTTCAGCTGTTCCCTTAGCACTACGGTTTTTAGAGCCGTACTCCTGGACACAATCTACCACCCTCTTCATTGACATAGGGTTTTTGCTTTCGAAGAAGATGGAAATTCTCTTTGGTCTCATCCTCAGGAAGGAGATGAGAACTGACTGCTGAGAAACAGATCTGGACTGAAGGAAAGAGAACACGTTATGAACCAAAATGAAAAATAGAACTGGGGTCTCAGGAGATGCAGAGCCTGAGAATGAATCCAGATCCATTGTGTACTAGCTGTGTGACCTCAGACAGGGTACTGAATCTCTAAGTCTCAGTCACTCCATCTTTGAAATGAGGACAATAATAATAACCTTCCCCAAGGTTGTGGTAAGAGTAAATGAGCCTCTCCTTGTCAAGAGCCTGGCAAGGGTCTGGCACAGAGTTAGCCCCCAATAATCGTTAGCCACACCTGCTACTATTGCTGTTGTTGTTATTACTCGAAAAGTAATACAGTGCCAAGGTTAGGATTATAGAGCTCTGTTAGACTACCTGGGTTCAAATCCCAGCTCCTCCATTTGTTAGCTATGCAACCTTGGGCAAATTTCTTTGTCTCTCAGTGCCTCATCCATAACATGGAAATTAAATTTATCTGCTCATAAAGTTCTGAGTTGAAATCAAGTAGGCCAAGTAAAATGTTTGGCATGGTGCCTAGCCTGTAGAAAAGTTTCAATGCATATAAATTATTATCACTTTTTTATATTAATAGTGGTATTATCATTATGACCAGAATACCTTTCATAAGGGATGCACCTAGAATAAGAGACTGAGCAGAAGGCTTCTTTTTGAAGGCTCCTACTACCTGGTCCCCCCTACACTTGTCTTGTTTCCTTGCAAGGCACACTCTGACATCCGTCTCTGGGCCCACATGGGGTTCCTTGGCCCATCTGCATACAGATTGCGGTTCGAAAGGGGAGAGCCAGTTCCTAGGCTCAGACCTTTCACTTCTCTCAAAAGAAGGAGCATATGCACTTGCGTTAGAAACGTGAGAATGCATTCTCCCTTCTCCTCCTATCCCTGGAACTTACTGTCAGATTCCTCGTTTTCATGGGCAGGGTGAGGAAAAAAGAACTGAAAGCAAATGGTTTGTTTTTATGTGATCTGACAGCCCAATCAACCAACATGAATAAAATGAGCATCCAAAAGGCATGGGAACCCACTCCAGTACTCTTGCCTGGAGAATCCCATGGACAGAGGAGCCTGCCGAGCTACAGTTTATAGGGTCACAAAGGGTCAGACATAACAGAAGTGACTTAGCATACACATACACATCCTTCTTTCTAACACAGGATCATCTCCAGAAATAAAACTGAACTCAAATTCATCAGTGTGAGGACTTGCTTAATTTCTCACGTAACTCTAAATGTACAAACAACTCGAAACTCGTCCAGACGAATCCATCTCTGTGCCCTTGCCCAGGTCTTAGTCTCAGAGTCATAAAAAGTTCACCTTTGCAGTAAATACTCATACTG
Source organism: Redunca redunca (assembly GCA_006410935.1). Classification (NCBI taxonomy): domain Eukaryota; kingdom Metazoa; phylum Chordata; class Mammalia; order Artiodactyla; family Bovidae; genus Redunca; species Redunca redunca. Next base: position 259,614 of record SJYQ01000065.1, read on the forward strand.
ATTCCCGTACAGATATGTAATATCAAAACAGAAAACCCCTTCGCTAAAGGGAACTCAGATTCAGGGTGAACAATTCCAAGTCTCCACCACACATGAATTTCCATGACAACCCAAAGAGATATCTTCACAAATCCATTAATTCCACAAACATTTTTTCAGCATCTCCTCTGTGCCCGTCACTTCTGTGCTGGCCAGTTGGGTTATCAACAGGATTAAAATAAGTTCCTGGCTTCAAGGAGCTCACAGTCTGTCTAGTGGTAGAGTTAGAAGCATAAGCAAGTAATGACAATGTGGTGTGACAAGTGAAACAGTGCGAATGAGACGCCCAAGAGAACATGAGCATGTGCTTCCAGGAGGGATGTTTGCAGCACATCTTCCCCGACTAGGGGAGCTGGTGGGGTAACTAGGCGAGCACATTCCAGGAAAAGGGAAGGATTCAACGGTGGTGCAGAGAAGCAGAGCACGGTGTGTGCAGGTGGGACAGAAAGTTCAAGATGTGGATCAGAACAAGCTGAGGTTAGACAGGAGTCAGACTAGGGAGAGCCTTGCTGGCTAGGGACCGGGGACAACATCCCACAGGCAATGGGGGCTGTGATGGTTTCCAGCCAGGGGGCTGGCATGGCTGTCTCTGAGTCCCAAGAAAATTGCTATGGGGGCTCAAGACAAGACGATTTTGAGGTGACTGGTGGTAAGACCACTTACAAGGCTGAAACAGTTGTTCAGTCCTTCAGTCGTGTCTGACTCTGCAACCCCATGGACTGCAGCATGCCAGGCCTCCCCATCCTGCACCATTTCCTGGAGCTAACGCACACTCATGTCCATTGAGTCAGTAATACCATCCCACCATTAGAATCTGAGCTCAATTCCTCACCAGTCATTATTTCTCCATTTAAATAAGATCCTTACCTTTAGTCATCAAGACACTCATCACTCATTTAATTAAATCACGAGGCCTACCCTAGGTCATATTGACCCAAACTGCACTGAAGAGAAGTTCCACACTTCCCAAGACCATAAGTATCTCTGAGCCAGCCAGTATGCAAAGGCTGCAACAAAGGTACAGTTTCCCTACCAGCCTTGGTTCTGGCCACGGACGAGCAGGTAGAAGCGACAGCTGCATCTGGATCTATGCGCCTCCAAGTGAGTGTAATTCAGCGCTGGAGCCAAAGTTGATGACAGGCATTAGTTATTACCATAAGACGGCAATTCGGTGATAAAATACAATATTGTCATTTTCAATATGTACTAAAAGTGATTTACCAGAGCTCATGGGGAACAACTTAGACGACGATCTGATTACAATACACAGGATAAATCACCCTCATTTGAGGGTTAAATTATCCCATCTGACACTGTAGATCAATTTGACAGTTAAAATCAGGGTCCCACTCTTCCCAACTTACAGAGTTTGTCCTAGTTCACGTGGGCGAAAAATCAAAACAGCAGAAAGACCCTCTCCTTTTCCTCGCATAGCTATTTCCCATTCTTCATGCAGGGTCCCCCTGGAGCTCTGGGAAGCCATTGCTAAAAATTTTAAGGCACTCTACAGGGTATTCCCCTTCATGGTAACTATCGGTAGCCCAAAAGTAGCATGCTGTCAGACAATAAGGTCTAGAGACAGTCTCCAAATATGGCCACCGAGACAGTTAACTTTATGTATCAACTGGGCTGAACAATGCCAAGACAGATAGTAAAGGTATTCTTTCTGGGTGTGTCTATGAGGGTGTTTCCAGAAGAAATTAACATGTGATTCAGTAGACAGTAAAGAGAACCCAGTATGGGAGGACCTCATCCAATCCATTGAGGGCCTGAACACAACAAAAAGGAGGTGGAAGGGCAAATACATTCTCCATGCTTGAGCTGAGATCTCAATCTCCTCTTGCCCTTGGATGCTGGTTCTTGGGCTTTCAGATCCAGATCAAAACTTGCACCATTTGCCCTACCCCCATTCCACCCCCAGTTTTTAGGGCATCAGACTCAGACTGAATTTCACCACCAGCACTCCTGATTCTCCCGCTTTCAGATGGCAGCTTGTAGGACTTCCCAGCTTTCATAACCGCAAGAGCCATGAAATTCTCTCTCTACACACACACACACACACACACACACACACACCCCTATGTGTTCTTATCAGTTCTGTTTGTCTGGAGAACCCTAATACAGTTGCCAATAACTCCTCCTCTTCCAACACATCAATTCCACTCTGCCCAATGAGACTTGGAGTCCGATTCCCCTCCCTTTGAGTCCAGAGCATCCATGTAATTTGTTTCATCTATGGAGGTGACAAGGTTCTAACTCTGAGCCTAACATTTAAAAATGCAGGGTGCTTCAGTCTGGGGACTCCTGGAGTCCAGCTGCCAGATAAGAAGCTTGAGCTAGACTACTGATAATAAGAAGCAGGTGAAGAAGGACCAAAGCGCTTCCTGCACACCCCGTGTTCCGTTCAGTTCACTTCAGTTGCTCAGTCGTGTCCGACTCTTTGTGACCCCATGAATCGCAGCACAACAGGCCTCCCTGTCCATCACCAACTCCTGGCGTTCACTCAAACTCATGTCCATTGAGTTGGTGATGCCATCCAGCCATCTCATCCTCCATCATCCCCTTCTCCTCCTGCCCCCAATCCCTCCCAGCATCAGAGTCTTTTCCAGTGAGTCAACTCTTCGCATGAGGTGGCCAAAGTACTGGAGTTTTAGCTTTACCATCACTCCTTCCAAAGAACACCCAGGAGTGATCTCCTTTAGCACACCCCTTGTTAGAGCTCAGCTAAGCCCCCAACTACATGCAACCATGTGAGAAGCCAGGCTGACAGGATGTGCAACCTAACTGGGTGGTTTACCTGGCCAACCCATAAAACCGTGCTAAATGATAAATCACTGTTGTTTCAAGCCACCAATTTCTGAGCTTGTTTATTATTAATAGAAACCGAAACTGTCTTTTCTCCCCAACTAGACTGAAAGCTTCTCATGGATGTAGTAAATGACTGGTATAGAATAAGTGATTTTATATGACAGGTATTTTGTATACATTATATCATTTAGCCCACAGAGGAGTTATACATGCTCAGTACTCTTACCCCATTGGACACGTGGGAAACTGAGGCTTAGAGAGGTTACATACATAACTTGCCCCAAGTCATAAAGCCAATGCTCAAGACTGTCTGCCTCCAAGGTCTGAGTGTTTAACCATTCTTCTATAGTGGAATTCATGGTTCAAAACTAAGTAGGCAGACAACTTAAAATCTTGTATTATTCAAACAATATGGCAAGCTAAGACGTTGTCCCTTTAGAGTCAGAGAGTCAGACACCTCTGGAACCAAATCCTGTCTCCGACGTGTCAACCTTGCCTAGGTTTCCTTCTGCATACTCAGCATGGCAAGATTTCGATATTAATCAAACAAGTGAGACTCCCTCTTGTATTACATGTTCTGCTCTTTGATAAGTATATGGTTTTTCATTATTTTCTTAATTCTAATTAAGAATTAATCATTTTTCATCTAAATTCTTCATGAATTTCCTTAATCTTCCATTCTTTGATGCTGTGATGTGTTTTACTACATGCAAGCTGGTTTTCATTTGTTTGTTTGGGGGATTTGTTGTGGGGTGGCTTGTAGGATCTTAGTTCCCTGACCAGGGATTGGACCTCTGCCCCTCGCAGAAGTGCACAGTCCTAACCATTGGACAGTCAGGGAATTCCCATTCAAACTGTTTTAACTGGGTTTCCTTGGAAAAATTGCTGACATTCCCTGATATTTATTGTTCTGGACCGCAAAATGGATCCTCTAACTTCTTATCTTGCAGGGTCACAGAGAGAATTAGATAAAATAGTTATACAACCAAAGCCCCTGGCACATCAGTTCAGTTCAGTTCAGTCACTCAGTCGTGTCCAACTCTTTGTGACCCCATGAATCCCTAGGACAGGCCTTCCTGTCTGTCACCAACTCCCGGAGTTCACTCAAACTCATGTCCATTGAGTCAGTGATGCCATCCAGCCATCTCATCCTCTGTCGTCCCCTTCTCCTCCTGCCCCTAATCCCTCCCAGCATCAGAGTCTTTTCCAAGGAGTCAACTCTTCGCATCAGGTAGCCAAAGTATTGGAGTTTCAACTTTAGCATCAGTCCTTCCAATGAACATCCAGGACTGATCTCCTTTAGAATGGACTGGTTGGATCTCCTTGCAGTCCAAGGGACTCTCAAGAGGCTTCTCCAACACCACATTTCAAAAGCATCAATTCTTCAGCGCTCAGCTTTCTTCACAGTCCAACTCTCACATCTATACATGACTACTGGAAAAACCATAGCCTTGACTAGACGGACCTTTGTAGGCAAAGTAATGTCTCTGCTTTTTAATATGCTATCTAGGTTGGTCATAACTTTCCTTCCAAGGAGTACTGCTACTGCTAAGTCACTTCAGTTGTGTCTGACTCTGTGCGACCCCATAGACAGCAGCCCACCAGGCTCCCCCATCTCTGGGATTCTCCAGGCAAGAATACTGGAGTGGGTTGCCATTTCCTTCTCCAATGCATGAAAGTGAAAAGTCAAAGTGAAGTCGCTCAGTCGTGTCCTACTCCTAGCAACCCCATGGACTGCAGCCTACGAGGCTCCTCCGTCCATGGGATTTTCCAAGGAGTAAGTGTCTTTTAATTCCATGGCTGCAGTCACCATCTGCAGTGATTTTGGAGCCCCTCCAAAAAATAAAGTCTGACACTGTTTCCACTGTTTCCCCATCTATTTCCCATGAAGTGATGGGACCGGTTTTCTGAATGTTGAGCTTTAAGCCAACTCTGGCACATAGCAGGCATTTAATAAATTGTGTTGGTATTGGTGCCATTATCAATATTATTATTCTGAGTTGCTGATTCTGGGTCTATGAGTTTGAAGCTGCCCAGGTGGCTCTCAGTGGTAAAGAATCCACCTGCCAATGCAAGAGACAGGGGTTTGATCCCCTGGAGGAGGAAATGGCAAGCCACTCCAGTATTCTTGCCTAGAGAATCTTGACAGAGAAGCCTGGTGGGCTACAGTCCACGGGGTCACAAAGAGTAGGACACAACAGAGCACGCACACACACATTTCACTAAGAAGGAAAACATCCCAAGAGTTGCCAAAACATTTTTGGTAGTCACCGTGCCCATTTAGAAAGTAAAGGAAAACTTTCCCAGGTGGTAGACAATACGTATCAGTTCCAGGTCCAAAGTTCAAAACAGAGTTCTTTGCCTACTTGGCTCTCATTGGCACACACACAATTGGGTGTCAACGAAAAGCATTGTAATGAGGAATCATTGTGGTCACATTCCACTAATGTGTAACACATTTTGCTGTGTCCCCTTAGCTTGACCCTCTCCCAAAAAAAGCACAAATCTAAAAAAGATGAGCCACTGACCTCAAACACTGTAGTAGATGCTACTGGTACATCCTCCAGATCCCTTTACCTGGCAGGTGCACCCATCTCTCACTTGCTGCAGGTGGTGGCTGTAAAGGCCTCACACCTGCATCCTTCTTGGTGGATTGCCTTTAGCCAATGGGAACCACTTCACCTGGAGATGCCTGGGAGGTTATGTGCGTGTGGGCTAAATCGCTTCCATCATTTCCAACTCTTTGTGACCCACATCTCTTATGTCTCTTGCATTGGCAGACAGGTTTTTTACCACTAGTGCCACCTGGGAAGCCCCTGGGAGGTTACATCCAAGGCCAATGACCAACTGTTTGAGGGGAATAAAATCTCTGTCTCTTTGACTTAATGCAGAACAAGCTCTATAGTACAATCATACACCATAGCTCCCCCATGGAGTTAGGCTGAGGCTAGGCTTCGCCTGCACTGCATCTTTGCTTAACTTTTTTTTCTTGGGGTATAGAGTGTTGGGGATTCCCTGTTGGCTCAGTGGTACAGAATCCATCTGCGATTCAGGAGCCACAGGAGATGCAAGTTCGATCCCTCAGTCAGGAAAATCCCCTGGAGGAGAGCATGGCAACCTACTACAGTATTCTTGCCTGGAGAATCCCATGGACAGAGGAGCCCAGTGGGCTACACTCCACAGGATCACAAAGAGTCAGACATGGCTGAACAGACCTAGCACACACACACGCACAGTTGCTTTAGTTGTTAATTTCTGTGGTACAATGATGTGAATAAGCTATATGTATACATACATCCTGGAGAAGGCAATGGAAACCCACTGCAATACTCTTGCCTGGCAAATCCCATGGACGGAGGAGCCTGGTAGGCTGCAGTCCATGGGGTCACTAGGAGTAGGACGTGACTGAGCGACTTCACTTTCAGTTTTCACTTTCATGCATTGGAGAAGGAAATGGCAACCCACTCCAGTGTTCTTGCCTGGAGAATCCCAGGGACGGGGGAGCCTGGTGGGCTGCCGTCTCTGGGGTCGCACAGTCAGGCATGACTGAAGCGACTTAGCAGCAGCAGCAGCAGCATACATATATCCCCTCCTTCTGGGACCTCTCTCCCTGCTCTCCCCCACCCCCCGATGGCACCCATCTTCCTTCCTTGCCCTATCCCACCTCCCTCTCTTCTTTACAGGTTTCTCCACAAAGCACTCCACCAAGACCCCCCATCTCAGGCTCAGTCTCTAGGAAGCAGACGCAAGATAATCACTCTGAGGCCTTTCAGCAAAGATGGGGAAAAAAATGCCTTCCATTTTCTCAAGAAGCTTCTTGTCCCCATATCAAAGATTTTGGTTTCAATAAGAGGTTAAAAACAAGAGTGGTCAAGCAAAGCAAAGCAAATGAGAGACCTCCTGTGACAACTTGAGAGCTAGATAACCACAACAGGCCACTCCGCCGGTTTCTCAGCCTCACCACCATGCTGAAGAGGAAAAGCCAACAGAGGAAATCATTTCCAAATGAAACTATGGGGGATGCAATTCAAGAGAAAGGGAAGGCAGAATTAATATCGGCTGATCTTACCAGGAAACCACAGGCCTGGTCTATGGAGTCTGCAGAATAGTGATTAAGAGCAGAGGCTCTAAAGTTAGACAATGTGGGTTTAAATCCTCAAGCTACCACTTACTAGCAGGGTGACTGGGCAAGTTACTTAACATTGTTGACCTTGGTTTCCCCACATAAATATGAAGATAATAATGACACATCTTTCTAGGGTATCAATATAAAGTGTGCACCAACATGTGTCTGGCACTAAAGCAAGTGCCCATGACACGGTCTGTTATCTTGGGCACTACAAGCCAGGTTATGTACTAGGAAAAACATCTCCAAAATCTCAGTACCCCAAAAGTTATTCCTCCTCACACTACACTGGCCTAGGGTATGGAGTTCAGGCATACTAAATAGCCACCATCCCAAACGTTAGGATGAAGTTAAGGTGGCTGAGCTAAAAGTCACACACCAGCAACTAAATGCTCTGATTCAGAAGTTATAGACCTCATTCTGACCCACAGTTCATTGGCTGGACTTGGTCGCACGGCAGCATCCTACAAGGGACCCAGGAACTACCATTCTACTATGATCCACGTGAGAAGACAACCGGTCACCTTGAGCAGCACCGAGGTCCTGCTAGCCTGTGCTCAGCAGCTGCCCACATTTTCCATTTAAGTCTCACAGCCATCCTAAAATGTCAGGATTAGCATAGCTTCATGCTAAAATTCACATGCTAGCAAGGTAATGTCCAAACTCCTTCAAGCTAGGCTTCAGCAATACATGAACCAAGAACTTCCAGATGTACAAGCTGGATTTAGAAAAGACAGAGGATCCAGAGATCAAATTGCCAATGTCCACTGGATCATAGAGAAAGCAAGGGAATTCCAGAAGACTATCTATTTCTGTTTCATTGACTACGCTTAAGCCTCTGACTGTGTGGATCACAACAAACTGTGTAAAATTCTTAAAGAGATGGGAACACCAGACCACCTAAACTGATTCCTGAGAAACCTGTATACAGGTTAAGAAGCAATAGTTAGAACCAGATAAGAAACAACAGACTGGTTCAAAATTAGGAAAGGATTACAACAAGGCTGTATATTGTCACCCTGCTTAGTTAACTTAAATGCAGAGTACATCATGCGAAATGCCAGCCTGGATGACTCACAAGCTGAAATCAAGATACCTGGGAGAAATATCAACAACCTGAGATATTCAGATGATACCACTCTAATGGAAGAAATCAAAGAGAAACTAAAGAGCCTCTTGATGAGGTAAAAGAAGATTGAGAAAACTGGCTTAAAACTAACATTCACAAAACTAAGATCATGGCATCTGGTCCCATCACTTCATGGCAAATACAAGGAGAAAGTGGAAACAGTGACAAATTTTAATCTTCTTGGGCTCCAAAATCACTGCAGATGATGACTGAAGCCATAAAATTAAAAGGCATTTACTCCTTGGAAGAAAAGCTATGACCAATCTAGACAGCATATTATAAAGCAGAGACATTACTTTGCCAACAAAGGTCTGTATAGTGAAAGCTATGGTTTTTCCAGTAGTCATGTACAGATGTGAGAGTCGGAATGTGAAGAAGGCTGAGAACTGAAGAAGTAATTGTTTTGAACTGTGGTGCTAAAGGACTGTTGAGAGTCCCTTGGACAGCAAGGAGATCCAACCAGTCCATCCTAAAGGAGATCAGTCCTGAATATTCATTGGAAGGACTAATGCTGAAGCTGAAACTCCAATACTTTGGCCACCTGATGTGAAGAGCTGACTCATTGGAAAAGACCCTGATGCTGGGAAAGATTGAAGGCGGGAGAAGAAAGTGGCAGAGGATGAGATGGCTAGATAGCATCACTGACTCAATGGATGTGGATGTGAGCAAATTCTGGGAGAAAATGAAGGAAGCCCAGAATGCTGCAGTCAGTGGGGTCGCAAAGAGTCAAACAGGACTTTGAGACTGAAGAACAACAAAATTAAGACATTAAAGAATAGAGAAGTTAAGCAACTCACTTAAGGCCACCTCACTAGGAGGAGGGCATGGCATCACCTGAAGGGGGCGTGGCCACCCACTCCAGTACGCCTGCCTAGAGAATCCCATGGACAGAGGAGCCTGGCAGGCTGCAGTCCACGGGGTCGCACAGAGTCGGACAAGACTGAAGTGCCTGAGCAGCAGCAGCAGCTCTATAAATACACCACGGAAGTATGAAAGCAGGGTCATCTTCTAGCAAAAGCAACCTGGCAGCCACCCTGGCCCCAGGCTTGGACAGGGGCACCTTAGAAGCAACTGCTCTGGGACACTTGGATTTTACACACATGTACATATCTGTGGCCATTTTAGGGGCTCCCCAACACCTTATGGGATCCCCCAGGGCTGTCTCCTTCGGGAGCTGCCATGCAGTAACAGTCTAAATTGTAAAGTCCCACAGAATGGGCACTAATGACATAGAGAATTGTAACAAGGCCAGGCTTTCCATGAATTGTCGCAAATCCTAGCATTAACTTTATGGGCAAGTATCGTTATCCTCATTTTACTGACCAAGATTCTGACATGAGAGATTCAATTTACTTCCAAATATGATACAGCTAGTCAGGGGTGGAACAGGGATTCCAACCTAGGTGGCTCTGATCCAATGATCAAAGGAAGGGCAGGGCCATCAGAACCAGAACACCTCCATTTTTCTGTGGTCTGGGGCAACTGTTCAAAAACAGACCTCATCCCCCAAAAATTGAAAGATAGAAATACTAATGACAAGTTCATTTCAGTCACTCATTATCAACATGCTTAGTGTCATGAAATCACACTATGATTTGAGAGACTAACTTCCAAGTAGTTGAGTACCTAGAGTTTACAGACAGGGAGGGAAAAGCTGACGCTGATATTAAATCTCCTACCATGGGCTAAGCTTGTTTTTACAATTTCTTGTTGAAGTAGCTATTTCTATTATCCCCATTTATAGATTATGAAAGCTAGACTTGACAAGATTAAGTGAATTATCCAAAGTCACAAAGGGAGGAAATGTCAGCTTTGCCTACCAAGTTGCCTTTGCCATGGTCAAAGAAGGAATCAGTGATCAGGCTACTCAGGACAGGAGGCCCTGACTTCTCGTCTAGCAGCCCCTATTTCATACACCTCAACTCTGTGTCCAGTGGAGTTTTAACCATTCCTGGCCTCTTTTTCTTCAGTCTTACAGAGAGGCTGCAAGAAATTCACATCTTTCAGTTTAGGAGGCTTCTCTTCACCAACTGAAACCTCAAGACTTTTCTCTTGACTTGAATCCAATGTTCCAGCTCAGCCCTCCTGACATCAGCTGTTCCCACCCACATATCTCCCCATATGCTGATATCCAACCAACACCATCTGTAGGACTAAAGATGTTCTGGGTCCCTCTGCTCTAAATAAGAACCCTGACTCAGGAGTGAAAGAACTGCAGGGCCAATTGAAAGAGCCAATTTACGTGTTATAGTCTCTTTAGCCGTTCCTTCCTAGTCTCCATGCCACTGAGCCTACAGGACACATACTGATTGGTAAAGAGAGTTAGGGGGTGTGTATCTTGTGGGTTCTGTTGTCCCTGGAGAGAGAGAAAAATACTGTCTGAAGAAGCTAAGATGTAAGTCATTACATCAGGAGTTTCCAGTGGTGGACTCATCACCTTTCTCCAGGGTGAACTGAATTGCCTTGAGGATTCACTGGTCACCCTCACTCATTCCATCATTGTACCTAACTGGCTGAAGGTAATCAGTGTAACTTCTTTTCTGAGCACAGGGACTGCTCCAGGAAGAAGCAGGCAACCTAGAAGGGTCAATAAAACAAAAGCCCAGGATTCTTTTTCTGATCATTTACGAAAGGAATACTTTTATCACCCTCCCGCAATCCCAGACAGAAGCAAAGCAGAGTGAGGTTTGGGGCTGCTGCAGTAACTGTGTGATCATAAGGCAAGAGGAGAACAGGACCAACTTGAAAGAAGAGAACATGAAACTTAGCAGTGTCACACGAGACTCGCCATCAAGCTGCACCTCAACCCAGAACAACTCCTAGACTCTCCCTATGGACTCCACTCAGTTCATTTCAGTCCCTGAGTTGGGTCTGACTTTTTCTGACCCCATGGACTGCAGCACACCAGGCTTCCCTGTCCAGAGCTTGCTCAAACTCATGTCCATCAAGTCAGTGATGGCATCCAGCCATCTCATCCTCTGTCGTCCTCTTCTCCTCCCACCTTCAATCAATCCCAGCATCAGGGTTTTTTCAAATGAGTTGGCACTTTGCATCAGGTGGCCAAAGTATTGGAGCTTGAGCTTCAGCATCAGTCCTTCCATTGAATATTCAGGACTGATTTCCTTTAGAATTTGACTGGTTGGATCTCCTTGCAGTCCAAGGGACTCTCAAGAGTCTTCTGCAACACCACAGTTCAAAAGCATGAAATCATTGGTGCTCAGCCTTCTTTACAGTCCAACTCTCACAACTGTACATGACTACTGGAAAAAACATAGCTTTGTCTAGACAGACCTTTGTTGGCAAAGTAATGTTTCTGCTTTTTAATAGGCAGTCTAGGTTGGTCATAGCTTTTCTTCCAAGGAGCAAACTGTCTTTTAATTTCATGACTGTAGCCACCATCTGCAGTGATTTTGGAGCCCAAGAAAATAAAGCCTATCACTGTTTCCATTGTTTCCCCATCCATTTGCCATGAAGTAATGGGACCAGATGCCATGATCTTACTTTTTGAATGCTGAGCTTTAAGCCAGTTTTTACAGTTTCCTCTTTCACTTTCATCAAGAGGCTCTTCAGTTTCTCTTCAGTTTCTGCCATAAGGATGGTGTCATCTGCATTTCTGAGGTTATTGATATTTCTCCTGGCAATCTTGATTCCAGCTTGTGCTTCATCCAGCCTAGCATTTCGCATGATGTACTCTACGTATAATATAAATAAGCAAGGTGGTAATATACAGCCTTGATGTACTTCTTTCCCATTTTGGAACCAGTCCATCATCCCATGTCCAGTTCTAATGTTGCTTCTTGAATTGCATACAGATTTCTCAGGAGGCAGGTCAGGTGGTCTGGTATGCCCATCTCCTGAAGAATTTTCAAGTTTGTTGTGATTCACACACTCAAAGGCTTTGGTGTAGTCAATAAAGCAGAAGTAGATGTTTTTCTGGAATACTCTTGCTTTTGCGATGATCCAATGGATGTTGGCAGTTTGATCTCTGGTTCCTCTGCCTTTTCTGAATCTAACTTGAACATCTGGAGGTTCTTGGTTCACATACTGTTGAAGCATCACTTGGAGAATTTTGAGCATTACTTTACTAGCATGTGAGATGAGTGCAATTGTGCGGTAGTTTGAGCATTCTTTGGCATTGCCTTTCTTTGGGATTGGAATGAAAACTGACCTTTTCCAGTCCTTTGGCCTCTGCTGTGCTTTCCAGATTTGCTGGCAAATTGAGTGTAGCACGTTAACAGCATCATCTTTTAGGACTTGAAATAGCTCAGCTGCAATTCCATCACCTCCACTAGCTTTGTTCACAGTGATGCTTCCTAAGGCCCACTTGATGTGGGACTCCAGGATGTCTGGCTCTAGGTGAGTGATCACACCATCATGGTTATCTGGGTCATTAAGATCTTTTTTGTACAGATTTTCTGTGTATTCATGCCACCTTTTCTTAATATCTTTTGCTTCTCTTAGGTCCATACTGTTTCTGTTCTTTATTGTGCCCATCTTTGCATGTAATGTTCCCTTGGTATCTCAAATTTTCTTGATGAGATCTCTAGTCTTTCCCATTCTAATGTTTTCCTCTACGGACTCCACTAATATTCCCTTCTGACTTAAAGTAGTTTGGGTTGGCCCAGACACTTACAATCAAAACAGTCTAATAGAGTATCATAAATAAAAAAAGGTCTCTGGGTCACCATGTTTAAGTCAAAATAGGGGAGATTGAGGTTTACCTGGCCAACTATTAACATCTCCCTACATCTGGATGCCGTTTTATTGCCTACTGCCCTGCAGCCTCATGAGCAGAACTGGCTTCGGGAAAATCAAGAAGCAAGCCCAGAGAATCCCCAGTGTTCTGCTCCCTTAGGTTCGGCTCTTTCCCACCTCAGGTGCCAAATATTTGAATGCTAAATTCATGTCATGATGTTAGAGACTTTGGTCCCTTCACAGAGGTTGCTAAATTTGGCAAGAGCGAGAAAACTATGCTTATTTCAAAGGAGGAGTAAAGGTCCATTTAGGGAGAGCTTGAGTCTACAGCCAGTAGAGATGTTCAGATACAAGCACCTCCCTGACCACACTCTCTCTCTGCTCTCCCACTATCTTGTAAGTATATTATCTCTGCGAATCTGAGGCCAAGCACTAATGACCTGCTGTTCGTTTTCTCACCTGCGAATAGGGATAAGAGTCTCATAGAGGAGTCCTGACAATATAATGACTCAGTCACATGGAGCACATGGATGGTGCCTGGCATAGGGGAAGGACCATCTATGTCAGCTCCTGTTCTTGTTATTCTTAGGATGGACGCTACCATATAGATTGCATACTCCGGGCAGCAGATGGTATGACTTAACTTTTCTATGCATTATTATAATTAGCCCAGGGTCTGGCTCTAGAAGCGTTAACCGAGTGGCCCTTGGCAGGGGTGCTGTAAAGAGATTCTTGTCTGTATGTTTCATCTCGTGGTCTTATGAATGGATCTCTAATAATGGAATTCCAAGACCTAAAATAGGCCATTGTGGAAGAGGTTCTTGGGCAAGTCACCCATCCTCACTGGGATAGTTCCTATTAATGGCTGAGAAACAAACAAGTTGGTTGGAACAGCTGCATAGGAACAGCTCTGACCCCGTGATGGAATCCCCATCCCACTCTAGAAACCTCCATCTTAACCTGGCTTATGACTACGGTTCAACGTGTTTCTTCATTTTTCCAGCATCCAGAAATCTTCCTGCCTTGAGAACTGTCACACTTAAGAGAATTTTCTGATGTGTGTCTTGCAGCATCCTAAAATCAGCTCCTCAGAGGCACCTACAGAATAGGCTTGTTCTTCAGTCCCTCGGCTGCTGGCAAACCAGTAGAGAGTTGTGAGCTGTCAGCTAGGGAGTTCTGTTTTTAGAGGAAAGGAACCTTGAGCAAAGATACTGTAAAAGAAAATCAGTCGCAAGTCTCCTGTGGGGAGGGAAGAAGTTCTGTTGGAGAAAAAGATTCCCCACCAAAGAAAGAAAGCATTTTCAGGCTCTAAATTTCTCTTCCATGTGGACTACTAGTCCTATACAGTGTTAAAAATCTCTTCTATCATCTTTCTGTTCTGAAATATGCATGGAGAATCAGGAGTATGAACAGGTAATTCAATTGGGTAAGTAAATTGCCTCTCCTCCCTGCCAAGCTGTTAAGTGGGCACTTCTAGCATTGCACGGGCTTCCCTGGTGGCTCAGCTGGTAAAAAATCCGCCTGCAATGCAGGAGACCTGGGTTCAATTCCTGGGTTGGGAAGATCCCCTGGAGAAGGGAAAGGCTACCCACTCCAGTATTCTGGCCGGGAGAATTCCATGGACTGTATGGAAATTTGCAACCCATGGGGTCACAAAGAGTCAGACACGACTGAGCCACTTTCACACTTCACTTCTAGCATTGCATGGGCTTAGATTAAATTTCCCAGAGGCTGGCTAAATGAGGATGGTGAAATGACAGCTCAGAAAGGTAGAGGGGGGTATCTCCCTCAAGACATCGGAAGACGTGGCAGTAGTCTTCCCTACAGAAACAAGCAGCTTGGCTGGCGTATACTTGTTCAGTTCAGCTCAGCTCAGTTGCTCAGACTCTTTGTGACCCCTTAGACTGTAGCACACCAGGCCTCCCTGTCCATCAACAACTCCCGGAGTCCACCCAAACTTCTGTCCACTGAGTTGATGATGCCATTCAACCATCTCATCCTCTGTCATCCCCTTCTTCTCCCACCTTCAATCTTTCCCAGCATCAGGGTCTTTCTTCAAATGAGTCAGTTCTTTGCATCAGGCGGCCAAAAGAATTGGAGTTTCAGCTTCAACATCAGTCCTTCCAATGAACACCCAGGACTGATTTCCTTTAGGATGGACTGGTTGGTCCAGAAAAACATCTATTCCTGCTTTATTGACTATGCCAAAGCCTTTGACTATGTGGATCACAACAAACTGTGGAAAATTCTGAAAGAGATGGGAATACCAGACCACCTGACCTGCCTCTTGAGAAATCTGTATGCAGGTCAGGATGCAACAGTTAGAACTGGACATGGAACAACAGACTGTTTCCAAATAGGAAAAGGAGTATGTCAGGGCTGTATATTGTCACCCTGCTTATTTGACTTCTATGCAGACTGCTTGTTAAGCATCTCTATAAAACCTGGTGGGAGTGGGGGAAATGACTTCATGGTAGGTGGCAGGGAAGAGGACCTAATTCTTTCCCATAAGTATTCCTAGAAATACTGACCCGTGCCTATCTCACAAACAGAAGAAGTTTAGGAACTCAGGGCCTAAATATTTCACTAAATTTCAGCTGTCTCATTATCTCATTCCTCATTCACAAAACCCACTGGTAGAGTACTCTTTATGCCATGCACAGCAAGGCAGCAATTTTGAGAGTCCAGAGAGGGATGAGGCATCACTGGAACGGCAGGGGGGGGGGCGGGGGTAGACGGGGGATGAACAGGATGGTGTGGGCTTAAGAGGAATTTGGATATAAGATCAACTGGACTTTGTTGGTTGATGGGATGTGTAAAGGCAGCACAGAGGGGCTAAGCATCAGAGAAAAGAGAGCCAAAGACGTGGGAGCCAGGATGATCCCCTGGTGTGCCTGGGTGTGACTCCCTACACAAAGGAGCTGAGCCCCGCTGGAAGAAGCTCAGAGGATGACTACAGCCTGGAGCGCAAAGGGTCAACGCTCCAAACTCCTGATGCCCGTCGGATTCCTGGCTGTAATTCTATCAACCGCCAAGTCACTTCTGCAGCCCTTTGCACCTGCTAAATCTAATCTGACTCAAACTCAGGCAGGAATGGCCTTCNTGTGGAAAATTCTGAAAGAGATGGGAATACCAGACCACCTGACCTGCCTCTTGAGAAATCTGTATGCAGGTCAGGATGCAACAGTTAGAACTGGACATGGAACAACAGACTGTTTCCAAATAGGAAAAGGAGTATGTCAGGGCTGTATATTGTCACCCTGCTTATTTGACTTCTATGCAGACTGCTTGTTAAGCATCTCTATAAAACCTGGTGGGAGTGGGGGAAATGACTTCATGGTAGGTGGCAGGGAAGAGGACCTAATTCTTTCCCATAAGTATTCCTAGAAATACTGACCCGTGCCTATCTCACAAACAGAAGAAGTTTAGGAACTCAGGGCCTAAATATTTCACTAAATTTCAGCTGTCTCATTATCTCATTCCTCATTCACAAAACCCACTGGCAGAGTACTCTTTATGCCATGCACAGCAAGGCAGCAATTTTGAGAGTCCAGAGAGGGATGAGGCATCACTGGAACGGCAGGGGTGGGGGGTGGGGGGAGACGGGGGATGAACAGGATGGTGTGGGCTTAAGAGGAATTTGGATATAAGATCAACTGGACTTTGTTGGTTGATGGGATGTGTAAAGGCAGCACAGAGGGGCTAAGCATCAGAGAAAAGAGAGCCAAAGACGTGGGAGCCAGGATGATCCCCTGGTGTGCCTGGGTGTGACTCCCTACACAAAGGAGCTGAGCCCCGCTGGAAGAAGCTCAGAGGATGACTACAGCCTGGAGCGCAAAGGGTCAACGCTCCAAACTCCTGATGCCCGTCGGATTCCTGGCTGTAATTCTATCAACCGCCAAGTCACTTCTGCAGCCCTTTGCACCTGCTAAATCTAATCTGACTCAAACTCAGGCAGGAATGGCCTTCCAAAGGCTAACCTGGGTTTCTCCACTAGAATAATAAAGCTGGAATGTAAAATAATTCTATCTGAGGAAGAAAGAGAAGAAAAACTCTGCTGGGGGCTTATTAGCAGTCAGACACAGCATGGCCTGCTTTCTTATTAGATCCTCACAAACGGGGAAGGAACTCTCACCCCCTACTTTACAGATAAGGCTCAGAAATTAATTTGTTAAAAGAAGTCAAGTGAAGAACAGTAGATACAGAGACCAGACCAAAGTCATATCTCCTGATTTCTGCTATGACAATATTCTTTCTCATTACCTGTGGAGCTTTTCCAAGAAAGAAAAAACACATGAGTTCTGGACTTCCTACTCATGACTTCCTTCAACATAAACCTCCAGATGCATAAGTCCCTTGAGAAAACCTAGGCCTTAGTTAATAGAGGGTCAGTGAAACAATAAATGTCGTATCCTCCTAGGACACTCAACAGGTTCCCAGTTCTTGAGACCTTCTCTCCCTCTCCTGACAGCTTGCTTTATCCCTGAGCAGATGGTGACCTACACAACCCAACTTATACTGGAGCTGGTGGTCAGGAACCAACATCAGTGGACCTTCAGGGTACAGAGTTTATGCAGCCCCAGAGCAGAAAGGAGGAATCTGGGGAGTAACCAGGGGAAGGACCACCACCCATTTCCACTGATATGACGCACCCTCCTGGGTATACTTGGGCTTCCCCAGTGGTTTAGATGGTAAAGAATCTGCCTGCAATGTGGGAGAACTGGGTTCAATCCCTGGGTTGGGAAGACATCTGGAGAAGGGAATGGCTCCCCCCTCTAGTATTCTTGCCTGGAGAATTCCATGGACAGAGAAGCCTGATGGGCTACGGTCCATGGGGGTCCCAAAGAGTCGGACATGATGAGCGACCAACACTTTCTCTAGGTATTCTCACTCCTGCCTCATTATTCTAAGACCCCCATGGAGCCCGAGCGGAAACTATCAAGTTGCAACATGGTGGTGGGAGGGCAGTGGTAAGAGGTCCCAGCTGGCAGAGGCACAGCTTCAGGACTGGCATCCTGACCACTGACCCAGACCCCCCACCCCTAGTTGCCACCACTGCCCCCCTTGCCTCTCTAGGGCCTCTGCTACGGGATGCTGGTAGGCTGCCAGGCATCCATCCTCCCATCTCCCACCCTGACTTTCCTCTGGGGAATTTGCCTCTCTGCTCACTTTCCCCAGGCACCCTGGAGGAAGGTGCTAAATGGTCTGTTAAGTCTGTCTTTCCCTGACCACGGTTGGGTCCAATGAGAGAATATGAGCTCAGGAACCATGGTGGGGGGTGGGGAGGGTGGTCTTGAAACTCATCCCTCGGCCAGGAGGGAAGGGGGCCTATGCTGCTGGCTGGAAGGCTCAGAGGCAACGGGCAGATCCTGAGGATGAAGGCAACACAGCAGGAGACGAGACCAGATGAGAAAAATCCGGACCTCGGTCACGTGATCTGATCTTCTCAATTACATGAGCCAATAAACCGCTTTTTGTTTAAACTGGTTCAGACTGAGCTTCTTTGTCATCTGCTCAAGGCTCACCTTAATTTCTACTCCCTAAGTAAACCTTTCAACCCTTAACATGTCCTATAACAGAATCTTTTCTGAAGGTGCCTTTCCTGACAAGATGTGTGCTGAAACATACCGGTACTTCAAAGTAAACAGAGTTTCAATTATGAATCACCTACTCACTAGCTATGAAATCTTAGGTAAGGTGAAAACATGTGTCTCAGTTCCCTTGTAGGTGAAATGGGATAAAACTCTTTTCTCTCCCAAGAGAAATAAGAGACCATGGAAAGCACCTGCTGTGTGGGGAGCAGAGTGAACTTCTTGGGGGAAGGGACCCCTGCAGCTGACTCCCAAACACACAAGGACTCCATGCCCTACACACAGCAGGAGTTAAGTCAATATTTCTGCATGGGCCGAGAGAACGACTGTATCCCTCCCCCAGCTCCAGGTCAGAGCCTGGGAATATGAGCTGAGCCAAGTCAACCCAGCATGGGGAGCATCTGTCCACAATCCTCTTGGCTTCCAGCCAAGCTCCCAGCTCTGGCAGTTGCAGGAATTCATCAGCTTACCTGGAGTCCCCCTCCCCATCCGCAGCACTCACACTAAAGGCAATTCAAGCTCCAGGCAGCTCTCCTCGTTTCACGTAAACTGTGGCCAGTGACAAACACACTGAGCAGAGGAGGAAGTGATCGGCGATAATAGAATATTTTAGTAGCCAAAAAAGAAATAATAGAATATTATATTAAGTAGGGAGACCATGGTAAGGGAGGCAATGCTTTTCTTGTTTCAAATACAGGGAGAAAAAGTAAGCAAAGCACCATGTGGCTATAAAAGAGAAGCCCAGGCTCAAGGATGAAAGACCACTCAGTCAGCTGCTTTTTCACTTCCCAAGGGCAAACTTCAACCAGCCCTCCAAGGATGACTCAATCACCTGTGCCACTGTTGCCTGCCTTTTGTTGAGAGGAAGGTTGAGCATCTGTCTACTTTCCAGCATGTCTGCAGTATCAAGTATGAGGTTGGTAGAAGAGGAAGTCGAAATAAATGCTTAAATCAAAAATTATAGTTACTCTTAAATTTCAGCCATCTGTAGGTAATGTCACCACAGAATCACAGATCGACCTGTGGATGAAGGCTTATCTTTTGTCATTTTTATCTCTAATGATGCTCTCTTACATGAAGTCTGTCTTACAACCTGCCTTAAATTCTCCTGGAACTAGGTGGCTAATAAACAAGAGACAGACATAGGATGGACAGAGAGACAGATATGCACACGGACTCTGTGTGTTTGTATCTCCCTGTGCCATGCTTCCACTTGAGAATATTATTCTACTACTCAGCAGAACTCATATCTTCATCACTTAGCAATTAGCATTATCCTTTCTTATTACTCCATCTTAACATTCTAAGGATCACCTGGCATGTGGATCTGAACTCACCCCAAGAATAACGCATTTTGGCACTAATATTCCATCAACATGTATTTACGGAGCATTCACTCTGATCCACACCCTGAATGAAGCACTGTTCCTCATCCCCTCAAGCTGGTCACTGACATCCTAATACTTATGTCCAGAGTCATATTATGATTTCTATTCAGCTCCGGAACAGTAAAACATTTACTTTCTCCCCTGTTATTTCCTATTCCCTCACTCCTATCCCTTGCCTGGACATTCCGTTGCTCCCAAGAAAGTCAACCCAGGTGCCTCTGAAAATTGGGAGGCTGTAGTCAACATCTGGTGCACCAGGGGAATGTGTTTGTCTCAGCCCAGCTCAAAATAGTATCTGACAAGCCTGAATCACACAAGTTCTGAAAAATTCACAAGAAATCACCTAAGAAATCTATAGCTGCCTCCTCCAATTTCACTCCCTGTCTGGCTGCTTATTGACTCCTACAGCCTGTATTGACAGCGTGCAACCCTGCTTCTGTCTGCCTGCTCCCATGCAGTGGTAACTAAACAAGCAGGGAAAAAATAAAAAAACAGGAAAGAAAAGAAAAACAAGGAAGATCACAGCTCTCACTCAGAGACTCTGTCCTGGAGCTGGGCACCAGCCTGGAGGCAAAATTTCCAAGCAAAATGGGAGATTTGTTAGAGAGAAAATGCCTGAGTCCCCTTCCCTTTCTTTCATTCATCCCCCTACCCTTTCCCCCAGGGCCACGTAGTTCGTTTGGCTGCTGCAAACCTCTGCTACACATTTAAGCTTCCAGATACCACTTTTGCACTAATAAAACATGTCTGATGTAAAGCGAAGGGGGTACAGCCCACCCCCACTGCAGCTCTCAAATCTTTATTTTTAAAGGTGACCTGAAAGACTTACCTGCGAAGCTTGAGTTAATTTCACTGCAGAAACGGAAGTGCAGGGTACATTTCTCTAGGAACGCACCACCTCGGGGAGCCGAAACCGAGAAGACAGGGACCACCACATTGCCTAAGCCCTCTAGTCCTGTGTCTCTCCCGGAGCAATTGATAATCTCACTAACACCTACAACAGTGTGCAGGAAGCTGCCTTCAACACCGCCCTCGGTGTTCGTGATTGTGCAACTCTCTCACCCTTCAAATCTTAGTGCAGTGCTGGCAATTAGAAACCTGCACACATCTGGGGCCTGGGATGGGGTGCTTTGTGCATACACTGGAAGCTGCAGCCAGCAAGGGGGGAATCTGGGCAGCCTCGTCCTCTCTCCGGGGATTTACTTGAATCTGCAGATTGTGTCATGCCAAACCTGTCTCCTTGCTCAGTATGAATCACCTACTCGGGAAGTCACATGGACCCAAGATTCCCAGAATGAGAGCTCTGTTCTGGGAAATACCGGGGGTATCTACTCTCCTATTAGCCACAGCCTTTAAATAACTATTTTGATCAGAATGCATGACTAGAGAGGATATTGTGAAGTGAAGCTGCTATTGCAGTGAGCAGAAAAGAAGTCAGGGAAAAAGCCAGCATGCTTCCTACGGCAAACCGTTTCCTGGGGCCCCTTCCTCCTATTGGCTGGTTCAGAGTTTCAAGGTAGCTGCAAACATCTGGAATACTCCGCAACAGATGCAAGGGTCTTGAAATTCTCTTGTTTCAGAGCTGTGACCTAGCAGTCCTCCTCTCTAACCTAACCCCAGGGTTCACCGAGCTCCCAAGGCTATTTTAGATTGTATCTGTCATGTCTTTGCTCCTACCTTAGACAAGAAGCAGAAATGAGGGGGATCGGGTGCTATATATGGATTTCTCCTCTTGTGCTGCTAACAAATATAGACTCAGTGATTACCTAAACCTCTCAGAGGGAAGGGGCATCCTCTTTATTACTTCTTACTAATAATGTTAACAACAACATTAATAATAGAAGAAGTTGGCATTTATTATGTTGCAAGTATTGTTCATACTTTTCATGCATCATCTCACGCAATGTCCTAACAAGTTTTGTGAGACCCATGTACCCATGAACCTGGTATTCTCCCCATTTTAGAAATGAGAATGCCTGGTGGTAGAGGTGCTAAGCAAGTTGCCCATGGTCACATGGCTAAGCATGGTTTCAAGACGGATATCCAGTCCCCTCTAACTTCAGAACACTGCGCTGTTCCACCACATTGAGGAGGCATTCAGAGTAATCATTCCTATCCCGGAATCATTCATATCCTTCATACCTGAAATTTGTGGCCATTTATGTATTACTCACCTTCAGGATACTCTTCTGTTACAGAAGAGATCTGTTAAAGAATATCATCATATGCTTGATGATATTCATTCTCTCTGAGAGAGAATGGCAAAGTTTTTTAAAAGAACAAACTTCTTTTAAGAACCTGGGCAGCACCTTCTTGCTTGTAAATATAAATTTCCTAAGAATCATGACATATTCAATTAAAAAATACATAAATACACTTAATAAATCATTGCTGTCAATACTGCTGCTGCTAAGTCGCTTCAGTCGTGTCCAACTGTGCAATCCCACAGACGGCAGCTCACCAGGCTCCTCCGAACCTGGGATTCTCCAGGCAAGAACACTGGAGTGGGTTGCCATTTCCTTCTCCAATGCATGAAAGTTAAAAGTGAAAGTGAAGTCACTGAGTCGTGTCCAACTCTCAGCGACCCCATGGACTGCAGCCCACCAGGCTCCTCCATCCATGGGATTTTCCAGGCAAGAGTACTGGAGTGGGGTGCCATTGCCTTCTCCAGCTGTCAATACTAAATTCTTAAATGTGGTTTTTTTCTTTTTTACATAATCACTTATTCTGACTTTTCACTAATTCAGACGTTTTTGTTATCAAATGATACAGGTCTGCTTGAAGACATTTTCTTCAGAGATGTTTAAGTCACATAATATCCTCAGAGAAGATGGAAAGCATCAATCCCTTCACTTTATGAGCATTCAGAAGAACACACACAGACCCTTTAGAGGGCAGTGGCACCCAGCACACAACGTACAATGTACAATAAGCCACATCGCTCAGAACAATTCAACATCTGCTCACAGATTCATTACTCACCACGTGCAGGAAGACAAAAACACCATTCTAAAGAGCAACATAACTCTCTAAAGTTCTGTGGCTTTTGGAATCCAGCAAACCAGGTTCTCAAACTTACTAGTTTAATCTGGCCAAGGCATTAAAAGTTACCAAAACTAGTTACTGATAAACTGATGACTATGTTCCTCTGTCAATCATCGCCTTCTGAACTGTGCTGACTAGCTTGGCTTGTTAGACCAAGGAGTTAAGTATGACTTATAGATTTAATCCTTATGTGGGCCAGCTAGCTTCATACAAAGTAGAAACTGGTCCATGGCCAGACACTGGCTATTTGCATGAGCAAAGAGACATAACTTCTGCCTTTCATTATAAAAATTTGAGGAAGGGAACAGTGGAGACAGTATCTCCACTTTGAAGACAGCAACCAACACTAAATTCATACAACCATACACTAAATTTGTAATAATCATGAGGTTTAATTAAAAATGTCTATAAAGCATAATGTGCAGTCCAGGGATTGAGTAGGTGAAAAGCTTTCAGGACCCTTTACCTTCTCACTGAAATCCAAGCCCTTCAAGGACCCTTAGACCTGTGTAATTCTTTATTGCCTCTCCCAGTGTGCGTAATCCCATGAAATAAACTAAGTACTTGCCAGTTAATAGATTGACCGTTAGGTGAAATTTCTAGAAAAGATTCTCATAAAGCTCAAGTAGGAAAAAACCATCACCTCTTTAGTAGAGGAGGATGTTAGGTCCTAAAACACAGTAAAATTACTATCAGATAAAGGAAGAAGCACAAACTTTCTTTAGAGGTCACGGAAATTTTCAGACTTCATCTATCTGCCTTTTATCTATTGTATTAGGAATAGAATGGATGGAGGGGAAAACTATCACTTCTTGGCTCCAAGGTCAACTCATTAGAAGAGACTGCAATATTCCTGTTTCTGAGGAAATTTTCTCTTAAAGAAGGAAAGTATCTTTTCAACCATGACTACATCATCCCCTTTTAATATTCCTAGTAGAATAAACAAAAATGTTTTGCAGTTATTTCTTTGTAAATACTCAAAACAGAGAGGAAAGGGGAAAAAAACAAAATTCAATATAGCCAATTATTTATTTGATTTTCTGTTCCTTATGCCTTAAAAGTAAAACACAAAGAAGGCACTGCAGAGGAAAGGCTCTGGAAAATTTCCCTTAGTTGTAATTAACCCTAGTGTCCCCCTGAAACTACGAGTATCTTGAGGGAAGAGCCTCTCCTCTGCTCTGTGTTTTTGCAGAGGATTTGTTTCTACTGTTCCACAAACAGGGCAATTCAATGGCTAGAGGTCACATTGACAAGGGCAGTTAAAGACCATTCCAGGGGATGTCCCTGGTGGTCCTGTGGTTAAGACTTTGAGTTCCAGTGCAGTGGGTTCAAGTTTGATCCCTGGTGGGGGATCTAAGATCCCAAATGCCCTTCAGTCAAAACACCAAAATATAAAACAGAAGCAATACTGTGAAAAGTTCAATAAAGACTTTAAAAATGGTCCACATCAAAAAAATCTTTAAAAAAAAAAAAGACCCAGTGTGGAGATTCCTTAAAAAATTGCAAATAGAATTGCCTTATGACCCAGCAGTCCCACTGCTGGGCATACACACCGAGGAAACCAGAATGGAAAGAGACACATGTACCCCAATGTTCGTCGCAGCACTGTTTATAATAGCCAGAACATGGAAACAACCTAGATGTCCATCAGCAGATGAATGGCTAAGAAAGCTGTGGTACATATACACAATGGAGTATTACTCAGCCATTAAAAAGAATACATTTGAATCAGTTCTAAGGAGATGGATGGAACTGGAGCCGATTATACAGAGTGAAGCAAGCCAGAAAGAAAAACACCAATACAGTATACTAACGCATATATATGGAATTTAGAAAGATGGGGATGATGACCCTGTATGCGAGAAAACAAAAGAGACTCAGATCTATAGAGTGAACTTTTGGACTCTGGGGGAGAGAGAGAGGGAGAGGGTGGGATGAGATGGGAGAATGGCATTGAAACATGTAAAAATAAATAAATAAATAAAAAAAAAAAAAAAAAAAAAAAGACCATGACAGTGCTGTGAACTTTCCAAGGATCTAGTCAAATAAGAGCGATAGCAAATACAAATTTTTACCAAAAATAGGCAATGCATAGCCAGCTATTAAGGCCCAATTAAGCACGGGTTCATAAGGCAGCAGTTAAAAGTTGAGTGTGAGAGAAGTATAGATGGGTAGTATAGAGTAGCGGAGAAGGCAATGGCAACCCACTGCAGTGCTCTTGCCTGGAAAATCCCATGGACGGAGGAGCCTAGAAGGCTGCAGTCCATGGAGTCGCTAAGAGTCGGGCACGACTGAGCGACTTCACTTTCACTTTTAACTTTCATGCATTGGAGAAGGAAATGGTAACCCACTCCAGTGTTCTTGCCTGGAGAATCCCAGGGACAGAGGAGCCTAGTGGGCTGCCGTCTATGGGGTCGCACAGAGTCGGACGCGACTGAAGCGACTTAGCAGCAGCAGCAGCACCAGCAGTATAGAGGAGTTAGAGGCTGGCACCAAAATAAGTGAAAACAGGAGAGAGGTTTAAGGCCTTTAGGAGCAGTAAAACACAGAGACAGAAAATTCACATCCACTGAGCCAGAGACTATACGGAGAGTCCAGTATCTCAGACAGCTTCCTGGGAGCTTTACCCTGAGTCCCTAGAGAGTCAGTCTATAACTGGACATCAGATGTTCCTGCACTTATTAGACATTTATCAGGTGCTTTGGTGTTTTCAAAACAAATGCACAGACTTCCAGACTTACACTTCAGAGAAGACGGAGTAGACACCCCTGTTCCTATTCTTTCTTTGGTGATGGTGATTCTGTCATTACGCCGAGTCTGACTCTTGAGACCCCATGGGCTATAGTCTACCAGGCTCCTCTGTCTATGGGAATCTCCAGGCAAGAATACTGGAGTGTGTTGCCATTTCCTTCTCCATTCCTTCTATTAAGTACAATTAAAACCCAATACATGATATATGTATTCCCTGGGTCAGGAAGATGCCCTGGAGAAGGAAATGGCACCCCACTCCAGTATTATTGCCTGGAAATCCCATAGACAGAGGAGCCCAGTGGGCTACAGTCCATGGGGTCGCAAAGAGTCAGACATGACTGAGAGACTAGGCACATGATATATAAAATAAGCATAGACTCTGAATGGTAGAGACAAGGTAGAATGAGTAGGGAGCTGAGGACCTAAAGAATGACCTGTCCTTGAGTTCTCTGAGTTTTCTTTCTGTCTCACATGTTACAGACTAGATGCTGGGGAAACTGGACATAGAAACACCATAGGGCACAAGTTAAAAAAAAAAAAAAAATCAAGCCAGAGAACCAAAAAAGGTCTGGCAAGGCAGAAAACTTTGACAAAGTAACTGCTGTACTCTAGCCAAACACTATAAGAAAGAAGAGCGGTCTCACCCCTGCCCAGATCAACAAAGATCAAGTGAAGAATCTAAAATCCACCCTTGCCAGGCTGCAATGAGGCATCTCAACTTGCCCATCCGTGCGGTATCAAAGAAGGCCAAGTAGGAGACAAAACTTTCACTTCTGCCGTGCAATAACAAAATCCCCCATCTTCATGGTGGCAAATGAGAGCTGCATATGGAGCCTGAATTTTTTACAATAACAAGCAATCACTCTCTATCCCCTCTGGCTTTATGTAAGAGGAGACCTTTTACCACATCTTGCAGTAAGAAAGCAACTCCTTCACTGTCATCTCAGTATTAGTGGAAGCTAGGGGGGAGTTAGGGCTCCAAAGCCTTCCCAAGAGTAAGGAGCCCCACCCTCAAGTATCAAGGGTGAGAAGAGAACCTATATATGCACCTGGACTGGGCAGTAAGGAGGTGGCTTCCTGCACCATTCCCTAACACAGCACTGTCAGACATAGCCAGGTAAACCATAAAGTTTAAATAAAATCCAAAGTCTCAAAACATACAAACAAAATGCTCAGATTGAAATTGAAGATTAGGAGTAACAGCAAGAACCAAGACAATCTCAAACTGAATGAAAGGAGAAATCAGTAGATGTCAACAGTGAGAGATGATAGAAACGTTAGAATTATCTGATGAAGATTTTCAAGTGGCTGTCATGAAAGTGCTTCAGTGAGCACTTATAAACACATCTGAAGCAAATGAAAAATTAAAGAGTCTCAACAGAGAAATTAAATATCAGCAAATAAAAAGGCAGTATAAATAAGAACAAAATGGACATTTTAGAACTGAAAAACACAGTAATTAAACCAAATGAAAAGCTCAGTGGATGGCACAACAGCAGAATGGAGGACACAAAGAGGGAAAAAAATCAGGGAAGTGGATGACAGAACAATATAAATTACCAAATCCGAGCAAGAGAGAGAAAAGAGACAGGAAAGATGAGCAGAGCCACAGGGACCTGTGCACCAAAACAAAAGACATAACATTTATTATGCTATTAAAGTCCCAGTAACATTTATTATGCTATTAAAGTCCCAGGAGAAGAGGGGAAGGGAAGCATGGCTGAAAAAGAAGTCAAAAGAGTAATGACTTAAACCTTCCCAAATATGGTCAAAGATATTAACCGATAGATTCAAGAAGATGAATGAACTGCAAGCGGATTGAATTTTAAAACTCCACACCATGATACATATGATAGACTAAATGGTGCTCCTTGGATTCCTACGTGGAAGCTCTAACCCTCATTGTGACTATATTTGGAAATAAGGCTCTTAGCAGGTAATTAAGCCGACTCATTGGAAAAGAGACTCTGATGCTGGGAAAGACTGAGAGCATGAGGAGAAAGGGGCAACAGAGGCTGAGATGATTGGATGGCATCATGACCAAATGGACATGAGTTTGAGCAAACTCCAGGAGAGACTGAAGGACAACGAAACCTGGCATGCTGAAGTCCATGGGGTCACAAAGAGTTGGACATGGCTGAGCTACTGATTAAGTGCTGTTTAAGAGCAACTCACTTAACAACAAAGGTTGCTGCTAAGTCGTGTCCGACTCTGTGCAACCCCATAGACGGCAGCCCACCAGGCTCCCCCGTCCATGGGATTCTCCAGGCAAGAACACTGGAGTGGGTTGCCATTTCCTTCTCCAATGGATAAAATTGAAAAGTGAAAGTGAAGTCGCTTAATCGTGTCCAACTCCTAGTGACCCCATGGACTGCAGCCCACCAGGCTCCTCTGTCCATGGGATTCTCCAGGCAAGAGTACTGGAGTGGGGTGCCATTGCCTTCTCCCCACAACAAATGTAAAGTGAGTTCATATGGGTGGGGTTCTACTCCTATAGGGTTAGTGTCCTATAGGAAAAGAAAGAAAGAGATCTCTGTCTCTGCCCTACATGGACATAGCAAGAAGGCAGCAGCCATCTGAAAGTCAGGAAGAGAGCTCTGACTAGAACCCAAATATGCTTGCACCTTCGTCTCAGACTCCAGAACTGTGAGAAACTTAATCTCTATTGTTTAAGCCATCTAGTCTGTGGTATTTTGTCATGGCAGTCCAAGCTGGTTAAGACAACATATCACAGTCAAACTTTGAAAATGAAAGACAAAGAAAGAATCTTGAAAACAGCCAGAAAAAAAAAAAGACACCTTACCAATTACCAATAATGGAAAAGTAATTTAAATGACAGTGGATTTCTCATCAGAAACCATGGAAGACACAAGGAAGTAACACAACAGTTTTCAAATACTGAAAGAGAACAACTGTATACTGAGAATCTTCATCTAGTGAAAAGATCCTTCAGGAAGTAGAGGAAATCAGAATGTTCTCAAATAAAAGAGACTTGAAAGAATTTGTTGCTAGCTCACCTTCCTTAAAATAACAGCTAATGGATGTTCTCTAAATGAAGGAGATGATAAAAGAAAGACTCTTAAAGCATCAGGCAGGTAGGAACAACACAGTAGGCAAAAAATACAGGTAATAAAGTAGGCTTTTCATCTCCTCTTGATTCTTCTAAACTATGTCTGACAGTTGAAGTAAAAACTACTACGCTGTCTGACTTGGTTCTAAACACATGTAGAGAAAATATTTAATATTAGATTATGAAAGGATAAAAAGACATAAAAGGAAGTTTATTTGAGGTTTCTACATTTCACAAAAACTTTTAGAATGATGATACCAGTAAACTGTGGTTTCATATACGTGTGTGTGAAATATGTAGAGTAAGCACTAAAGGAAGCTATACAAAGAAATACACTCCAAACACTACAGGTAAATCGAAATACTAAATCTAAAAAAGGAAAAAGTTCATGTAAGCAACAGGAATAAAGCAAAAAGAGGAACAAAGAAAGAGAAAACAAAACAAAAAGGTAAACTTATGCCCTAACATATAAATAATGACATTAAATATAAAAGGCATATAAATATATGAACTAAAAGACAGAGAATGCAGGATGGACTGAAAACATGACCCAACTAAATGCTGTCTACAAGAAATTCACTTCCAGTACAACTATATAGATAGGGTGAAAGTGAAATGATGGAAAACATATGCCATGTCAACATCAGTAAAAAGCAGGAGTGGCTTTATTAATACTAAGTAAATTAGACTCCAAGACAAAAATATCATATACAGAAAAATTATTATATGATGAAAATAGCATTGATCCACCAAGAACACATAAGCTTTTATGTGACTCTACCAAACAGCAGAGCTGCAAAATATGTGAAGCAAAACTGTTAAAACTGAAAGGAAAAGTAGATCAATCCAACTATATTTGGAAAATACATAAGCCCTCCTCCTCAACTGACGAAACAAGCAAAATAGAAAATCACACAATATAGACGAGCCGAACAACACCATCAACTAACAGTGTCTAATCGACATTTATAGAACACTCCACACGGCAGCACAATTTACAACATTTTCAAGTATCCATGGAAAGCCCACATCCAAAATAGCCCACACCCTGGGCCGTAAAACAAACCTTGACAAACTTGAAAGACTTGAAGTCAAATAGAATGCATGAGCCAACCAAAATGGAAATAAACTAGAGATTAGCAAAAAAGTAACACGAAATTCTCCAAAAAACTGTAAGCTTAAACAGGACACTTCTAAATAATACACAACTAATAAACAGAATCTGAGGAAAATCAAGTAACATGTTCAACTGAAGGAAAATACAAGTACAACATATCAAAATTCGTGGGACAGAGTCAAAGCAGCACTGAGAAAAATTCATGGCACTAACTGGATATACAGAAAAGAGGAAAAGTCTCAGATCAGTCACCTAAGCTCACATCTCAAGAATCTAGCAAAAGAGAAAAATAAATCCAAAGCAAGGAGAAAAAAGAGTAACAACTAATAAAAACAAAACAAACAAAAAACACCATAGAAATCAAGGAAATAGAGTTGGTGCCATGAACTGATCAATAAAATTGGAACAGCTTCCTGCCAAGGCTGACAGAAAAAAAAAAGGGAGAAGACACAAACTACCAATATTATAAATGAAATATGAGATTTCACCATAAACCCTCAGACACCAACAGAATAATAAAGGAATACTGCAAACAATTCTACATACATAAATCTGACAATTTAAATGAAATGGACCAGTTCCTCGAAAAACACTATCTACCACAAAGCATTCCACATGAAATAAATCATTTGAATAGTCACTTAACCATCAATAAATATCATACTACCCCAAATGAAACCTCCAGACCCAGGTGTCTGCACTAGAAAATCCTACCAAACATTTAAACAATTAACACTACTTCGCTATAATACCTTTCTGAAACAGAAAAGAAAAATTTCTAGTTCATCTTATGAAGCTAAGGTTACTCTGACACCGAAATGAGACAAGGACAGTACAAAAAAGAAAACTGCAGATCAATATCCTTCATGAAGAGACACAAAAAGTCCTTAACAAAATACTAGCAAATAGAATTTAGCAATACATACAAATAACTATAAACCATGACTAGCTGGGGTTTGTTCCAAGGATACAAGGTTGGTTCAATATTCAAAAAAATGTGTCACTGCATCCGTGTCCCCAGGCTAAAGAAAAATCACATTACCATATCAATTCATGCAGAAAAAGCATCTGAAAAAAACAATTTAATAACTATTCAAAAATTTTTTAAGAACTCTCAGAAAAATTTGAATAGAGGTGAACATTTTTATCAAGATAGAGAACATCTAAAAAAAAAAAAAAACCTACAGCTTGATTAAAAAAAAAATCCTATAGCTAACAACAGTGAATGACTGAATTTTTCCCCTTGAAGATCAGGAACAAGGCAAGAATGTGTCATCATTCTCTCCCAAGATGATATTGAAAACTCTCACCAATGAAGTAAGGCAAGAAAAGGAAATAAAATATAGAATTGAAGGAAGAAATGAAAACGTCCCTATTTGCAGATGAAATGGTTTTCCATGCAGAAAATCCCAAGGACTCCACACACATACATACATATACCCAGAACTAATATGTCAGTTCAGTAAGGTCAAAGGACACAAGGTAAACATTAAAAAAATTAATCTATTTTATTTCTGTATACTAACAATGAACAGATGGACATGAAACTTTCAAGGATAATACCACTTAAAATTACTCAGAAAAATTCAGTGCTTGACATAAATCTAACAGAACTTGTACATTGAAAACTACACAATGCTAACAAAATAAATAAATAAATAAATTGAGATATACTATGTTCAGGGATTAGAAAACCTGACAGAGTAAAGATTTCAATTCTCCCAACTTGATAAACAGGTTTGTAACATGGCTTTTTCCAAAATTTCAGCAAGATTTCTTATAGATATAATGAAGATTAATTTAATTTATATGAAATGGAAAAGCAACTAGAATAGCTAAAAGAATACTGAAAAAGAAGAAGGAAGTAGGAGGAATCAGTCTAACCAGTTTCAAAACTTACACAGCTATAGTAATCGACACCGTATGCTCTTAGTGGAGGGACAGACATACAGACCAATGGACCAGAATAGAGAACCAATAAATAGGCCTACACAAATATGCTCAATTGATTTTTGACAAAAGTACAAAAGTAGTTCAATGGAGGAAAGATAGCCTTTTCAAAAAATGGTGCTGGAAAATTCTATATCCATATGTTCAAGCAAAAACTGAACCTCAACTTGTCTCATTCTTTACCCCAAAATTATCTCAAAATACTTCATGGGCTTAAAAGAAAAATGTGAAAATATAAAAATTTTAGGAAAAATGTAAGAGAAAGTCTTCAGGATATAGGGTTCTGCAAAGAGTTCTTGGGTTTGACAGCAAAAGCACAATTCATAAAAGAAAAACTTGATAAATTGGTTCTCATCAGAATTATTAACTCTTGCTTTGTGAAAGCCCAATTAGACAAAAAGACAAGCTACAGAGTGGGAGAAAATATTTGCAAACCATGTCTCTGACATAGGACTAGTATCTAGAATATGTAAACAAAAATTCTGAACTCAACAGGTAAAAAATCCATTTAGAAAACAGAAAAAGAGCTGAAGAGATATTTTATCAAAGAGAATATGCATATAGAAAAATAAGAACATGAAAAAATGATTAACCCATTAGTAATTATGTAAATGCAAATTAAACCACTATGAGATAGCACTGCACACCTGTCTGAATGACTGAAATAAAAAATAGTGACAACACAGCAAAGACAGGGAGAAAGTAAAATATATATATCATGCTAGTGGTATTATAAAATCATACAGGCACTCTGGAAAATACTTGGCTGTTTCATAAAAATCTAAACACAAGACTGCCTAGCAATTGCACTAGTGAATATTATTTCAACAAAATAAAAATACATGTTCACATAAAAAAAATTTGTACATAAATATTTATAGCAGCTTTTTTCATAATAACCAGACTGGAAATGACCCAGATATCCTTCAATTGGTAAGAGGTTAAACAAACTGTGGCATATATTTTGCTAAATAAATCAAGTTAATCCCAAAGGTTGCATAATATGTAACTCCATTCACATAATAGTCTTAAAATGGAAAAATTACACAAATGAATGGATTTATTTTCCATTGGAGATTAGTTGCTGGGGTTTAAGGAGGGGGTGAGGTGTGAAGCAAGTGGGTTTGGCTATAAAAGGGTAACCTGAAGGATCTTTGTGTGGTGATGGAAATATTTTGTATCTTGGCTATATCAAAGTCAACATCCTCTGTGATGTTGTGACAGCAAACAATAGATTTGCAAGATGTTACTGGAGAGGGGTAAAAAGCCTCTTGATGAAAGTGAAAGAGAGAGTGAAAAAGTTGGCTTAAAGCTCAACATTCAGAAAACAAAGATCATGGCATCCGGTTCCATCACTTTATGGGAAATAGATGGGGAAACAGTGGAAACAGTGTCAGACTTTATTTTGGGGGGCTCCAAAATCACTGCAGATGGTGACTGCAGCCATGAAATTAAAAGACGCTTACTCCTTGGAAGAAAAGCTATGATCAACCTAGATAGCATATTCAAAAGCAGAGACATTACCTTGCCGACTAAGGTCCGTCTAGTCAAGGCTATGGTTTTTCCTGTGGTCATGTATGGATGTGAGAGTTGGACTGTTAAGAAGGCTGAGTGCTGAAGAATTGATGCTTTTGAAGTGTAGTGTTGGAGAAGACTCTTGAGAGTCCCTTGGACTGCAAGGAGATCCAACCAGTCCATTCTGAAGGAGATCAGCCCTGGGACTGCTTTGGAGGGAATGATGCTGAAGCTGAAACTCCAGTACTTTGGCCACCTCATGCGAAGAGCTGACTCACTGGAAAACTTTGATGCTGGGAGGGATTGGGGGCAGGAGAAGGGGACGACTAAGGATGAGATGGCTGGATGGCATCACTGACTCAATGGCCGTGAGTCTGAGTGAACTCTGGGAGTTGGTGATGGACAGGGAGGCCTGGAGTGCTGCGATTCATGGGGTCGCAAAGAGTCAGACACGACTTAGCAACTGAACTGAACTGAACTGAACTGAACTGGAGAGGGGAACTATGTAATAGGTACTCGTATCTCTTTGTATTATTTCTTACAACTGCATGTGATATACAATTATCTCAAAATAAGAAGCTTAAAAGATTGGGGGAAGAAGTATCATATATTCTCTGATTATTTCCTGGTTAGTTCTTTTCCCTGGAATTTTCTGGATGTAAAGTCAGCCTTGCTCCTATTTACAAGTCATTATCACTAAATCACAATCTTCTCTGTTCTAGCAGAATAATAAAAAGTCTATGGCTCTGAAAAGCAGAATTTTCTCTCTTCTAACTCATTCAGTTTAGTTCAGTTCAGTCACTAAGGCATGTCCGACTCTTTGCAACCCCTTGAATCGCAGCACACCAGGCCTCCCTGTCCATCACCATCTCCCGGAGTTCACTCAAACTCATGTCCATCGAGTCGGTGATGCTATCCAGCCATCTCATCCTTGGTCGTCCCCTTCTCCTCCTGCTCCCAATCCCTCCCAGCATCAGTCTTTTCCAATTAGTCAACTCTTCGCATGAGGTGGCCAAAGTACTGGAGTTTCAGCTTCAGCATCATTCCTTCCAAAGAAATCCCAGGGCAGATCTCCTTCAGAATGGACTGGTTGGATCTCCTTGCAGTCCAAGGGACTCTCAAGAGTCTTCTCCAACACCACAGTTCAAAAGCATCAATTCTTCGGCACTCAGCTTTCTTCACAGTCCAACTCTCACATCCATACATGACCACAGGAAAAACCATAGCCTTGACTAGACAGACCTTAGTGGGCAAAGTAATGTCTCTGCTTTTGAATATACTATCAAGGTTGGTCATAACTTTCCTTGCTATCTAGGTTGGTTCTTAACTTTCCTTCCAAGGAGTAAGCGTCTTTTAATTTCATGGCTGCAGTCACCATCTGCAGTGATTTTGGAGCTCCAAAAAATAAAGTCTGACACTCTTTCCGCTGTTTCCCCATCTATTTGCCATGAAGTGATGGGATCGGATGCCATGATCTTCATTTTCTGAATGTTGAGCTTTAAGCCAACTTTTTCACTCTCCTCTTTTACTTTCATCAAGAGGCTTTTTAGTTCCTCTTCACTTTCTGCCATAAAGGTGGTGTCATCTGCATATCTGAGGTTATTGATATTTCTCACGGCAATCTTGATTCCAGCTTGTGCTTCTTCCAGCCCAGCATTTCTCATGATGTACTCTGCACAGAAGTTAAATAAGCACAGTGACAATATACAGCCTTGACATCCTCATTTTACTATTTGGAACCAGTCTGTTCCATGTCCAGTTCTAACTGTTACTTCCTAACTCATTACCAGGCCTCAGATTCTCAAAGATAAAACAAATTGAATCTTCTCTCCTTTAACCCACTTTATGGTACTCTAGGAATTACAATTATTCTTTCAATAATTGAAATTGCTTTAATATTCAGCCTCACTCTTCCCAAGAGTAAATAGTTCCTTTTTTATTAGTTCAAATCCTAATGGGATACCACATTTATCAAAATATTATTCTTTTATACTCTGTGATACACTTTTGGTCTGAAGAAGGAGATCATGTCTAAAATATACCACACCAGGGACTTCCCTGACCCTCCAGTGGTTAAGACTCCATGCTTGGTTTGTAGGGGCCATGGTTTTAATCTCCAGTCAGGGAACTAAGATCCTACATGTCTCAAAGCACAGCCTAAAATTAACATAAAATATGCCCAACCAACTTTTGAACTTTCATTGAACTTCTCTAGATTGAAAGTCTTCTTGGTATAATCCACGACTGGAGATGACTATGTTTGCCAGATTGATCCTTGTTTCTAAAATGAAGAGACTATGAAAGGTTATGATAGCAGGGCCTCTCCTAGCAGTCCAGTGGTTAAGACTCTGTACCTCCATGGCAGGGTGTGTAGGTTCAATCCCTGGTTGGGGAACTGATCCCATATGCTTCGAGGTACAGACCCGCCCCCACAAAAAATAATAAAAGTAGAAATCCAAAATAATATTAAAGATAATGATAATAATAAATTAATAATAGATAACATTTACTGAGCAATTGTCTTGTGTGAAGCATTATGTTAAGCAATTTATATCATCTCACTTAATCATCATCACATTCCAAAATGGTAGATGCCATTATCATCCATATATTATAGGCTCATTTCGGCTTACAGAGTTGAACCAACCTTCCCAAGGACACAGCCAGGCCATGGGACAACACACATTCAAATCTAGATCTTCTGACCCTAAAGCCCACAAGCCTCACAGCTACTGTAGTGTTTAAGCTTCTTTCAAGATCTAAGACTATGATAAGTCCCATCTGTCAAAAATATCACGGGATGGAATTCCTACAGTAGGTGATGGTTTAGTCTGATCAACTCTTAGGGTCTACGATATCTGAGGAGTGTGCGTGCATTGCAGTCAGAGTGGATGGCAGAGTTAAGAATATCTACATACCACTGAGCACAGATATTCAACAAAATAAAAGCTCTGTCTACATCACCATCCTGGAGCTCTGGATACCTAACCTATGCTCAATCTCTACTGCATTCCTTAACATATTAATAACTTTCAGTCAGTGACTTTCTGCAAGACCAAAATTCTCTTGAAAGATGATTGTCAAACCATCTCTCTCCCTAGTGGTTCTCTGCAACACTTTTGTTCCTGCTCCCATTCTCACTGGTCTCTCTTTCCCTCTTTACCTTCATTCTTTCCTTCTTCTTGGCTTCCCCCTCTCCCTGATTTCTGCCCTTCAGCAGAGGAGAAGTAACATCCCTATGTAATCCTGGCCCAGTTTAAAACAAGGACATATCCTGAGGCTGAAGAAGCCACATCCTATCCTTCCATTCTGCGATGGTGAAAAATAATATTTAAGACTAAATGTTAGTTCTTGGTGCTTGTGAAAATAATTCTTTCAGTACAAACCTGCACCCAAATTTTTTTTTCTTTACAGCATTCTGAGATTATACCAAAAATAAAATGTGACCTTAAAAAAGCATACTTTTTATTCTCTTTTTAATTTTCTTTCTCGGCTCCATGTGGATGCATGCTCACACACACACTTACATGCACAGTGTGCACACACAACTTTTTAGGCATTCCCGTCAGCCTCTCAGGGACCTCTGACCAGTTACAGAAATCCACAGCACACCGCTGAGTGCATAAAAGCTCATTCCAGACCACACAGAGAAGACTAGCACTTCCCACTGAGACAAGCCAGAGTTTCAAAACTGTCAGAAAAATAAACAATCAGAGACTTGTGTGCATTTGCTATGGGGTCTGTGCATGTGCAGATATCACTATTCAGTTTTTTAAAATCCATGGAAGTCTCACTTTATCATCTCAAGCACTTCATGAGTGCCTGCCCATGCCTGCCCCAGAGAAGGGTCATGAAGGATCTTACAGAT
Organism: Redunca redunca; assembly: GCA_006410935.1. Taxonomy (NCBI): domain Eukaryota; kingdom Metazoa; phylum Chordata; class Mammalia; order Artiodactyla; family Bovidae; genus Redunca; species Redunca redunca. Next base: position 296,706 of record SJYQ01000065.1, read on the forward strand.
ATACCCACACACTTGAAGACTTAACCTTCCAAGAGACCCTTTTTGCCTTTCATGAGTCGATACTTCTTGTTCCTTCCATCAAAGGAGGAACTCTCCTATCTTGAGCTCTTAGCTAATCCAAGCATAAAGTCAACTTCTGTATCCCAGAGCAAATGGAGAAAGAATGTGATGAGATCATGAAAGCTGTGGATTATCTAAAAGACTCACTTCATTGGCTATGAAGTGATCTTTCAAACAGTCAAGTTATGTGGTTGCATTATTTTGCTTAGGTTATCACTGTAAACTGATATCTCCCCCAACCCCACCCCTCCCCTGCAAAAGCAGTCTCTAAAATTGTAGGAAAAAGTCAGATTGGGAAGAAATGTTTGCTATCAAAACAGCAATAAAGCTAATGCAAAGACCAACTGCAGACAGAGTATTAGCTCTATCTTTCTCCTTACTTAAAGAAGTAAAGTGAAAGTGAAGTCGTTCAGTCGTGTCTGACTCTTTGCGACCAGTGGACTGTAGCCCACCAAGCTCCTCGGTCCATGGGATTCTCCAGGCAAGAATACTGGAGTGGGTTGCCATTTCCTTCTCCAGGGAAGTAAAGAAGTAAAGGCAGATATAAAATATGTTGGAGCATACGGCCAAAGTCTCGCTTGGAATCTGCAGCGTGTCCCAAGAAGTGGGTCTAGACCTCGTGGCACTAGTTTTCCATCTATTTCCTGTCCCAAGCCTTTCAGACCTGAGGGCCAGAGAACAAGTATTTTAGATTCTGCAGTTCATTAACATCTCTGTCAAATCTATTCAACTCTGCCATTGTGGTGCAAAAAAATACATATACAATGAAATGCACACAAATCAATGTTCCTGTGTGCCAATAAAACTTTATTTGCAAAAAACCATAAGGATTATGTACCACTGTTCAACAACCCCTGCTTTAGATGCTTATTGATGAAGCCCAATGGGCACTAACATTTTTTAAAAGAGGATTTACGATGTCCTACCAATTGTTAGCCTAAATCCTAAAGCCATAATGCCTGGAACAATGTAAAGCTGGAACAAGCATTGCTAGAAAATTACTGAGCACAGTAGGGAGCCTAGTATATATGAAAATTTATGCAATACAGAAATCCACAAATCAGTAAGGAATAAGATGAATTACTTAATAAATTGTGCTGGGAAAGTTTGCAATTTCAAAACCAAAAAGAAGTAATTTGGTTTAGTACTCTATGCCCAACATAAATTCCATAAAGATTAAAAAGTTAAATCACAAAAAGACAGAGAGGATGCAAAGGTATATTTATCTCATCTCTGAATCAGGAAAGTCTTTCTGAACATAGAAAAAGCAATTGGAGAAATCATAAAAGGAGAAAAATCAATAGTTTTTACTAAATAAGAAAATACATATTTCTGCCCCGCTCAAACAACATCATAAAATTAAGAAATAAAATTGAAAGAAAAAAAAGTGTTTGCCACAAGTATGTATTTATAATACCAATTACAATGTTGGTAACAAATTGGTTTCATGTTTGTGCCTAATGCAGATTCACTACAGCTTTGTGGGCTCCGTTTCACTGTGGCTAGTGTATACCCAAAAAGCCGAAGTGTAGTCAAAAGAGCCCTATGCTTGGAGTCAGACACCCAAGGCGTAAATCTTGGCTCAGTCCCTTACTATAAGCTAGGTGATTTCAGGTACATTATTTAACCAGAGCTTCAGTTTCTTCCCTTGCGAAATAAACGCAATACCCAACACACCTAGTCAATTATTCAAAGAGGTCATGTATAAGAGTATCTGGCTCTGGGCTGACACATGTATCATTAGAGATCAGTGGAATTTCCCTTTGGAAGGTATAGAATGAACTCTGGTTGGAGAATCCATTATATTTTGATGAGGAAAGAGGATGTTGCAAGCACCAGGTCGAAAAGTCTTAGAAACCTTCTACTTCACGCAAACTGCTTAACTATCAACTGACCTAAGAATGCAGTTCTGGCTATAATACCCAGGGGTTGACTGCTTTTCACTCAACTGGCCAAATAATTTATATCTGCAACAAGATACCTAAGACTATTTTATAAACATTTACATCATAAAAAAGTAGGGAGCAGCTCACCAGCAATCCCCACATCACTGTTTAAAAGCCCTTGTTGGGCAGAGATCTTCTGGGAGTAGGGAGAAGATGGGGGGATGTAGTAGAGGATGGCAAGAGTTTTCTGGCAAAGAATTATCCAGGAACTCTTTGTTCATAGACTGATTGCCTTCACTCCCAGGAGAGAAGCCACTTGGACGGTGTTTCAGCCAGGAGCACCAGTCCCCACAAGCCATCAGTCACACTGTCAAGTCATGAAACCAAGGCTTTATGGTTGACCAGTCACATCCATAACTTGAGATCCTCTAAAGAACTCCATGAGGAATGAAGGGCAGGTATTATCAAGCCCTTTATGGAAAAGAGATTACAAGAGGCTAAGTCATTTACTTAAGGTCATTTCAAGGTCAGGTGGGGTCTTCTAGCTGAATATTTGTTCCCATTATGTAATCAAGATCATCTTTCCCATAAACCTCACTCCCAGCATAATTTAAAAAGAAGTTCACAAAATAAATAATTTCATATGTCTTTTTTGATAAGGATGAAAGACACCCTCCGGAGCTTCCCTAGTAGCTCAGAAGGTAAAGAACCTGCTCGCAATGCAGGAGACATTCTCCAAACTAAGTCAATCATTATTTCCTTTAGTATTAAGTTAGCATTTAAAGAAGAAAATGCCATGTAATTGACATTTATTATACATAAAGTACTGCATTGGTATCGGGATCTAGGGGTACACATGGCAGAGAACTTCAAAAACAAGATAAATTAATATAATCTAGTCTTACAGCTAAGAGGTACAGCAAGCGTAGCATGTTCTTTAGAGTACGAAGTCCAAGATTCAAGTTCCGTCTCTGCCACTGCTGGCTTTGTTATACTAGTCACTTATATATTCTAGCCTCTAGTATGTTCACCCATAAAATGGGAATAGCTATTTCTAACTTGCAGGTAAGGGAAGAGTACATGTACATAAAAGACAAACATACAAACGAGTTCTGTAAGCAACCATAGGCATTGTCAGAAACACGTTAGGCAGAAATATGAGATCGACGTGAAAAAGTCCCATGGAAAACTACAATGTGAATTCCAATTCCTTATGAGGCGCTCTAGGCTGTGTTTGCCCAGCTTGCTTCGCCTCCTTCCACCTGCAGCCACAAAGAGCCGCTTTCATGGGAGCCAGAATGAAGCCAATTGCATGTAACTATCTGGTGCTGGGTTTGAAGCAATGACCACTGAAATCATGCAACGACTTTGGAAAGCAAACTTTAGAATTGATTTTCCTCTGCCTTTGTCTATCTGCTTTTAAGTTACAGCAAGAGGAAGAGGAAGAAAAAGATAGTTTTAAGAAAAAACACTCAATTAACTCTGAAAATCAAAAATAATAAACGGAACATAGATCTGTCTGCCTACTACACCATTTCTGTCTGCCCCTGTCTATGTATCCATCTGTTATCCTCCCATCTCTCTTAAGGAGACGGTCAGATACTGAAAATGGGACTGTTCAAATTTTTACTGGTGCAGTTAAACTAATTACCTTAAAATGCCTTATAGAGGAGAAAAAAGAATAAAATGCGGAGGAGTTTTGTTCAATTGCTCTTCCCCTTCCTTGATTTTCACAGGACTTCAAGTCAAGGTGCGTTTTAAGGATTGTCACAGATAGTTCTGAGGGCTTATTCTTGACCTTGAGATCTCATGGCATTTATCAAACGCTCCTGGTGCATGTCATTTAGCCAAGACTATGGTAACTGGAAGCGACGAAGAGTGTGTCCTGTCTTCCAGGCCTTAAAAGACAGCCTAGGATACGGTACCAGGAAATAAGGAGATCCCTTTTTAAATATCTAAGCTGAATCTGCCACTGATCCAAACATCTGCATGGAGCTTACATTAGTATCCAGAACAAAGCATCTTTTCCATGTGGAATGGCCCCCAGCCACCTCATACACAGGATAGTTTCCAATCACTGGGTCTTCTGTCCCTGGAGGAATGAGGCACATTCATCATATGAAGGGGTAAGAGGGCTTCTATTATAAGTTCAGGAAATGTGGGTCCTTAAATTTATAATCTGTACTGGCTCATTGAGTTTAAAGTCAATAAAATGCTATTTTTAAACACTATTAATTTCAATTTTTGTGCTGACTTAATAATCTTTTAATTAACTTAATTACTTTTGAATGAAAATGTGTTCATTTTTAATAACTTTTTTATGATTAGGAGTTACGTACACATGTGCTGCTTAATGTTCAGAAAATAAAGAGCAGTTAAAGAAAAAAAAATTAACTTGCCCTTCACTCCATTATCCAAAAGTATCCCCTATTAGTATTTTGTTTTCTATCCTTTCCTCCTTTTATGTGTATGTGTGAATAAAACAATATGGTATATGTAAGTATGGTGTTTTTTAGGGGGAAGTTCTTGTGTTACTTGAATCACAGTTCTGCTAAGTTCTTTAGCAGATTCCTCTAATCAGTGATAAAGTAACAATTGGCTAATAAATAGTGACAAACAGAAAAATGTAGGGACTTCCACAAGATTTTATTTCCCAGGTTTAAATTTTCTGAAAATGAAAGAAAATCAAGTTTAATCAAACTACCTAAATTGCTAAATGCTAAACCAAGATAACCAGGCTTTAATCTACCACTCAAAGAATGCTACTGCTGCTAAGTCACTTCAGTCATGTCCGACTCTGTGCAGCCCCATAGATGGCAGCCCACTAGGCTCCTCCGTCCCTCGGATTCTCCAGGCAAGATGGTTACTGACAAGGTAAATTTAGTGGCCCTCTAAATCATGGAATTAGTGAATATCCAAAGGTTACATTTGAAAGAGATCCAAGCAATTGCAGAATTCAGTGGTTTTCAAATGCTGCTCCAGGGAATCCTGGAGGACCCTCAAAGTACCCCAAAAGCTTCCAAACCTTGGGAGGGCAGTGGCAGGGCGGAGGGAAAGAGGATGGAGAACAGGGAGGCTGAGTATAGTTCCCTCTTTCCACCTTCAACCCTCCTCCAACCAGAGCAGGCCTACTTTTGCATGCTGAATGTATCTAAATAAGGTTTAGATACACTCAGTTCAGTTCAGTCACTCAGTTGTGTCTGACTCTTTGCGACCCCATGAATCGCAGCACGCCAGGAACTCCCAGAGTTCACTCAGACTCACGTCCATCGAGTCAGTGATGCCATCCAGCCATCTCATCCTCTGTCGTCCCCTTTTCCTCCCACCCCCAATCCCTCCTAGCATCAGAGTCTTTTCCAATGATACATTAGATACCTAATAAGATACCTAATAAGGTATCTAAATAAGGTTTCAGCTGATACAACTGATCAACTGTTTAAGAAATAAAAGTCGAAAAATACTGGTGTGGTACAGAACTCTCATGTTACAGATAAATAAAATGAGGGTCAGGAATATGAAATTACTTCCCATAGTCACATAGCTAATTAATATCAGAGCTTAGCAGATATTTGTCATTTGGGGAGGTAGTTCTCCAATATTCTCTCCCCTTCCCATCTTGGAGAAAATCCCTGTTGAGTACAATAGGCTATGAAAGTAGAGTTGGGGAGAATCCACCCCCCTTTTTTCATGCTCAAGCAGCCAAGGCATGAACACGAGACAAGATGGTCTTCACCCAGTTCTGAGTCTCAAGCAAATGATTCTCAAATATACACAGAGAGGCAGAGATCTGCTCCTAGTCTCTCAAAGCCTCCTGGGTTCATTCAATACATCCTCTTCTAGGCACCCAGTGATTCTGCCCTCTTTCAGTAATGATTCTGCCCTCTTTCAGTAAATCAGTGCTTGGTTTTCAGACAGACAGCGCTTCCAGACACACAGAACATGTGCTAGGGCCCAGAGCTCTTTCCTGCTAACCCACTTCTCTTTCCTCTGCATCACAGAGGAATCACTGTGTTTAACCACTTGGCACTTTGCCATGTAGATCCCTTGTAACCATTACTTTTCCATTGGGAAAAATGTATCCCTACTCAGAGAGACTCCTTATTGGAGAATATTATAAATCAAGATATAAAAATTGTTCTATGTGGGGAGCTGGATAAAGGCGAGGATTAACGTTTTCTGAGCACCTACTATGCTCCGGTATCCTTTTCCACCCTATCTACCTCTGGCAAATAGATATTATGACCTATTGTTACTGGTGAGGAAAATTAATCCCAAAGAGTATGTAATTCATCAGTTTCAGAGTCAGGAGGAGAACTCAAACAGCTACTGACCTCAAAGTGGAGAGACTAAAGTTCATATGTCTTATGAGATTTTATTTTCATTGCAGATAAGATTTGTCCTCCAACACAGGTTATTACACATACTGTGGAGATCTTATCAAGGACTCCCAAAAGTTCTATACCCAGCTCTTCTCAGATCAAGTCATTGTGCTTATTTTAAATTAGATTAGATAAAAGGTAAGTCAGATAGCTAGATATAATTAGATAGATAAATATGAGAAAAACAGAATGATTTATTCTCCAGGTATTTCTCTACACTGGTTTTAGACCACATGGTTTTTTGTTTTTTTTTTAAGGTACCACAGGGTGCTTTATGCTATGCAGGAGGCTTAACCCTGGGGCCCCCTTGCCCCAACAGCTAACTACATTTCCCATTACTCATGTTCACCGTGTTTTCCATAACTAAATGAGAATGGCCAGAGGAGATTGTAAACAAACCTTGGCAGAGTGGTTGATGAAGCAAAGACACCATGCCAAAAGTGGCCTCCAGTCAGTCCCCATTTGCTCCAAACACAGATGTCTGCTCTCAGATATACCAGACACCTCAGGGCGGAGCATGGCCCCTGATTCACATGGAGGAGGGTTATCCAGGACAGAGTCTGGCACATGGCACCCTTTGCTGGAAGAAATTTGATTAATCCTTCTCATTACCTTTCAATTCCGTGCACCTGAGCTCATCCATGCTCTGCCCAGAACCAGCAGTGTTTAAATGGCACATGAACACCCAAATTAACTATGATAAGCAAACGGAGAGAGGGACCCCCTCCTCCTGCAGTTCCCTCTTCAGTTACAGAGATCTTGCAGCACCTCATCAAACACTCTGATCCAAACTAACCAACCTGGATTCGATCCCTGAGTTGGGAAGACCCCCTGGAGAAGGAAATTCCATGAACTGTACAGTCCATGGGGTCACAAAGAGTCAGACAGGACTGAGCGACTTTCACTTTCACAAACTAACCAGTTCTAGGAGACAATGTCTCCTTAGGTATTCCAAACAGTTATTTAAGAATTCTGGGCCCAAATTAGAGAGAAGGAGGGTAAACACAGACCTCCTCAGAACTAAGTTTTTCATTCCTTAGAAAAGATACAATTAACATTGACTACATCTCTTTGCAACCCTATGGACCATAGCCTGCCAGGCTCCTCTGTGCATGGGATTATCCAGGCAAGAATACTAGAGTGGGTTGCCATGCCCTCTTCAAGGGGATCTTCCCAACCCAGGGATCGAACCTGCATCTCCTGTATTCCAGGCAGATTTTTTTTATCACTGAGCCACCTGGGAAGCCCAATCATGACCATACACCAAGAGAAAATGGACCGCAAGAGTCTGCAAGGCAAGCAATGTCCACTACTTTAAAATATGCATATTGTACATTTAGCCATTTCTCTTTGACTCTCCTACCTATTAATTTACACATATGTCAAGTTCTTCCAAGGGTTAACTACAACCTCAAGATCTCCTAACACTGACTTGTAAACCTTATAAAGCTGGATCTTACATGGCTCAGCCTCACTGCAATATCACAATTAAAGATATTGGTTCTTAAAGCCTTAGTTTAAAAATTAAACCAACTAAAGCAATGGTTAATTTCTTTCGTAAAGTTTTTGAAAACAAGAAAGATCCCTCAATACTTCACAATATGTATCACTAACAAAAACCCTCTTTTCCTGTCTACGTGCATCCTGTTCCATGGGTGTTCTGGAATCTTTCTATCCACCAGTTCACAAATCTCCTCTCCCATTTCAGCATACCCACCATTTTTCTTTACTCCTCTCTCTGCCCTCACTGTACTTGATTATGTAAATCAAGAAGCACAAAGTAGTACTGAACAGGCAATACTGGGTCTGAAACCATGTCCTGACTGCCTGCCGGTAATTTTCTAATTCATTAATAGTTGCATGGCTATTCTGATTGCATATTTCATATTGGCTGAGTGGCAGTAGATTGTGTTTTTTTAAGAAGTGATTCATTTCTTCTAAGTTGTCAAATGTGTATGTGTGAGGTTAATTTATAGTATCCCCTTATTATCCTTTGTTACCTAGTGTCTGTAATGATATCTTATATTTCACTTGTGTGGTTCCCAGGCTCAAAACTTGTGGCACACGGGCTTAGTTGCTCTGCAGCACGTCGAATCTTCCTAGGCCAGGGACTGAACCTGAGTTCAGTCCGACATTGGCAGGCAGACTCTTTACCGCTGAGCCACCAGAGAGGACCCAACTTCATTTTTGATATTAGTAATTCATGTCTTCATTTTTTCTTCGTCAGCCAAGCTGGAGGTTGATCAATTTTCTTGATCTTTTCATGCAACCATTTATTTCTTTCACTGAATTTTCTAAACTATATTTTCTGATATCTTATCTTTCCTTTCCTTTCTTTATTTTATTTTGCACTTTCCTCTACAGATTCTTTGAGTGTGAGCTTACATGATTAGACTTTTTCTCTTTCCTAACACAAGAATTCATTCTATAAATACGCCTCTATTACTTTGTCTGTGTCCTACAAATTTTGTTATATTTTAATTTCCAATCAGTTTAACATATTTGATTCCTTAAAAACCTCTTCTTTAACTCATGGGTTAGTTAGAAGAATTTTGGTCACTTTACAAGTATTTGGAGGATTTCCTGTTATCTTTTTGTTATTGATCTCTAATTTGATTCCAATTTGGTCAGTCATACATACTCTATATGATCTCAATTCTTTAAAATCCTTTCAGGTTTGTTCTGTGTTCTATGATCCTGTCTCTCATAGTATATGTTCCATGAACTCTTGAAAAAAACTGTGTGAAAACAATGTCTGTTCCGCTACTGTTGGGCTAAGTGTTCTATAAACGTTAATTAGATCCTCTTCGTTGAAGATGATGTTGAGTTCTTCTATATTGTTCAGTTCAGTTCAGTCGCTCAGTTGTGTCTGACTCTCTGCGACCCCATGAACTGCAGCACACCAGGCCTCCCTGTCCATCACCAACTCCCGGAGTTCACCCAAACTCATGTCCATCGAGTCGGTGATGCCATCCAGCCATCTCAGCCTCCGTTGTCCCCTTCTCCTCCTGCCCCCAATCCCTCCCAGCATCAGAGTCTTTTCCAGTGAGTCAACTCTTTGCATGAGGTGGCCAAGGTACTGGAGTTTCAGCTTTAGCATCAGTCCTTCCAAAGAAATCCCAGGGTTGATCTCCTTCAGAATGGACTGATTGGATATCCTTACAGTCCAAGGGACTTTCAGGAATCTTCTCCAACACCATAGTTCAAAAGCATCAATTCTTCAGTGCTCAGCTTTATTCACAGTCCAACTCTCACATCCATACATGACCGCTGGAAAAACTATAGCCTTGACCAGACGGACCTTAGTCGGCAAAGTAATGTGTCTGCTTTTGAATATGCTATCTAGGTTGGTCATAACTTTTCTTCCAAGGAGAAAAGTGTCTTTTAATTTCATGGCTGCAGTCACCATCTGCAGTGATTTAGGAGCCCAAAAAAATAAAATCTGACAGTTTCCACTGTTTCCCCATCTATTTGCCATGAAGTGATGGGACTAGATGCAATGATCTTCAATTTCTGAATGTTGAGCTTTAAGCCAACTTTTTCACTCTCCTCTTTCACCTTCATCAAGAGGCTTTTTAGCTCCTCTTCACTTTCTGCCGTAAGGGTGGTGTCATCTGCATATCTGACTCCTGGCAATCTTGATTCCAGCTTGTGCGGCTTCCAGCCCTGCGTTTCTCATGATGTACTCTACATAGAAGTTAAATAAGCAGAGTGACAATATACAGCCTTGTCGTACTCTTTTTCCTATTTGGAACCAGTCTGTTGTTCCATGTCCAGTTCTAACTGTTGCTTCCTGACCTGCATTTAAGGACTAAATTGTGTACCCTCCTACCAAAATCCTTATGTTAAAGCCCTAACACACAATGGGACTGTATTTGGAAATAGGGCTTTTAAAGAGGTAATTAAGGTTAACAGAGGTCACAGGGGTAGGGCCCTAATCCAATAAGATGGATAATCTTATTAAGAAGGATATCTTATTAAGAAGAGGAAGAGACACTAGGGACGTGTGCACACACAGAGGATACGGTCAGAGGGCAGCCCTCTGCAAGCCAGTAAGATAGGCCTCAGGGAAAACCAAGCCTCATGACACCTTGATCTTTCACTTCTTGCCTCCAGAACTGTGAGAAAATAAGTTTCTGTTGTTTAAGTCACCCAGTCCATTATATTTTGTTATGGCAGCCCTAGCAGATTAATACATATATTCTTGATTTCCTTCCAGTTGTCTCCAAATGTAACTGTGGACTTGTGAATTTTTTCTTTACAGTCTTACAAGTTTTTGTTTCACATATTTGGCAGTTCTGTTGCTTGGTGCATTAACCTTTAGGATTTCTCTGATTATTATTGCACTGACTCCTCTTTTATCATTAAATAATGTCCCACTTTATTCTCTGTAACAATCTTTGTGCTGAAGACTAATTTATCTCATATGAATATAGCCACTCCTACTTTCTTTAGATTAATGTTGGTATGATATATCTTTTCCCATCATTTTATTTTCATCCTGCCTTTATTATTATACTGAAAGTGAGTTGCTTTATACACATAGATAGCATATAATTGGGCCATGTTTTTAATCCATCCTGCCAGTATGTTTTTTAATTAGTACATTTAGATCAGTTACATTCATTTACATTTAATGCAATTATTGACCTATTAACTCTTGCCTATCATTTTACTTCCCATTCTTTTCATTTCTCTGTCTCTTTTTTCCTGCTTTTCTGATTATTTGGACACTATTTTAGAATGGTATTCTGATTTACCTATAGTATTTTGGAATATCTCTCTTTGGGTAGCTTTTTTAGTGATTGTGCTAGGTATTACACTAAATATATCTAACATCACAAACCTGACCTTCCTTTACCCTCACCTATTTGTTACATAATTGAATTAAATATTTCTGTGCTATTTGACTAGAAGAGAGCAGTTATTCACAAAATTATTTCTGTCTTGTTCAGCTTCACTTTTCCTATTTGGAGGCTAAATAGCATAGGCTTTTCTTGGGGCTCTTTTATCCATTGGTGTATCTAGTTTTTCATCTTCTTTAGCTACAAATCTGGAATACAGGAGGAAAAAGGAAATCCAAGTAACTCACCATGCTGTGTGTATTTCCCTGGGCCCCAGGTCCTTAGCATGTTTGCCATTTTCTTTCTACCTTTCAGAGTCTTTTTAGAATTATATATAATACTCAGTTATGATAAACCTAAATAGCATATTAAAAAGCAGAGACATTACTTTCCCCCAAAAAGGTCCATATCGTCAAAAGCTATGGTTTTTTCCAGTAGTCATGTATGGATGTGAGAGTTGAACTATAAAAAAGGCTGAGCACTGAAGAACTGATGCTTTGAATTGTGGTGTTGGAGAAGACTCTTGAGAGTCCTTTGTACCACAAGGAGATCCAACCAGACAATCCTAAAGGAAATATTCACTGGAATATTCTGAATATTCATTGGAAGGACTGATGCTGAAGCTGAAACTCCAATACTTTGGCCACCTGATCGTGAAGTGCTGACTCATTGGAAAAGACCCCGAGGCTGGGAAAGATTGAAGGTAGGAGGAGAAGGGGATGACAGAGGCTGCGATGGTTGGATGGCATCACTGACTCAAAGGACATGAGTTTGAGCAAGTTCTGGGAGTTGGGAAGGACAGGGAAGCCTGGTGTGCTACAGTCCATGGGGTCACAAAGAATTTGACATGACAGAGTGACTGAACAACAACAAAAGTAATAGCCAGTTAGTTACACTTAATAGACAGAAAGAACAGTGACAGGTATTCTGCCCCATTTTCCTGGAAGTGGAAGTTCCTATGGCAATGTTTTTAAAACTGGAAAATCTCATATAAAAAACATATCTATTACTGTTCTTGAAAAACTGGAACATATGGCAATACCAAGCTCGTATTATACATTCCAGCAATGTTCTGTAGCAGAGTAGAAGCTGACCCGTTTATTTAGGGTATGTCACGATGGCAACCACGCCTCTTCATTGCATTACACCCAACCTGCATGACTCATTTATGTTATCCTTAGCCTCTATAAGAATTCGAGTTTACAACCGCCAATGCTGACTCCCTGGCTAAGCATACACATTTTCCTCCTGCCACTCTAATTCTTTCTCTCCCTTGAGCCTTTCAATTCTGTATCACAAAACTAAAGAAATGATCTGGCAGAGTTTATATCATCCGCAGGAGAATATGTACATGTGTGTAGGTACGTGCATATAAGTGGCTGAGGAGGAGGTGAGAAGTTGAACAGGCATAATGGAGAATTTCAATAAGATGGAATCATGCCAGTTTAGCTTTAAGTTATGCAGAAAATTCTCCAAGCTAGACTTCAATAGTATGTGAACCGAGAAATTCCACATGTTCAAGCTGGATTTAGAAAAGGCAGAGGAACCAGAGACCAAACTGCCAACATCTGTTGGATCATAGAAAAAGCAAGAGTATTCCAGAAAAGCATCTACTTCTTCTTCATTGACTACGCTAAAGCCTTTGACTGTGTGGCTCACAATAAACTGGAAAATTCTTCAAGAGATGGGGATACCAGAACACCTGACCTGCCTCCTGAGAAACCTATATGCAGGTAAAGAAGCAAGAGTTAGAACTGGACATGAAACAGACTGGTTCCAAATTGGGAAAGGAGTATGTCAAAGCTGTATATTGTCATCCTGCTTATTTAATTTATATACTGAGTACATCATGTGAAATGCCAGGCTAGATGAAGCACAAGCTGGAATCAAGATTACCAGGAGAAATATCAATAGTCTTGGATATGCAGATGACAACACCCTCATGGCAGAAAGCAAAGAGGAGCTAAAGAACCTCCTGATGATAGTGAAAGAGGAGAGTGAAAAAGCTGGCTTAAAACTCAACATTCAAAAAACTAAGATTATGGCATCCTTTCCCATCACTTCATAGTAAACAGATGGGGAAACAATGGAAACAATGACAGACTTTATTTTCTTGGGGTCCAAAATCACTGCAGATGGTGACCACAGTCTTGAAATTAAAAGATGCTTGCTCCTTCAAAGAAAAACTATGAGCAACCTAGACAGCATATTAAAATGCAGAGACATTACTTTGCCAGCAAAGGCCCATCTAGTCAAAGCTATGGTTTTTCCAGTAGTCATGTATGGATGTGAGAGTTGGACTATAAATAAAGCTGAGTGCCAAAAGTTGATGCTTTTGAACTGTGGTGTTGTAGAAGACTCTTGAGAGTCCCTTGGACTGCAAGGAGATCCAACCAGTCCATCCTAAAGGAGATCAGTCCTGAATATTCATTGGAGGGACTGATGCTGAAGCTGAAACTCCAATACTTTGGCCACCTGGTGCAAAGAACTGACTCATCTGAAAAGACCCTGATGCTGGGAACAATTGAAGGCAGGAGGAGAAGGGGACAACAGAGGATGAGATGTTCAGATGGCATCACCAAACTGATGCACTTGAGTCTGAGCAAGCTCAGGGAGTTGGTGGTGGACAGGGAGGCCTGGTGTGCTGCAGTCCATGGGATCGCCGAGTCAGACATGACTGAGCAACTAAACTGAACTGAACTCTCAGCCATGGCAAGAGGGTAAAGTCATGAATGTGCATCCATTAGTAGCTTTTGTCATTTCATTCCCACCTCAGGGCCTTTGGAATTGCTCTTTCCCCACCTGGAACATCCTTCTTCAAGACTACTGCACATATATTGCCTCGCACTCGTGTCTCAGGTCAAACGTCACTTACTTAGAGAGATCTTTCCTGACTACCCTATCTATATAAAATAGCCCTTTTCCATTGTCAAAACTGTCTATACTTTACTGCATTTTTCTTTACAGCATTTAACATTGCCCTGAAAATATTATAAATTTATTTATTTCCTTTTTTTATTGCCCATATCTTTGAAGATGGAGACCTTGACTGTCTTATTCTTCATTATAACATCAGTTCCTGGCACATAATAGGAGCTAAATAGCATGTAATGAATGGATGAACCATGTCCTGAAACATCTTAATGAGAAGACTGATACATCAGAAAGTGTTTGGAATAGGGTGGTGAAAAGTTTATAGCCATAAAATGGCTGAACAACTGAAGGGTAGGAGATTGAAGACACTGAAAGATGAAATGATCATTCTCTTCAAATATATAACATTCTGTTTACTGGCAGAGGGAGGAGATAAACATATCCCAGGCTGTTTCTAATGGCACCCCTGCAGTAACCTTGTAAAGAGACAAATTTGCCCCCACAGTGAAGACTTTTCTAAAAACTAAAAATTCTTCAACAGGGAAGTATAGCGAGTTCCCAATTATTAAAATAGGTTACGCTATACTAGGTACCATCTTAAGGGTCAGTTGTAAGACAAATTCCAACTCTTTATTTTGACTGGGTAACTTAAAAAGCCCCTCCACCTCCACAATTGTAAGATGTTTTAAGGGCCATAGAGCTGGGTTCTCACTTTTCCCAACTCCAGGAGACACAGCAGACAATATTGCTGAGTGTAGAGGCTTAGTTCAAGAAGGTTATTCACAGAGAGTTTGGGAAACAAAACGTAAACCAATGAAAAGGTTTAAGTCTCTCCTAGGATAAAATAGGGAATCAATGATTTTGCTTGAGTGTGTTACAACTGAAACTCAACGACAAGTTAGATTTCTTTAGAAACCAGGATGGGAAACATTCTATAATTAATAAAAATATTTTCCCTGTATGGTTTTGAGTTTTAAATGATTAGTATGTTTAAGGCTATTTTTTCAGATACTGTGACTTTGATTTGAGCAACTACTAATTGGTGGTAAATGTAATTATAGAACATATCTCGAATAAGTGTCTTATAATCTTATACTAGTTGTAGTTCAGTATTTACAGAATTTGTTTTTTAGTCAATATGGATTTTTAAGGCATAAAAATAATTATGGACTCTGTCATATGGCATATTTAAAAGAATAGTATAGATAAGACTTAACTATAAACTTCTAGGTATAATTTGATATGCTCTTAACTCACTTTAACAACCACTGATTAATGATGCTATTTTTAGCAATAAACAAAATTAATACCAAAGATTACCTTGGAGCCAAAGCCTCCTTAGGCACATAAACACTTCGGGCTCAACCTCCAGCACTTTTGAAGTTGTTTCTCTAACCTGGTATGTGATCAAAGAATCCAAGGTCTTCATATCTAATATTTAAGTATTATTTTGTAATTCTAATGCCCACTGTAATTAAATATGTATCAATATGTTGGAAGACTTAGGATTCACTAGGGATCTATCTTTCACCACCCCATTTTCATACTGACTTGGAGTTCAAATTGTCCATGCTTTATTTTTCAAGCAAATCACAGGAACTTGGTAACTCACATTCTCAACACTGACTAAATAGCCAAAAGAATTTTTTAAAAGGATATTGCAATTATTATTCTGGCAGCTCTAGTTAGCAGTTTCCTTCAGGTCCAAGCTAAAAGCCTATAACATACAGTTCTTTTCTTTCTATAGAAAAAATACAGTAAAGGTGGGTGATCAGTTCTCCCTCCTTCCTCATCAATTCCATTTCAGTGGTTCTGCCAGGAATGCAGGAGGGCTTCCTCTCCTTTGCAGATGGCACCAGCTACCCTCCTTTGGCTTGTGTTTCCATCACACCACGGCTTCCCACTCCCACTCCCTCACACCCAGGAGTTCTTCCTTTGCTGTTGCAGCAGCACATTCAAGGAAGACCGAATACTTTTTAAACCCTGTTTCATCCAGGAGATATACATAATACAAGTGCTGTCTCCATCAGCAGCTGTCAACTCACAGGCATCAAGATACACAGCCACATGGCTTTGTCCCTGGTTTACAGATTTCCGGTGAGTGTTTATACATTTAAAACACAGCTGTTTTGCATTTAAGCTATCTCCACATTGATGGAATATCTGCTCATCAGCTCAAAACGAGGACATTAAGGACCAAGCAAAAGACAATTTCTTTCCGTGCGTTGCTGCCCCAGTGTCTGTGCTTCCTCTGTGGCACCTGCTTCACGGCTAACTGCCTACGACTGCTGCTCTCTAAGCAGCACCTTCTCCATCTCAGCCCTCCTGCTCTCACACTCCCCTGACAACCATTGTCCCCTCTGATCTCAGAAAAACACCCATCTCCACCGTGAAGGCTCCCTTTTCCTTTGCACTTAGCATCCCTGACCTCTAATATACTTGGGATACTGCAGATGTTAAAGTTGAGGGTTGAAACAAGACAAGGTTATCTGGGTCTTGAGTCTGCACGCCAGTTT
Organism: Redunca redunca; assembly: GCA_006410935.1. Classification (NCBI taxonomy): domain Eukaryota; kingdom Metazoa; phylum Chordata; class Mammalia; order Artiodactyla; family Bovidae; genus Redunca; species Redunca redunca. The sequence goes on from SJYQ01000065.1 coordinate 313,265, forward strand.
AGACACTTCCTTTTCAGGAAGCCCAGAGCCATGGTGATGCCATGAATATTTGATAAGGGTCTTAGGTGCGTTAACCGAGAACTGATTCATCATTCTACCTAAGCTTCCTGCCCGAATCTCTCCTACTTGCCTCCTCTAATGTCTTCTGCATTATGATACATGGTGATTTATTTTTTATAACACGATGTTTTATCTAATTTTATTCAAGAGCAAGAGAACTGTTTATTGAGGCAAAAAAAGGCAGAAATAAATATTTTAATACCTACTATGTGTGAGTAGCTAGGCATAATGTTTTAAATATACCTTACCATATCCTTAATTTTTAGATGATATCAAAGAACTCTAACAAACATGTACGGCACCAATATCCTTCAAGTGATAAAACCAGAAATGAAATCTAGGGCCATCTGACTTTAAGAAAATATCCTTCCTCTGTGCCACATTCTCTCACATTGTTCCGCAATTCTGTGGACTGCAATTATGGCACTGTGTGTGCATCACAGTATTAATTAAGAGACAGACTCCAAAGGCAGAATGCCTATTCATCACCACCCATGACTTGAGGCCAGTCACCCAGTGGGCTTATATTTCTTGTCAAATGAAGAATAATACCAGTGCCCATTATCTATGGTTTCAATGAGTATCAAACGTGTTATGTAAACATACTTATAGCTTAGAATAATACCTTACATGTACTAAGCACTATGTAAGTATTAGTTATTTTTGTAAATCTAACTCTCCAGGTATCAATCAATCAATTCAATTCAGTCGCTCAGTTGTGTCCGACTCTTTATGGTAACCTAAATTATGCCTTTACACTGGTATCAAAGGTAGCGACTCTGTAATACGCTGGATTAACTCTTCTGTTGACTGGTGCTCTTTCTATTGTTTCCAGCACAGTGTGGAAGGAGCTTTGTCTGTCTACACCTTTACCTCACGCTTGTAAGCATGGCTCCCAAAGTCTGCAGTCAGGTCCAGTCTGAGCCTTCTATCAGGAACCAGGTGGAGCAGTGATTCCCTCCCCGTTACTTTCTTCTTCCTGTATGTAGCTTATAGACTTTAAGTTTCAGATGGTGAGCGATGTGGCTCAGAGGGTGAGAATGGTGGAAAGCTGAGATCTGTTCATCTCTCTTTCATTTCTCATTTATTCACAAGACACATTTTCCATTAGGCACCGAGATGGGTACCAGGGAAAACTCAGAGTCCAGAGGTGAGTAGAGATGAGGAAAGCCAATAATCACAACACAGTGGTAAGAGCTATAATGAATGGAATACAAGTTCCAACAGCCACTTAACCATTTCAGGGAAAGCATCCCAAGGAGGGAACATCTGAGCGACATCTGGAAGGACGAGGAAGCAGCTATAAAGCAGAGAGGTAAAGAAAGAGGGAACCTCACACGTAGTCACACAAAAAGGGTACTAGTAAAGTCAGAGTAAAATCAGCAAGTACTATGTGGCACTTAATGAGCCTACACCACTCTCATAACATTATACTGGATGCGTGCAAAGAGCTGTGACAGGAAAACTAAATTTAGAGTCCAGATTATTATGTTGGGATGACTGGAAAAAGGAAGGATTGCAGACATGGGCATTGAATACCCAAGGAAGACGGTCAGGATGATAGCAAGATCTCAGCCTTGGCGCTGTGGATGGAGAGGTAGGAACAGCTATAAGAGATCCTCAGAAAGCAGCATTGGCTGGATTAGTGACAAACAAGTATTAAGGGGAAAAAAGATGACCCCAAGTACCTTAATTGCTTATGATATATTTAACATGACTGTAATGTTACACACATTTAAAGTCACAAGGTGACTTTCTTTTTTTTTAAACATGATAGTAGGGACAGAGATCTCCTTTCCAATTATCACTTAAATTTGCTTCTTGAAATTATTGAGCTTTATTCTTTTAAACAATGTCTTTGTATTCTGCTTACACATCTTTCTTCTTTGAACTAGTCCCATAATGTTACCAGTTACACTTAATTGGACCCTACACCAAAGTGAAGACACCTTCTCTAACAGAAGCTACATAAGCTTATAAACTTTGACTGGAGTCAAAAAAAATTAGCTTCCCAAACACACTGCTCTGTCTCAGACTCTGGGTCAAAGTACTGTCAAGAAACATCTGTTAAAATGCAAACAGCCCACCTTGGGCACTTTACTTTATAAACTAACTCAAAGTATCAGAAAGACACAGAGCAGACAAGGAGGACATATTTTGAAGGAACACACAGAAAGGGTTCACTGGCATAATTAGAAATCAGAAACCCTCCAAAGCGGCAGAACCAAGAGAGGACAGGTAAGGAGGGTAAAAGGGTAAGAACAGCAAGTGCACACCAGATACGAGGAATTCCAAACGTGGAAAGGGAGGCCACATATAAAGGAGTCCAGCCTAGCTGGATGCTGAAGACTGCCTTCACACACATAATGACAGCGTCTTTCTTTTCGTAAACCTCTACTGACAAAGCACGACTACATCTGATAGTTAGTTCCACCGCTTAATAGCTGTTTCGTGTCAGGAGAAGGCGATGGCACCCCACTCCGGTGCTCCTGCCTAGAAACTCCCATGGACGGAGGAGCCTGGTGGGCTGCAGTCCATGGGGTCGCTAAGAGTCAGACACAACTGTGGGACTTCACTTTCACTTTTCACTTTCACGCATTGGAGAAGGAAATGGCAACCCACTCCAGTGTTCTTGCTGGAGAATCCCAGGAACAGAGGAGCCTGGAGGGCTATAGTCCATGGGGTCACAAAGAGATGAACAGGACTGAGCAACTAACACTTTCACTTTAGGACCCCTAAAACCTCAGAAATCTGTTCTTGGGTTAAGGAACTCATAACAGTTCAGTTAAGTCACTCAGTCATATCTGACTCTTTGTGACCACATGGACTGCAGCACACCAGGACTCCCTGTCCATCACCAACTCCTGGAGCTTACTCAAACTCACGTCCATTGAGTTGGTGATACCATCCTACCATCTCATCCTCTGTTGTCCCTTCTTCTCCCACCTTCAGTCTTTCCCGGCATCAGGGTCTTTTCAAACGAGTTAGTTCTTTGTATCAGGCAGCCAAATTATTGGAGTTTCAGCTTCAACATCAGTCCTTCCAATGAATATTCAAGACTGATTTCCTTTAGGATAAACTAGTTGGATCTCCTTGCAGCCCAAGGGACTCGCAAGAGTATTCTCCAACACCACAGTTCAAAAGCATCCATTTTTCACCACTCAAGTTTTCTATATCTCACATCCATACATGACTACTGGAAAAACCATAGCTTTGACTAGATGGACCTTTGTTGGCAAAGTAATGTCTCTGCTGTTTAATATGCTGTCTAGGTTGGTCATAGCAGATGACCATATCCATAGCATTTTTACATCCCACTTTAGGAAGCATGTGAATGTTTAATTTAGGTCCTTCTGGTCATAAACCGGGGCTAGGCTCACAATATCCCCCTGCTTGCACCCTAGTAGCTGCTGTTGTTTCCAGATTGTTTGGTAAGTACTCTTGAATTTTTCCCATGTAAAACATGTTTCATTTGCCTGTCCAATTATAAAATCCCCAAGCAATCCTAATAGGATAAGGGATAAGGAAGGCTAACAATTTAGTAAAAAGACTAAATAATGGCATTTTAAGTGGTAATTCTCTTACTTTCCCATAGCTAAATCTGCCAAAGGGCTACCTAGTAAAATTTCTGGAGCACCAGCTTCAATGACTAGATAGGAGAGGCTTGTAATTAGCAAGTCAATTGTTTGTAAGAAATAGGTACTTAAAGACCTTTTACAGTCATTCCCAGACTTCGGTTGAAAACTTAGTCTTAGGGATAAAGGAAATATTTGTCCTTAGTGTTGCAATAAGTACCCATGTTCCCCAACAGCTTTGTTTACTTTATCCATTTGCATTTTAATCTAGACCCTGGAAGAACACCACTGAGGGGCAAAAGTAAGCTTCAATTTAGGGAAAACCTAGTAGAAATCAGGAACAGAATCAGGAAAATGCCGAGAAGTTCCAAATGCAAAGCTGCCAGCTTATTTCTTTCTTGTTCCGAAATTAAACCCTTACCTAAGGCTTGGTTTCGACTGAACCCAGACCTTTCTGCTTGGGTCTCTGTTTCTCGTGAGAGATAATGGCACACATCACATACAGGGTCAGCAGAGTGGTGGTGATCTAGTTGCTAAGTCACGTCCAACTCTTGTGACCCCTTGGACTGTAGCCTGCAGGGCTCCTCTGTCCATGGTGTCAACTACAAAGTGGCACTTACCAAGAGTGCTGCCAACGACCGAACAGCAAAAGTGCTTGCCATCTGCCTCTACAGAGACTGAACCCCATGCGCTACAGCTGTTGACCCTCAACAACCCCCGAGGGAGTTCAGGGTGGAGGGAGGCCCTCTGTGCTCCAGGGAATCTGGTGGGACAGGCCTTTAAATAGTTGGAGGTTTTTAGGAACAAATTTTATGATCTGGATCCTTGTATCTCCTCATATCCTTTAGAGAAGCACTAAATCCCTTCATGGTGACATCAGAACCTAACGACTAACAAAAAGCCTTTTATAAAATGAGCATTTCCTGGTACTGAACTCCCCCTTCACCAAAACCTTATCTATTGACTTTCGCCACTGCCGCTTTAGAGCAGTCTCTCAGAGCTCTCTGAGATGCTGCCTCCTGGGCTGCAGTCTTCTGGCCCCAAATAAAATTTAACTCACAACTCTCAAGTTTTACATCTTTTTTCAGTCAACAATGGGATTCTCCAGGTAGGAATACTGGAGCACAGAGTAGCTGACATCCAAATAGAAGACTCTTGACTGTGAATTGTAAGCACACAATCTGTGTTACTGGACCATGGGAATGAAGTGACTAGAGGAATGTCGTAGTAAGGACTGAGCCTCATCTTCCTTCAAAGGACGGAAAGTGATTTACTGATTTTTTTTTTTAGCCCATGGACGTCAGCGCCTTTCAGGAGTTAAGGCAGGTCTCAGACTACTATCAACTAAGCAAAAACGAGCTAGGACACCACCTCTGTCTTTTTGAAATATGAATTTTTTAAAATTATACCTGGTTCTGCCAACTGCCCAGAAGTACAGAGTAGCAATATAAAGAAAAGTGCTGGTTAGTATTCAGGGTACAGAAGTTTCCAGCACATTTTATTTTTTTTCCAGCACACTTTAACTAAAGGAGCTGAAATTGTCTAGTCAGAAAGCATCAGCAGTTAGAGTCTGACAGTGGCAAAGAGTCCACCGGGTTGTTTGAAGAGCTGCTCGGCTGCTCCAGGGAACCTCTTACTCGGAGGACTGTGGAGGGGCAAGAGACAACTTTGATTGTGGACCCTAAATAATGGGTTGTCAAGCTGAAGAACTCATCCTGTGTCTTTCTAAGCTTGAGGCCATGCAGGGAAAAAAAAAAAAAAAAAAGACAGGAAGGAAATATACTAGATGTTACCAGTTTGTTGTGTTTTTTTTTCCCACAGTATCCATAGTTTCAATAATAAGTAGGCATTAATCTAAACTTTGTTTGTGAAATATGCACTTTAATTAAAAAATAAAATGCTAGGCATACCAATGACCTGATAACCAGCTAGGCAGCAAAAGAAGAGAGAAGTACTTTCAGACGCAACTTGTTCTGGCAAATCATTAGCCCAGAACCTGCATAGGGCCCCAGTCTTCCTAATTACTGTTTTCTTTCATTGGTGGTATTATCAGAGCTACCACCTTCTCAGAGCTTACTCTGGGTTAGGGTATGACATTAAGTACTTTATATTTATTCTCTTGTCTAGTTTTCAGAACAGCTTTACCTACTGGGCTCTATCATTATCCCCGTGTAAAGAGGAGGAGATGGAGGCTTGAGAGGGTAGGTCAGTGGCTACGGAGCACAAGGCAAGCAGGTAACTATCAAGACCAGGACACGCAGCCAGACCAGAGTCCACAGGTATAAACCACTTGGTGAAAATTAAAATAACTCGCTCAAACATCACTTCTGACCCTTTCTCCACTCTACTGTTCCTATACCTGAGCCTCTCTTGCTCAGGACACCCTCTCCAGTGTGACTTTCCCAGCAGGAGAAATTTTTGCCTGTTTTGTTCACTGTTATTGAACCGAGCCAAGAGCAGTGCCTGGCACACAATAGATACTCAATAAACATTAGCTGAATTGATGAATTAACTCTAATACATCAAATTCTAACCACAATATTGTAACTTTGCAGTTGTCCAACTCCTAAAAGCAGTCTCCATGCCCTTTCGATCTCCTACTGTGACCAAGTTTTTCACCGTTGCACAAGCTGGTAGTTCTGCTGCTGCCCAAACAGTTTTCTTTTACACTGGAGACTACCCAGCTGCCCCTGCGGCTGGCAGTGGTTTGTTACTGAGTTCTAGCAAATGATACATGGGCAGGAGTGATGCAGCCACTTCCGAAGCTGACCTGTAAAAGCCTAACCTTCCATCCTCTCTTCTTTCATTTGCCAGCTGGGTGTATGACGCCCAGTAGATAGAAGAAGCCAGGATCCAACTATCTGCACAGACTAGAGCCTTGCTCTACTCAACTGACCTACACTGTACATTGGGCCTAGACATAAGCAAGAAATAAACCTTTATTTTATTAATCCAGTAGACTTTGGAGTCATTTTTATATAGCAGTCATTCTTTCTGGCTAATAAAAAACCATATCAGTCAAAAATTGTTTGAACATGCAATGAACATATATTATATTTTAAATATTTATATATGTTACAAATGTATTTGTGTATATAATTGATAAATTACATGCAGGGCAGACTGTAACATTATGTAAAGGATAAAATACACTATAAAACCTACATCAAAACATAAAATTTGAAAAGGGCTGGATACAGATGAAATTAAAATATTCTTAAATTTCTTGCTAATCATGATGGTTCTACTATGTAACTAGGCAACATTTCAAGGCACATGAGGCTTAGGAAAAGGCTTGTCATTAACAATGATAGAAACAAATTTGTATTTCAAATGGTCTTCCTGACTGATGACTATTTGGTGGCTGACTTTGCATCAGTCCTGACTATACCTTTGTTGTTCTTACATCATAATATTGCTGAAAAATAAGTCAAATTAGGAATGGAAGTGATAGTTCTGCCATTTTGTTGTTGCTCACTTATAATAGTGGTATTATTTTCCATCCAAGGACTCCTTACAGGAATCTGTATGAGACACTCGTCTATTTTGTGAAGGCTGTTTTCATAAAAACTAGATCAGATAATCCATAAATCCACTTTACCAGACACAACTGAAAAGTGTTATGTCCCAGTTCACTAAGGACAAATGAACATATAAAAGTACCAATGTCAAGCTTCCCTTCCGTTAGGATGTGTGGGAAGCTTGCCTTCCGTTAGGATATGTAAATAACAAATAATACATGTAGCCATGTGTCATCAGATCATTTGAGGATGTTAGTATCAATCCACAGGTTAAAACTACATTAAACTTAACGTTTTATTTTTTTCATTATAAAATAAATTGATGTTTCAGCCTTTATGAACCCTGCATGGGCACAGTCTATTTTTGAAACTGCTGTTCTGGCAAGTGTTTTGGACATCCAAATTCTAATGCTCTCAATGCTTGAAATCCACAGTCTCTCGGATGTGCGTCAGACGGCTGACAACTCCACTAATTTCTTTCATACTACAGGCCCCACCCTACCCCAAGGTAAGAGTTCTTCCTCTTAATATGGGCTAGAAGACCTGGTCTTGTCTCCTAGATATTAGCTAAGCTCTCTGTGATGTGACCTAAGACAAATTACAGATGGAACAAAACCCTACTTTACCCACTCAAGTAAACACATATGACTTAAGAAGGTGACCAGGAGGCTGTGTGATGTGGGGACAAGACCACAGGCTATGAGTTACAATAGCCAGAACCATCTCTTCAATCAAGTCAGCATGGTCCTTTGTATCTCAGTGTCCTGATTTATGGAACAGGCACAGTAATGCCTGCCCTACCTACATCCTAGGGGCCGTGAAAGAACGGTGGGTGAAGAGGCTCCTTACAGCCCTGACTTGAGTAGACTGCATGAGCACTCCATAGAGAGAAACTTGGCAAGAATATGAGACGGGAGATTCTCCGCAACAAGCCTGTGATCTACGCTGTCTTCCAGGAAAACCTGAGAGCAGCTTAGGACAACACAGGATGAGAAAAGTCCTAAGAGATTTTAGACTTTTCATGCCTTAAATCAAGAGCCTTGAGAGGATAAGTCACAGTGGATAAATGAAAAGATTAAGGCCCCCCTACGCCTGCAAAGTACAGAACAGTCCTCAGCGGACTCTCCAATTGGGCAGAGAGCTCCTAGCCAGAGGCAGAATGGTCAGGATCTGAGCAGAGCATGATAGTGGGCTCTGAAGTCAGGGCTGAGTTCAAGCTGAGGCTCTAACACTGACAACTTTCAGGTGACTTAATCAACTTGTATATGCCTCAGTGTAATCATCGGTAAAGTAAGGACAATAATGATAACCTTGTATTATGTTTACGAAGTTTTAAAGAAACAGTAGCCATGCCTGATATAATCCAGGACCTGGCACATAATAGGTTTTCAATAAATAGTTACCTTCTTCACCATCATTATCTTCTTGCCCTTGCTTACTTGGCCCATCTTAAAAAGGAAATAGATGAGGCATAGCTAACATTTGCCAAGAGTTAGGCTTGGCAAGCACTTATCAACATCAGAGGTTAGAGAAGGGCTTCATGGTGGGTCATACAGAGTGGATACTCATGCCCTGCAAGTCCTTGCCAAGAAGTCACGGGTAACGAGCAGTGAAAACAAAGCAACAAACCCTGGCCAGGTTGGAGGAGAGACAGCGGGTAGGCAGCTGGCGGCCTGCAGCAAAAATGACCTTACTGACTCAAGGACACCCTAGTCAAGTGGGTGAAGAGCAAAGAGGAATCAGAAAGCCTTAATAAGAGGATCTCACTTCTTTACTAAGAAAGAGGATGCTTTAGGTCCAAGTCAGTAGAGACCAATTCAACCTCTCTCGTGCACTGGCTGTGGCCTCGAGCCATGCCCAAGTTGCCTGGCTCTCTGAAGCTCACATATCACTAGACTCTGTCCTTGGAGAAACAACTGAAAGGCCTCCCTCATCAGTGTCCTGCACTATCACAATCCCCACTGTGAACACTGTATCCTTTCCTCATTTTGGAGGGTCTTGTGAGCTGTTAACCAAGTCTAAGAGGGTGTACAGATCCCAGGGAGAATCCCAACTTTGGATTCACCTTATAGCCCACAAAATGAGGCTGTAATTCTTACAACACATGTAATTCTTTTTCACAAGAGCACCGGGAGACAGGGGAGTGGGTGACACTGTGCCCTGCCCTCACCATGACTTGACAACTCAAAATTCTTTCCTTCTCAATAGTAAGCCCTGCTCATGCATAATGATATGAACAATACCCCCATTAGGAACAGGCTGTGTCTGAAGGGTTCTCATGTATGCTCTTTGAAAAAGATAGGGTAAATCCTCCTTGCTAAAAGGAGAGGTGTTCATTATTTAATTAAACAAGTCATTATTGACTTTTTAGAAGCAATAGGCAAATTTTCCATAAAAAACAGACTCTTTGAAATATATTTCTCTAGTTTCTGTTCCTGAAGATAAAATAGCAGAAAATTTAACCCCAGAGTGAAAAATACAGGTGTTTATGAAAGAAGTAATGTGCCAGTAGGACCTATAATTTCTTCCTACAGTTTTGACTTGGCCTTTAAAAGTATCTCAATTCAATTTCTATGATAGTATGAATCCCAGTAGTTTCACAAACAGGGGAGTGATTTCAGGAAATGGAGGTGAGAGCTATACCAAATCCATGAAGGATAATATTTGCAAAATACCCTGTAGATAATACAAACTATGCCACTTAATCAAGTATGGAAAAAGTTCAAATTAATCCTGACTTCACTAAAGTTAATATAAATGTCCCAAGTCAATAAATCTTAATATTGATTAATCTACCCCCCAACTCAATTTTTAAGACCCACCAGTTCCCACAGGCAGAAGGGGCAGATGTGACAAAAGCAATTTACAAAATCAATACAGTGCAAGAGATCTAGAGAAATTAACTACAGGAGAGACAACCCAGTAAATCATCCAGTCCATCTCCATCTCCCTCTCGGCCCCTTGTAGGCTGCTTTCTTCCCATATATTTGAGCCATGCTTTCCAAATAAGTTGTAAAGGTCAACAGGTATGAGATCTTGCTCCTTCCTCGCCCCCCCCCAAAGAAAAACTAGTGCCATCCCCTATCTCCCAAAACTGAGTCCTACATCGTACACTGCATGAAGTCTCAACTCTGGCAGCACATTAGATTCACCCAGGGAGCTTCTGGTACCAGTGCCAGGCCTTATGCCCAGAGATGTCTATTTACTTGATCTGGGATAAGACCTCAGCCTTGCTGGTATTCTTGTTTTTTTAATACCCAAACGATTCTACCATTCAGAGAAAGTTGAGAATCTGTTCCCTTTAATTTCAACAGTCTTATCTCTTGTCCAGGCTTTGAATGCTTTCTTCTTGACCATGTTAAAATTAACTCAATACGGCCAGCCTGGGAGTAAGGTCCTAGATAACAGTAAGTCAGTGAATCCCCTCTGGCTGAGGAGCACCAGCGGGGGACCCGGCAGGGAAATCACTGCCGCTGATGGAAGCAGGACCTAACCTCGGGTGGCCTGGGTTCCTGAGAAGGGGAAAATGGTTGTAGATACAGCTTTGAACAAGGGAGGGGGGCTTCCCCAGCGGCTCAGCTGGTAGTGAATCTGCCTGCCAGTGTCGGAGGTGCAGAAGCAGTTTCAATCTTTGGGTCGGAAAGATCCCCTGGAGGAGGAAATGGCAACCCACTCCAGTACTCTTGCTTGGGAAATTCTATGGACAGAGGAGCCTGATGAGCTACAGTCCGTGGGGTTGCTAAAGAATCAGTCACAACTGAGCAAATGAGCATCCATACCACATGGAGAGCTACCGAAGATGGAAACCCATCCAACCTGGCGCTCCTCTGTTGATCAACATAACCTTTGACACAAAAATGCATCCGTACGCAATCTGAAGGCTAGCTTTTGTTGAATCCTCATTACAAGCACAGTTCTAACTGTCTTATATGCTTTAACTCATCTGTCTCCCCACGTACTTGTGAAGCGGGGGCTATTATCGTCCCATTGTAGAGATGAAGAAACGGAGGCATCTAGGGTCACCCGTCAAGAGACAGAGGTGAAATTCCAACTAAGGTGGAGTGTTTCCAGAGTCCATGCTTTTAATCATCAATGTCAGCTACCTCTCAGCACTGTGTAATTTCAACAGAAAGCAAACAGCTGAAGGTAGAAATGAAAGGTAGTACCTTGTCTTATAGGGATTCACTTGTGGCTCAGATGGTGCCAAATCTGTGACAAATCTGCCTCCAGTTTCCCTGGAGAGCCTCTGGAGAAGGGAACAGCAACCCATTCCAGTATTCTAGCCAGAAGAATCCCATGGACAGAGGAGCCTAGAGGGTTACAGTCCATGAAGGTGCCAAGAGTTGGACATGACTAAGAACTAATATACACACATTGTCTTATAAGGGCTAGGATGTAATTTCTTCAATAATTAACCATAAAGCAGTGGTTTCAAATCATGCATAGAAATTACTGGAAGAGATTTGAAAAGCAATTGCTGGTCCCCTTTCCCTAGAGATTCTGATTCAGTAGTCTACCGAGGGGCACTGGGGGTGGGGGTGGAGTGGGCATGAACTTGCATTTGTTATTACATCTGACACTTTCAAGCTCACCAGAGAAGTTCAGGACTAGAACGGAGATAAAGCAATTTCAGCAGTTCGGAGGGAACTAGGAGCCTTGCACACAGTCCTTTCGGGCAGCTGGAGTGGCAGAAGCTAAGCTACAAAGAGTTAAAAAATCGTTCTAAGGATGTGGAGCTGGTGAGGGGTGACTCCTCTTCCAAGAAGCTTCTTGGTGAAGAATAGTACTCTGAAGAAAATTATTTTTAGAAGAATGGAAAGTGCCAGAAGAAAAAGGAGAGACTAAAAATTCAAGAAAGATAGAGGGAAACTGATGATGGAAGAAGGTTCTGGAGAAGGCAGAAGGGTACACGGCGACCACACTGAGTCCACCTACCAAAGTCTCCATTGCAAGAGGGGTCTCCTAGAATGATGGGCTTACATAAGGCCTCTTGGCACTGTGTTCAGCAGTACAAGTGTGGACTTCCCAACCAGGACTGGATAACTATCTTAGGAACACTTTATCAAAGCCTCTTAAAAAATAGGCAGAAACCAACACAATACTGTAAATCAATTATCCTCCAATTAAAAAAGAAATAAATTGATAAACAAAAAAGAAAAAATATATACCATAAGGTATAACATCACCACGACTGTCCAAACCTTCGTGAGTGCTAATGCTAATCTGTAGTGATATGTTGCTCCTAAGAGGACCATGAGCTAGTACATGTGATACAGCTAATCCATCTTCTCCCATACAGGATGCTCTCAAGCCTAGCTGCAGAACTGGCTGTGTAATTTATGGAACTCAGTGAAAAATGAAAATGTGAAATCCCTTGTTCAAAAAGTATTAAGAATTCCAAGATGGTAACAGCAGAGCATTAAGCAAAGTGTGGGGCCCTTCTAAGCGTGGGGCCCTGTGTGACTGCAAAGTTTGCCTACCATGAAGCCGGCCCTGCCTAGCTACACATGAGAACCACTTGGGGAGGCTTTACAAACGCCAATGCCCAGGCCACACCTAAAACCAATTAAAACGAGACCCTCTGGGGCTAAGAACCACACATTAGAATGTTTTAAAGCTCCCCATTGATTCCAAAGTGCAGTCGAGTTTGGTAACCACTGGTTATTTGTCATAGAATCTGACAATGCCAGCTTTAAATTATTTTCTTTAAATAGGAAATTCCATCTGGAAAAAATATATTGGTCCCACAAAATGGACGATAGCCTTACTTACATTCTACTGAGTCACATTTCTCGACCTATTCATTCCTATACATTGGCTCAAATTATTAGTACAAAAGAGAATAATACAAATCCCTTCCGATAATAAATACGTGTATTTCTATACAGATCAAAAATAAGAGACAACTTGAGCAATGGAGACCTTGCTAAATTCTGTTAAGACCACTGCCTGAATTTTCTTGGCTCTTCTAGATGGTTTCTTCCAGGGTCTGGGCACTGGCCCAGAACGCCTCCACGTTTCTGAATAATGCATGACACAAGGTCCTTCCAGGCAACAGTGAGCTTTAGACAGAACGCTCCGTTAAGGCAGGAGGATCCGACCCTCACCAAATGCAAAGCCTGAGATTTACCCCAGGAGAAGGGATCAACTGAGGAGGATGATCCAAGCAGCATAGCTGGGCCGCTTCCAGCTGGATACAAAGCTAAAGAAGAGTTGTTCGCCACAAACTCAGCCACCTCAAGAAAAGACCTGCCATGGTGAAGAGAGGTGGGGCTCCCCAGAGGACTCTAAGACCCAAAATGCATTAGGGAGGCCAATTCCTTTACAATGGTCTCTACACAAGCAATACAGGCTGAGGCAACTCACGGAGACCTCCAGTGGGGTCCCCTCAGGATACCAGCACGGACTAAGGCCTTACAGTCAGATCCTACCAGCACAGAATACAGGAAATGCTGTGGAGGTAGATTTTACAGCTTAGAAGCCTGGCTCTACCACCTATTATTAGCTGTCTGACCTCTGTGTGCTTCAGCTTCATCACCAAAATATGTGGAGCTAATAATAAGCTAATCCTCACAGAATTGCTGTGAGGATTGAGATAATCCATGCATGGTCCTCATAACAGTACTTAATACATAGTGAGCATACCATTACTAAGGTAATGGTAACTTAGCGATCATCATCACCACCATCACTGCAGCAATCCACGACACACAACACAACTCACGTCTTCCCTATTTTGCTCAAAATGAAACCAAGGTGCACAGGGCTTAAGAGGCTGGCTCCAGGCTCCACAAGCCAGTGAGAGCAGGGCCACGTTTTCTATCGTATATTCTTAACTTCCTGATGTCACCCAACTTGAGAGCTGAGTGACTCTCTCTGCAGCCTTTCTGGTGTCGCATACCGCTTCACCACAACTTGCTCTAGGTGACGATCGAAGGAGGTGATGCAGCTAAAATCAGGGAGAGCTGTCTGTCACATCAGAAGGACTCAGTCCCTGTTAGCTACTGTTATTGTTGCTTTGACACCGCACAACTGATGTACTACCAGGAAACCGCCACGTAATTGACCATACCCACCATAGTGGAGACTCAAAACAGCTGGCTATCATAAGAAACCTAGTATACAACTCATAGATGAAGCCAGAATTCTCCCTGCTCATGCGATTAAAATCACTCCCAAGCAAGTTATCCCACGCCTATGTGAGGAGCCTCCTGTATGGGCTCTGCTGAAAACAATGAAAACCATACTGCCAAGCTGTCCCGAGCAAGGGACAGAGCAAAGGTGTAATTGTAGAAAAGAAATCAAATGTTGAAAACCTCCAGTCCCCCAGCTGGGGAGTGGCCAGTATGGAAATGAAGTTTTAAGTCCTCCTTTCTCTTCAAGAGAAACTGTATACCACCAAGCCAAGCCCAACTCACCTTTTGTTGTAAAGAGTTGCACTGACATAGTCCCAGGCCCTTGGTGAGGGCCCAGAGGCAGCCATGTTGAATTTGTATCCCCACCATCGAGGGAAAAATTCCTGACCAATTCAATGGCATGAAGTCATTAGATTTATTTTTCCACCCAAGTAAATGCCTCTTCCAGAAAGAAACCTGCCCTATGGCATCGATTTCCCTCTTTTGCTGAGTGGTCTAAGGGAAAAAATAAAAATTTAAAACACAACAATGAATCCGTGACAATTAAGCTGGCACATAATGAAAGCCACAAATACGTAATTACCATGACCCACTTGGTACAATATACTCCAGAGTTGCCAAAAACTGCCCACTCTGATAGCAGTTGCCCTTACGCAAGGCCTGGGCTCTGCAGCTGCATCTCAATGAGCCCAAGTCAGCTGCCTGGAATGGTTTCCCTGGTAACAAGGTGCTGGCTGAGAGGGACATTGATTATCCCGAGGAGTGAGTTTCCACTTGGAGGGAGCCTGGGTGAATGCAAAAGCAGGGAATTTGGAAGGGGCACAGCAGGGTCCAAAGGGGTGCAGGAGTCACGAAAAACCCGGGAGAGGGTCCCAAGCTGTTCCCTTCCTGAGATGGAGGAAAGTCACACGTCAGTCTGGAGACTTGAGGACTTCTAAGGGGAAGCCTAGAGTTGAAATATCCCATCTACTCCTGACGTGCCCACATTCTTTATCAGGAGAACTGGCCTGGTTGTCAGAAGCCGTGAATTCTAGTGCTAGCTCTCTGATTAACTCACTGGGTGACCTTGGATAAATCACATCTAGGTCAAACCAAGGGAGTCAGGATTCAGTGATTTTTCTAAGCCTAGCCAAGACCACATGAGGAGAGAGAGGGTCAGCTCAGCCCGTGACAGTGAGATCGAGNGAAAGAGGCAGAAAGGGAAGTCTGAAGATCACACATTCTCTAATATTTCTCCCCTGAGACTCAGGGTCTAAGTACTCTGCCCTTGCCTCTGGGCTCTATGGCTATTTTGGCCCGTAGAATCCAGGCAGATCTCAGAGAGATGGCATTTTGGTTCCAGACCATCACTTCAAGCGAATATAGCAATAGAGAGAGTCATGTGAATTTTCTGGTCTCCCAGTACATATGAACAGTATGTTTACACTCTGCTGTAGTCTAGTAAGCGTGCAATACCATTATGTCTAAAAAATACATATATGCCTTAATTTAAAAATTCTTTATTGCTAAAAATGCTAACCATCATCTGGGCCTTCAGCGAGTTACAATCTTTCCGCAATAGTAAGGCCACAGATCACAGGTCACCATAACACACATGATAATATTGAGAAAGTATGAAATATTGCAAGAATTGTCGAAAGGTGACACAGAATCATGAAGTGAGCAAACACTGTTGGAAAAACAGCACCAACAGACCTGCTCAGCACAAGATTGCCGCAATCATTCAATTTGTAAAAATCACACTAAAGAGGAAATACTATACATCAAAGCACAACAAAACAAGGGATGCCTGTACAAGAGAATGCAATGCTACGACGCTATGCCAGTTTCTCTTCAAAACCCTGTAAGTCTACAGAGGCTTCCTGTTTTGAAGATACAGACATAATTAAGTGGAATGATTATTCTTGTATCAAATGATGCTCCCCATTTCAGACAGTTTTCTCTGAATTTCTTTACGACTTTCTTTGTGACTATTAGATGGCATCTGCTGAAATAAAAGAAAAAGTTATAGTGTGAACAGTCACTAACAAGTTAATATCAATCAGAAATGAAGCTAGAAGACTTTTCCCAGGTCACTGGGACTAAAAAGACTATTTTTAAGGTCTTATTTACAAATGACCTTTTAAAGAAACATAACCTTAAAGTGAGTTTTACCTCCTACAAATTCCCCCAGGAGATGCCCGATGCTTTTTTCCGTATGAGAAACCAGACTTTGGATTGTGGCAGGTTTTTTAATTCCCCTCCGAACTGCATTCGCTACCTCCCCTGGGGCCCATCTCTGAGGATACAGAAATGGCCTACTTCCAGGAACCAACGTCTCTGCAAATATGGTCTCTCCTCAGCCCCACAGCATGGCAGCTTCTACACTCCCAAGGCCACAGCAGGGAGGGGCATACCCGAGAAGAGTTTTGCAGGTGTTTTTCCTGAAAACCTTTTCCCCTCCTCCAGCCAGGAAAGCCGCAGAGTGAAAAGCAAACTTAAGTGGAAGCCCTAGATTCTGGAGCCTTCCCCAGCACCGTAAGCGGGGCGAGCAACTGAAGCTCTCCCCACCTCAGTCTCCTCCTCTGCAAAGACACAAACACACCACAGGCACCATCGTCCAGCAGGTCCTTCCGACCTAAGAATCTAGGATTTTACACTTTTGACGGGGAGTGGGAATCCAGCCTCCCTGGTCACTCGAGTCAGAACTCCCAGCCAGATTAGATCACAGCCTCCTTCCAATGGCCTGAGCACCCGGCTTGCTGTGTGTAGCAGGGAGGGTTGCGAGGAGGAAAAGGCAAGACGTCCACCCTCTTGGAGGAGGAAGGAGTGGCCACTCCAGGAGGTCCTGTCAGGGCAAACCAAGATTGTGTGAAGAGGCGCATACAGGGTGCATGCACGCATGTTAAGTCGCTTCAGTCACGTCTGACTCTGTGCGACCCTGTGGACTGTAGCCTGCCAAGCTCCCGTGTCTGTGGGAGCCTGGCGGGCTACAGAGGTTGGAGGAGGCCAACATTTCCTCTCCCCCGAGTTACAGAAAGGTGATGCCTGACTTCTGCAGCTTCCCGGAGCCTTCCTGACGGCCGTTCCCTCTCCGGGACAGGCCCAGTGGCCAGCTGCGTACTCTCAGCTTGCGACTAGGTTTGAGGTGTCATTAGTTCAGTTCAGTTCAATCACTCAGTCGTGTCTGACTCTTTGCAACCCCATGGACTGCAGCACACCAGGCGTCCCTGTCCATCACCATCTCCTGGAGCTTGCTCAAACTCTTGTCCATTGAGTCAGTGATGCCATCCAACCATCTCATCCTCTGTCGTCCCCTTCTCCTCCCACCTTCAATCATTCCCAGCATCAGGGTCTTCTCCAATGAGTCAGCTCTTCGCATCAGGTGGCCGTAGTGTTAAGTTTCAGCTTCAGCATCAGTCCTTCCAATGAATATTCAGGACTGATCTCCTTTAGGATGGACTGGTTGGATCTCCTTACAGTCCAAGGGACTCTCATGTCTTCTCCAACACCACAGTTCAAAAGCATCAAAGTTTTTCAGCGCTGCAGTCTCCAAAATTTTACTTTTTCTGGTTATATCTTCACTCACATCCTCAGCCAAGTACAAACCTCTCTTATCTCAAGATGATATCTGAGACGGTGAAAAAGCCAGAATTTGGGTTTGTGCTCTGTTTTTCACACAAAGCTGGTGGAAAGTGCAGATGGTAAAATGTCCCCAGTGAGCCCAGCCAGAAAACCAGGCTTTGCCAGCAATGGTTATGGTAGTCTTGAGTCTGAGAGTCTTGACTCTGCAGAATCACCTGGAGAAGGTAACTGATGGCTTGGGATAGCAGTGAGCAAAAAGCATTAAAATCATGGCTTTTTAAAACACTGTGCTGTCTCTTCAGGGTTAAACACATAGACCAAGGCACTGAAAAGAAATCTCTCGAACGAGGACCCAGAGTGGACCTGGTACATAATGAAGGGAGCACTATAATTATGTGGGTAAAGGATGGATTGTTCAATAAATGTGGAGGGGTAATTGGCTTTTAAAGGAAAAGTAAATAAATAGAATTCTAGTCTCTATGTCCCTGACCACATGCAAAATATATTCCTGTTGCATTAGAGACCTAATGGTCAGAAGCAAAACTTTAAGACTATTAGAAGGATATACAGGATCATGCCTACAAGCTTTATGACACTGAAATAGTAAAAGTGTTTTTAGACATAAAAAGTATCCCATGGCCAAATTACTTGGAGGGACAAATTAATACATCTGCAAGATCTTTTAGACAATACCATAAATGAAGTTTAAAAGTGAGATAAAATGAGAGAAGTTATTATTATTATATATACACACACACACACGCACGCGCACACACACGAAAATGAAAGTGATGGTCATACAGTCGAGTCCAACTCTATGCGCCTTCATGGACTGTAGCCCACCAGGCTTCTCTATCCATGGACTTCTCCAAGCAAGAACACTGGAGTGGATTGCCATGACCTCCTCCTATATATATATACACATATTTTCTATTTTTATATATGCGCATGCATGTATACACAGAGAGAGACTGATACCTAGAATATATGAAGAACTCTAAAATTCTCCAAAGAAGACATACGGATGGCTAACAAACACATGAAAAGATGCTCAACATCACTCATTATCAGAGAAAGGAAAATCAAGACCACAATGAGGTACCATTTCACACCAGTCAGAATGGCTGCGATCCAAAAGTCTTCAAGCAATAAATGCTGGAGAGGGTGTGGAGAAAAGGGAACCCTCTTACACTGTTGGTGGGAATGTAAACTAGTACAGCCACTGTGGAGAACAGTGTGGAGATTCCTTAAAAAATTGCAAATAGAACTGCCTTATGACCCAGCAATCCCACTGCTGGGCATACACACCGAGGAAACCAGAATTGAAAGACACGTGTACCCCAGGGTTCATCGCAGCACTGTTTACAATAGCCAGGACATGGAAACAACCTAGATGTCCATCAGCAGATGAATGGATAAGAAAGCTGTGGTACATATACACAATGGAGTATTACTCAGCCATTAAAAAGAATACATTTGAATCAGTTCTAATGAGATGGATGAAACTGGAGCCTATTATACAGAGGGAAGTAAGCCAGAAAGAAAAACACCAATACAGTATACTAACACATATATATGGAATTTAGAAAGATGGTAATGATAACCCTGTATGCGAGACAGCAACAGAGACTCAGATGTATAGAATGGACTTTTGGACTCTGTGGGAGAGGGAGAGGGTGGGATGAGATGGGAGAATGGCATTGAAACATGTATACTGTCATGTAAGAAATGAATCGCCAGTCTATGTTTGATACAGGATACAGGATACTCGGGGCTGGTGCATGGGGAAGATCCAGAGAGATGATATGGGATGGGAGGTGGGAGGGGGGTTCAAGATTGGGAACTCATGTACACCCGTGGCAGATTCATGTCAATCTATGGCAAACCAATACAGTATTGTAAAGCAAAATAAAGTAAAAATAATAAAAAAAGAAAAAAGAAAATGGATGAAGATCGTCAAAGGTACAAACTTCCAGTTATAAGAGAAATAAGTACTGGGATATAATGTACAACTTGATAAATATTATTTACACTGCTGTACGTTATACATGAAAGTTGTTAAGAGAGTAAACTCTGGACTTCCCTGATGGTCCAGTAGTTAAAAATCCATCTGCCAATGCAGGGGATAAGGGTTCGATCCCTGCTCAGAAGATTCCACATGCCATGGGGCAACTAAGCCTGTGTGCCACAACCACTCAGCCTGCACTCTAGAGTCCACAAGCCTGAACTACTGAGCCCGCGGGCCACAGCTACACCCTAGAGTGCACGTTCTGCAACTAGAGAATAGCCCCTGGTCACCAGAACCAGAGAAAGCCACCTGCAGCAATGAAGGCCCAGCACAGCAAAAAGAGATGAAGCAGAAGCTTTTTTAAAAAGAGAGAGTAAATCTTAAGAGTTATCATAAGGAATTATGAAAAATTTCTTTAATTTTGTATATACGTGAGATGATGGATGTTCACTAAACTTATTGTGGTAATTACTTCATGATGTATATAAGTCAAATAATTATATGTACATCTTTAACTTACACTGTGCTTACGTCAATTATATCTCAATAAAACAAAAAGGGGGAAAAAAGTGGCAACCCAAAAGAAAATGAGCAAATGGTATTAACATAAGCAAGTAACACACAGAAAAGGAAACTTTAAAGCTGCTGGTGCTGCTGCTAAGTCGCTTTAGCTGTGTCCAACTCTGTGTGACCCCATAGACGGCAGCCCCTCAGGCTTCACTATCCCTGGGATTCTCCAGGAAAGAACACATGAAAAGTTTCTGACTACATGTGATAATTAAAGAAATGCAAAGAAAAACTAGTCACATCAAAGTGGCAACCTTCATAAAGCCCATAAAGCCCATAAAGGAAGTGGAGAAATAGACTGTCCACCGATGGCGGGAGTTTAAACTCGAACGGCCAAACCTGAGAGTCTTTGGCAACACATGCTAAATGGGTGTTCCTTAAGACCAGCAATCCCGTTTGTGGTACACAGCACAGAAAGATCTTTAAACATGTGCACAGAAGCACGCATTGCTTCTCCTAACTGAAATGCTTCCCAAGGCAAATAACCATTCTAAATGTCCACCAGAACAAGAATGAATACACAGTCATAAGATGAAATACTGTTCAGTAGACAAAATGGATAAACTAGAGCTAAATGTATCCACACACACACAAAACCAATTTGCAGAAAACAATGATAACCATTTCCATAAATACTATATAGTGTTTATGAACACTTAAGTATGAGACTAACATAGAAGAGCTTGGACGACCAAGAACACGTACCAGATTTTTAACAATGGATGCCTCTGGCAGTGAGATAGTGGATGGAACTAAACAGAGAAATTTAATTTGTAAGTTTAAAATGTTTATAGTACAAAGAAGATCAGAAGCAAATATGACAAAATGTAAATATCTGTCCATGCTGGGTAATGGATACAGGTGTTTATAAGATTATTCTCCAGGCTTTTCTAGTTTAATGTGTTTATAACCAAGAAAAGCAAAGCAAACAATGTTCTTATTTTAAATGTAAACCCTCACACCCTAAATATGTCTACATTCTATTTCCTCCGTCTCTGCCTCAGCTCAGACTCTCGTCTCTTCTCAAACAGGCTGGCACTGGTCTCCCTGCTTCCGGGTTCCACCTCTACAACGTTACCAGGGTGATTTTTCTGAAATATAAATCTTCAAAAACTATAAAAGGAAATTCAAATCCAACTCTCTTCACATGGATCCGTAGCTTTCAGATAAAACCCTGGCTTCTTTGCATGGCAGACAACTGAGGTCCCACTTCTGTTGGCCCCAAACACCACAGTCCCTGCCCCTCACCACATGCACACCCGGGGCTCTGGCCCCACTGCCGTCCAAGAGCCCCAACTTTCACAAGCTTGTGGAACACTCTTCCCCTTCTCATCTCCCCCACTTAATTACGGTTTGCTCTTCAACACTGGTCTCAAGACAGCACCTCCTACCTGCGTTCAGGGCTCCTTCCCCAGCCTCCCTGAGAGCCCTGTGCAAACCGTTTCTGCAATTAGCACGTTGCATCCTGAACACCCTCTCCCCAGGGAGACTGTACGCATCCAGTCTTCAGGAACCACGTCTCATCAAGTTCTTTCCCTTGTGCCTTAATGAATGCTCACTAAATTGTGTCAGATTAATAAATTAAAATATCCCAGCACACAGGAAACACCCACGGAGCACAAAGCACCATCCTAAGTGTGGCTTTACTCATTCATTCTGTAATGACTAGGATTATCGATAATAACCATAGCCCTCCTTTGTGGGATATTATAATACACTTGCTGGGTCTTGCGGGAGAACGTAAAGTAAGGCTGGACATAGGCCTGGTCTTCAGGGAGTTTCCAGTCTTTTGGGAGACACACTATTAAGACATGAAGCGACCTGAGCCTGTAACAAGATATGAGTATGACATGGGCAACTCAAATCTAAAGTAGAACCCATTCCCAGCAGATTTCCCTTAAAGCATTTAGACATAGAGTTGCTTTAAAACGAACAAGAGATAGGAAACAGGAAAGAAGAGAAAGGAGAAAGGAGAAAAGAAGAAAAGGCCACAAAGGTCCTCACACTCATTTCAAACATCCCGGCTTACTGCCTGATGGGAGTAGACATTGAAGGTGGGAACAGACCCAGACCAGGCTGGGGGCCCCCACGGGTGACTGCCTGTCAAGATACCCTGTATCCTCAGGATTAATAATTTAGGGAGAAGGGGCCCTGGCACTGGCTGGCAACTTGGCCAGATAGTCCCAGTCCTTCCTCTGCCCCAGGGCTCTCCCATTCAAATCAGTATTCGTTAGCGGGCAGAATGGGCTCGTTTCACGCATGTTCTAATTAGACAATGGAGATTATTACAAAACACCTGCAATGTTTGTAATCGTTTAAAATAATGAGAATCAATATTAGCTTTCAAAGTCACCATATGGTAAATGCTCATTCCAGGCATGTGGTCCCTGATAGGCTCTCAATGCTTCAAAACTGATCATTAACATTTTTTAATTTGCAAGAAGTTGCTCTCGGTTAATGAATTGGCTGCCTGTGTGCCCTCTGCGCAGTGACTGCCTCTAAGTGATCATTTAATTGTAACACGGCCTCAGGGCCCACCAGAGTACTTGGGGTCTGCTGCAAAGGACATGCTCCAGAGTCAAGTACAAGCCAGTACCCCACCACCAGCAGGCAGATGTCTGATTCTCAGATGTCTGATCTCCAAGCCCCTTAAAATTCTGGTTCTCAGATCCCGAGAGAACTTGTGAAGAACAGACGGTTGAGTCCCATCCCATAGTCTCTGATTCGGCAGGTCAAAAGGAAGGGGCCTGAGATTCTGCATTTCCAACAGTTTCCCAAGTGATGGAGACACTGTTGGGCCAGGGGCCACGCTTGGAGAAGCACTGTCCTACAGGAGGACACCCAGCCCGTACTCCAAGGTAACACCTTCCCCATCAGCAAGAAGCACCCGGGAAGGCTGAAGATTGAGAAAAAGACTTCAGTTTTTTCCCTGTTCCCTGAGCGCACTTCCGGGTCACACCTAATGAGGTGGGCGGTGGGCTTCATGGAACATGTGTGGAGCCAGATACTGTGCTGGGCATTTCCACATCTTGACTAATCCTCACCACAACCTGGTGAAGGCGGTGCTACCACCACACTGGACAAAAGAGGAAACAAGAGACCCGGGGCCGACGCGTGGCAGCCTGGCCGACGCGTGGAGGATTCTGATTCAAAGGTTTGGTGCCTCCAGCCCCGTGCGTCATCACAACTGTCCTGAATGGCGTGACGGGAGGGTAAGTGTGGGCCACTTCACTCCTCACCCAGAGCCTGTTTTCTCCCCTTCCCCGGGCTCTCCTGACCACTATGGGATTCAAGGCAGAGAGGATCCTTTGCAAGCACGTAGATAGCGCAAATTACCAGAACCGCACCAGAATATACTCTTTTTTCCCTTCACACATGGTCAAAAATTCTTCCCTCCTCATAAACTGAGCACACAACCCCTTCTGGCACTTTGCCTTGACCTCAGTTCTCATCTACTAGGCTGATACTCTCAACTTTTAATATGCCTAGGAATCACCTGGGACCTGGTTAACCTGCAGCCTCTGAAGGCACAGATCTAGGACGTGCCCAGAAGCAGCACGTGCTGCCCGGCTTCCAGGTGGCACCACAGGGGATGCTGACGGTTAGTTCTGTGTAGACACAGAGGACCTGGCATGGTGGGAAACGTGAGCTTGGGAGCCAATGAACCGAGGTTCCAATCTCTCCCAAGGTGTTTTTCCTAAAGCGGTTTATTCAAACTCTCAGAACTTCCGCTTCCTCATTTCTAAACTGGGAAAAAGATATACCCACCACAGGGTTATGGGATTCCCAGGTGGCACTAGTGGTAAAGAACCAGCCCGCCAATGCAGGAGACCTAAGAGACAGGGGTTTGATCCCTGGGTCAGGAAGATCCCCTGAAGGAGGGCATGGCAACCCACTCCAGTATTCTTGCCTGGCCTGAAGGGCTACAGTCCATGGGGTCGCAAGGAAGCGGACACAACTGGAGCGACTTAGCACGCACCACAGGATTACGAGATAAATAACACGTGAAAAGCACCCTCTGGCCCTCTCCACAAAAATCCCTCTGCAACTAGTTCACCTTCTTTGACATCTCCCTTTTCTCACTTCCAACCCACCCAAGCTTATGAGCAAGGGAGGTTGGACATTTTTACTTGGTTTACCTGTGGGGCAATCACAGGCTTCTGATAGACCAAGTCCACAGCCAGGCTGTGCCGGGTCTCAAATACAACCCAGGGCTCCTGATGCCAAGCTGAACGCTGTCTCCCACGCCCTAGGGACTGAAGCCTCAGCCCTTCTACTTTGGTGGTAGAGCAAACACGAGACCAGAACCACTGCAGCCAGAATTAGCATAGCTCTGCAGGAGTCCTAAAGAAGAAATGAATGGCTCGTACTCATCTCTTGTTATCTGGAAATAGAAATATTGGCAGTGGGAGTGGGGTGGGGTAGGGGGAAAGTGTGCAGATTTCAGCACAGCAACAGCCCAGAAAGTAGACACTGTCTTATCTCTAGCTGGAGCTCTATTTTCATCCAGGGAGTGACTTGGTAAAACAGTCCCTGGGATAACACATGAGACACCTCTTAGCCCCAGGCAGGGAGCCCTGAGAAATGTACAATATCAAAAGAAGGAAAACAGATAAAATGGAAAAATCATAGGTAGGATTTACGGCAAAGTTTGCTCACAGCCAGGTGAATTCACGAGACTCCCGGAGCTTCCTTTTTCTTCTTCCTTTGAAGTTTGAAAATACCCAAGACTTGTTTTAAATCATCCCCATAAAACATCGCCTGCTACAGAAGCTGTGATCAGGGATTCTCCCGGCATCCGCATTTGTCGCCAAGCTCGTAATTCACAGCAATTCATAAACTTTTTCAAAATGCTGTGAACGTAACTTCAGGGGGTTAATAAAACAGCTTTCTACTCCTCTACTTCTTGCCATTGATAATTTATTCAAATTGTAATTGCCTGTAATGTGCACCCTCTATCACATTACTGCTCACGCCCCATGCACGCTCCCCCACCATCCATCACCCCAGCTGTCAGCACGGCCCTCCTTCCTGCCTGGCACACAAACACGGGACTGCTTCTCTGCTCACAGCTAGTGGACAAGCTGGATGGAGGATCCCACTGGCGCCTTCCCACTCAATGGCTGACATTTAGTCTCAGGCTATCCACGTCTCAACCATGCGTCTTGTGGCATGAGGTTTGCAGGGTTTGGTGGTTTGGGCAGAGCTATTTGCGCATGTGCAGACAGTGCAATGACAGCAAAAAGCTCTCCTGGGAAACAGGGGGTGATGGATGGATCACAGACTTGAGTCAGGAGACTTCTCATCCTAGCTGTACAGTGACTTCTGCGCAAGTGGAGGTAAGCCCCTTAACCTCTCTGAGCCTGTTTCCTCACCTAGAAAATGGAGGCTGTGAACTTGCCCCCTCTATTCCACAGGACCCAGTGACTGTTTCAGAGACAATGAGATTATTTCTCAGGCTGACTCTGACTCACACAAAGTCTGACATTCCCTTCCAGGTTTTCCCCAGTGGAAAAAAGCAGGTTATCATCTGAGTTCTTGAGGCAGATCTGGAATCAGGGGATCAGACAAGGAGAGAGGTCATGGAAGGTGGGACCCAGTTTCTAGTGGCAGATAAAAAGGATACTAGAGTTAGTCCTAGAATTAGTCCAATTGTTTGGTGTTGGGCAGATGGGTATCTGATTCTGGTGACTCCAAGATGGCAAAAGCAGAGGTCAAGGCTGCAGCTGGGGTCCAACCAGTGGCTCTGAGGTCTTCCAGGCACTGGGTGATAATGCATCAGACGATGTTTCTTTCCCCCTGCCCCTGTTCAGATCTCAATGTGCATCAGCAGTTTCCAGCCTCCTTACTGAGCGGCCAGCACTGGTCTCTCCTCTCCTGCACATCACCTCTTAAGCTCCCCGGATGTACCGAAGGATGGAGTCCCAGCATTTAACAGCCTTTCCAGAAGAAAATGCTCCCACCCTCTCAGAAGTTCCTGTGTGGACTCAGAAGTCCACAGTCTACCCTTGGCCTTGCAGAGTTAGAGAATAAGTAGGACATGCAGGGCCTGTCTCCAGGCAGCTGATTGCACAGAAAAGCAGCATCTTTTCGACCCCTGCTTTTTTTTTTTCAAGTCCCAGCACCACCCACGCCCCCACCCCCCACTTCTTGTTAAAATTCCCTGCAACAAGTGGCAGCAGTAGGTTTGCTCAGTAGGTACCTGAACGTAACTGAGAAGAGGGAAAGAAAATCAGGAAATCGCAGAGACTGCCAAGAGACCTCCCAGGTCCCACATCACCCCCTGATGGGTTTCTCTTTATAACACGTGGGGGAAACCAACTGGTTTCCTGCATCCACGGAGGCTGAGAAGTGGCACTAAAATGAGGAGGAGGAGAAGCAGAGAAGAGACGTCTCTAAACCCTCCCAGTTAAGTTCTGGCCTGATGCCTGAGCCCCTGGTAGCCTCTAGTCCCTTAGGAAGAGGCAGGTGGAGGAAAACGATCTTTTCTGCAGCTGCTACCACTTACCACAAATCATTTATTTCATCTTCTTAGCAAGCGCAAAGTGTACCCAATCCCACCGACTGCTTTCTCAAAATCTTAAGATGTAGCATTCTCCGGTAGGACTTCTTCCCCGAACGAGATTGCCTTCCTCGTGCGATTTACATTAGTGGGGAGTCTGTTATTAGCTTGATATTTTATCTCTGACACTGTGAGAAATACTGCTGCCATAAACCTGGGTGCCCTTAGTGAAAGCTGAACTACTTGGCAAAAGCTAATAAAGTGAGGGACGATGAAAGCAATTGGCTATGAATACCTAAGCAGCAAAGACGACAGAGGCCCCGCAAGGCTGGGCCACAGGCATGTGCAGCTCTGCACACACACAGACACGCGCGCATGCCCTCCCGTGTCACTTTCCCTTGAGGCCGCGATCACCTTTTTTCTTGCCCTATGAGCCATTCCCTCCCAACCTAGGGCTCTTCGGTCCAAGAGTCACAGTTGCTTATTCCTAAAAACAGATGGATCTAGGCTTTGTAAACCATGCAAGATTCAGAAGGCACAGGAA
Source organism: Redunca redunca (assembly GCA_006410935.1). Lineage (NCBI taxonomy): Eukaryota > Metazoa > Chordata > Mammalia > Artiodactyla > Bovidae > Redunca > Redunca redunca. The sequence continues at coordinate 340,742 of SJYQ01000065.1, forward strand.
ACGCCCGGAGAACTTGGTGAGGATTCAAATTTCCAGCCCCCAATCCCTCCAGAGATTCTGAGAACAGGATGATGGGGTCTGGGAACCTGCATTTCTAACAAGCATCCCATGAAGGGTCAAGGGGACTGGACTCTGGCAACCGCTGTATTCGTAGGCGCTGAGTGGTCAGCATAACAAACACAGCCCTGTCCCTGCACCAATATTGAGTGAAGAACGGATTTCAAGGCCAACTCAGACCCTGTTTCAAAAGATTTGGTCATCCGTATGCCCCAAAATGCCTCAGATCAAACTAGCCGCATCAGAACAGAGGCTTCTGCCTTCCTGAAGGCAGGTGCCAGCCCAGGTTCTGGGTATGTGCATCACGTGCAGGAGGAAGGGTGGATGCTCGCTCGTATATTGATGAACACATGCTGTCAGTCCGTGGACAAGCCCATAGGAATATTAATAAAGGCAGCATCTCTTCCTCTGGCTACCTATTTAAGAAACTTTACCAAGTGAGAGACCGAAGCACTGCTGCTACTGCTAAGTCACTTCAGTTGTGTCTGACCCTATGCGACCCACAGACAGCAGCCTACCAGGCTCCTCTGTCCCTAGGATTCTCCAGGCAAGAACACTGGAGTGGGTTGCCATTTCCTTCTCCAGTGCATGAGAGTGAAGAGCGGTGGCTGGCAGTAAATGCTGATCATTTGGCTCATATTGCTTGAGGAACTCCAAAACACTCAGAGGCAGGACTGTTGGGTGTGGTCCTCACCCACCCAGCTGCTTCTCCTGAATAATGAAAAGAACACAAAACCACACTGGACAAGCGGTGAATTATGCAGTGAGCTTTGAAGTTTTTAACATGTGCTTCTTTACCCAGTGATGAGCCTGGAAGGCGAGATGGGGTCGGGGGTGGCAGAATCCACCATGATGGAAAGTGAGCCTGGTGGAGCCAAAGAGATGGCATAACGCTATGGATTCTCAGCCCTGGCTACGTAGTGGCATCATCTGCAGAATTTAAAAATAATAGGAAATACTAACCCTAGCGATCCCAACTCTGATCTGGGGTGGGGCAGGGCACAGGTATTTTTGTAGGGCTCCTCAGATGTTTCCAACACAGAGCAGGAGTCAGTCATCTCAGACTAATAGAACTTCCAGGGAGTTTAAAGCTGGATGTTCAGTCTGCGCTGAGTTGAACCTTCTGGCAAGCTTCACAATGTGTCATTACTGGGGTCCCATCTCAGAGAATAACAGGTGTGGATTCTTTTAAAATCCCCCCCGTTTTTTTGCTTTTGTGTGTACTCAGTTGGGTCTGACTCTTTGCAATCCCGTGCACTCTAGCCTGCCAGGCTCCTCTGTCCATGGGGTTTTCCAGGCAAGTATACTGGAGCAGAATGCCATTTCCTACTTCAGGGGATCTTCCCAATGCAGGGATTGAACCTGGGTCTCCTGTGACTCCTGCATTAGCAGGTGGGTTCTTTACCACTGTGCCACCCGGGAAGCCAAAATCTCCCCCAGGTGATTGCACTTTGCAGCAGAGGCAGAAAAGGGCTGGGAGATGTTTCATGCTGATGGCTGCCTGTCCTTTGCTTCGGGTTTTAACCACTGACCTAGTGGGAAGCACTGGATTTTGAATCAAGAGACTGAATTTAAGTCTTAACTTTGTTAGAAACTTGCTGTTGCAACTTAAGCAAGTCATTAACCCTCTAGGCCTCAGCTCCATTTTGATTCTGTCTCACAAAACTGGTATAAGAATTAAATAAAATTATTTGAGGGACTTCCCTGCTGGTCCAGTCGTTAGAACTTTGCCTTCCAATGCAGGGATGTGGGTTTGGTCCCTGGTCAGGGAGTTAAGATCCCACATGCCTTGAGGCCAAAAAGCAGAACATAAAACAGAAACAATATCATAACAAATTCAATAAAGACTTCAACCATAGTTCACCTTTTAAAAACTCTTAAAATCTACATTGAAAAAATAATTACTTGAAAGCACTCAAAAAATAGTGATCTGCTACATAAATATCACTGTATCCTTTCTTAGACCAAAAAAAACAAGGTTCTACAGCGTTTATGTCTCAGCAGACAGGGAGAGCCTGTGCTATGAGGAAGCAGGCCCCACAGGCGGATAATAGTGACGAGGATGATGCTTTAATGCTTCAAGTGCGTTTTTCCACCACTGACTCCAGCCCAGGTAGAATTCTGAGATTATGCTGTTCCATATTAGAGAAGCAGCTCAGAAAGTCTCAGAAAAGGCTCAGAAAGTTCATCACTCAAACAGCAGCAGGAAAATTCAACTCGGGTCTATTGATTTGCGACCCCTAGTTCTTTCCATTACACCCAAGGTTCTCAAACCTTCCTGTGCAGCAGACTGCAGGGACCCCCTACCCCAGAGTTGCTGATTCGGCATGAATCGGCATCTCTTAACAGTTCCCAGGTGATGCTGTTTGTTCACTGACCACACTGGGAGAACTACTGAACACCACCAAAGCTTCTCTGACGGTAGAGAATCGCCCTAGAGAATGAAACAACTAGACCTGTGGCAAAGGGAAGGCAGGGAGGAAATGGGGAATGAAATGGACAGTCTAACTTCACCTCTTCTATTTTTTTAAACATGTAAGGAAACAGGCTCAGTGAAGCTAAATGGCCTATCAAAAGACATGTGTCCCACAATACCAGGCAAGGAGGCATGGAAAGGGCTCACAGAAGCTGGCAAAAATACCAGGAAAGGCTTTGGTACTATGGGCTCATGAATCATTAAGGGTCTAGAGGGTTTGAACCCCCTGGTGGCTCAGATGGTAAAGAATCCGCCTGCATTGTGGGAGACCTGGATTCAAGCCCTGGGTTGGGAAGATCCCCTGGAGTAGGGCAAGCAACCCACTCCAGCATTCTTGCCTGGAGAATCTCCACGGACAGAGGAGCCTGGTGGGCTACAGTCCATGAGATTGCAGAGTCAGACAGGGTTGAGTGACTAAGCACAGCACATCAGCTTCCTGGACAAATCCAAACAATTCTCTAAACCACAATTTAATTTCCTGTAAATCTGAGAAAATGAGAGAACCTATGTCTCAGAGCATTTAGTAAGATAATGAATGTGAAATATACAGTTTACCTGACATTAAGCATCCGATAAATGTTAGCTGTTATTTATAATCATTACTGTTATTACTATCACCATTCAAAGCACTCTCACCACCAGCAAGCACCACCTGAACATCCTCTAATGACGCAGAGGGCTGCAAGACGTGGGCATTCCCCAGCCTGTATAGAAATGAGAGCTCCATAGTTTTCACTTGTAGCAGTGTCTTCAAGTTCAAGTAAAATAAAATGCATATTCCTCTGAGACTCTTTCAATCGTCTTTAAGTTTAGGGGAGATGTATTGTCACCAAACCGTTATTGGGGGAATGGATCATCCAAGAGCTCGCTGACTTTCTCCCTCTCTCTATCCTGGCTTGCCAGGAACCATCTTGGGAACAGCCCAGGGAACTGTCCTGGACTTCCCAGGTGGTGCTAGTGGTAAAGAACCTACCTGCCAATGCAGGAGACACAGGATATGTGTGTTCAATCCCTGAGTCAGGGAGATCCCCTGGAGGCGGGCATGGCAACCCACTCCAGTATTCTTACCTGGAAAATCTCATGGACAGAGGAGCTTGGTGGGCTATAATCTATAGGGTTGCAAAGAGTCAGATGCAACTTAGCACGTATGCACGTGCTGGTTTTAGCTCTGAAAATCTCACACCCTGGGAAATTTCTGTCTCTCCCAGGCACACAGGATGGTCGATCGAGGACTTCTCTTTCACACACCTGAATACTCTTTAGTAAGATAAATGTTTTAATTATCGGCATTGGCGAGCATATTTTAAAGGTGGAGAGCAAGGTAAGGACCACCTATCTTACTCTAGTCAAAAGTATACATGAGTTACAGCCTCAGCTTTCCTCTCCCAGGGTCCTCTTCTATTCTCCTTCAAGAGGGATCCTAAATACATTTATTCTGGGATGTAAAGGCTGTTTATCAGCTTAAAAGGATTCTTGGTTCAGGCAATTTACATTTCAATAGAGAACCAAATATTAGCTGAAGACTCAAAGTAATTATGAGCAGAGAGAGATTTGTACTTGAGGGTGAGGGATTTAGGGCAATCCTTGCTGAACCCCTGAAATTATAGACTTCTACTCTAGGGAAAGCAAGCCTTTCCTTCCTCACACCAAAAATTCTCATTAGAGAAGGGGGCACATCAGAATCATCATGTCCAGGGATCAGCAAATCACAACCTGCTTGGTCAAAGCCTGTCCACCATCTATTCTTGTAAAGAAAATAGTACTGGAGCACAGCCATGCTCCTTTGTTTATATACCGTGTGTGGCTGCTTTTCTGACACAACACCAGAGTTGAGTAGTTGCAACAGAGACCCCATGGTCTGCAAAACCAAAAACGTTTTCACCCTGGACTTTATAGACCAAGCTTCTTCCAAGTGTGGTCCATGGGCTGTCACGCACATCACCCAGGAGCTTATTAGAAAGGCAGGACTTGGTTCTACCCCAGCACTTCTAAATCAAAATCTGCACCTTAACAAATCTCCAGGTGATTCATATGCATGTCAAAGTTTGAGAAGCACTGGCCTAGGAGGATTTCTCCACATAGTCATGTCTTGGACTAGATTCAGGACACCAGTTCACTTCTATAGCCCCCACCTGTCACCCCATGAGACTCTCCCTCGGAGAGCCACTGTTCCCACAGGGTAGAGTTGCAAAACAGAATATAAACTGCCCAAGGAATAGAGATGCAGATATAGAGAACAGACTTGCAGACACAGCAAGGGAAGGAGAAGGGGGACGGAGTGAGAGAGTGGCGTCCACACTTCTACACTACCATGTGTAAAATAGCTAGCTAGCGGGAAGCTGCTGTGTAACACAGGGAGCTCAGCTCGGTGCTCTGTGATGACCTCAGAGGTGGGATGGTGGGGGCAGGGGAGGGAGGTGCCAGATGGAGGGGCTGTATGTATACGTACAGCTGATACATGCTGTTATACAACAGAACCAACACAACACTGTAAAGCAATTACCCTCCAATTAAAGATAAAATTTTAAAAAAATATATAAACTGCCCAGTTACGTTTGAATCTCTAAAAACAAGTACTTTAGTGTAAATGTGTACCAAATATTTCATGGGATATACCTCTAATTAAAAAAAAAAAGACTCATCTATTGGAAATTAAAATTTAACCAGATGTCCTATATTTTTATGTGCTAAATATTGCAACCTATCAATTGGGGCTTGATAATTTACTAGAACAGCTTTACAGGACTCAGGGGAAAAAAGTGTACTTACTATTGGTTTATTCTAAAAGATACCAGTCAGGAACAGCCAAATGGAAGAGGTACATAGTGCAAGTTATGAGGGGAGGGTACCCCGCTACCCCAGCACTTCTATGTATTCACCAACCCAGGAGCTCTCTGAACTTGTCCTTTAGGGTTCTCATAAAGGTTCCACTACATCGGCAAGAATGGCTAGATCAGTGCTCATCGGGGACTAACTCAATCTTCATCCCCTCTCTTTTACCAGGAGGTTGAGAAGTGGGGCTCCAAGTTCCAACTTTAATCACTTGGTTGGTTCCTCTGGCAACCTGTACCCACCCTGAAGCTGTTTACGGAGAGACATCTCATTAGCACAGACTCAGTTATGTTGAAAGGGTCTTGTTATAAACAACAAAAAATACTCTCACTTCAATCATTCAGGAAACGTCAAGGGTTTTGGAAGCTCTAGGGCCAGGAACTGGGGGTGAAGACAAATATATATTTCTTATTGTGATTTCTTATGTCCTATCACAGCTCTTAAGGCACTTTGCCTGCAAATATGGCTCCCAATAATTCATCCCATCCTGATGACCACATGTCCCTCCTCCCACCGAGAGGAATAGCCTGTTTTCTGTCCCAGGAATCTCGGCTGGCCTTGAGATGTGCTTTGATCCACAGGAAATGGCAGAAGTGATGCTCTGCCAGTTACAAGGTCAGCCTTGAAGACACCCAACAGAGAAAGACAAAAATCATATGATATCAGTTATAGGTGGAATCTAAAAAAGCATACAAATGAACTTATCTACAAAACAAAAACAGTTACAGATGTAGAAAATAAACATACGGCTAAGTGGAGGCGGGGAGAGAGAAATTGGAAGGTTTGGACCAAAATTGGGAGGGGACAACCGAGGATGAGATGGCTGGATGGCATCACGGACTCGATGGACGTGAGTCTGAGTGAACTCCGGGAGATGGCGATGGACAGGGAGGCCTGGCGTGCTGCGATTCATGGGGTCGCAAAGAGTCGGACAGGACTGAGCGACTGAACTGAACTGTTGGACCGACACACACACACACACAGACACACACTGTTGCCATTTTGTTGTTCAGTCACCAAGTCATGCCCGACTCTTTGCGACCCATGGACTGCAGCATGCCAGGCTTCACCCACGCTGCTATATATAAAATAGATGACTCCTAAGGACCCACTGTATAAAACGGGAAACTGTACTCTATGCTGTGTAATGGCCTATATGAGAGAAGAATCAAGACAGAGTGGATCTGTATATGTGTATGATTCACTTTGCTGTACACCTGAAACTATTACAACACTTTAATTCAACTATATTCCAATAAGAGTTTTTTCAAAAGTCACTGACAATTTCCACTTTTATTATCTTGGAACCCAACTACTATGCTACAAGGGAGCCCAGGCTATCTATTCCACTGGAGAGGGGCTGTGCAGAGAGGCTCTGGAAGATAAGAAGTCACATGGAAAACTGAGGTGCCAGATGGGTGAGAATGACCTTGATTTTCTGGCTCAGACTTTCTGCCAAATAAATGAAGCTATACAGGTGACCCCAGTAGTAGAACTCAAGACAGAACTAATGGGTCAACCCAAAGAATCACGAGAATTAACAAATTACTATTGCAAGCAATCTTTTTGTTACACAGCAGTGAATAACTGATACAGTTTCTCTGTCCCCAGATTAGACACTTGGTTTCACTCTGAAGAGTCTCCTTCTTTAAGGCTAAATCTGGCAAAGGAAACAGCCATCTTCAGATCTACCCAAGCCTTCCTAAGAAGGATTGGATGAGTCCTCTCAGGACAAGATGGCTTTTCTTTCCTCCACTCAGTATATTGGAGGATGCAATTCTGTTGTCTACCACAATGGTGGCTGGTTTTCTCAGTTCTGCTTTGGGCTCACAGCTGCAAACCCAGCTTTTGATGAGCTGGTATTTCTCTCCCAGGAACCAGTACAATCCACGGGATGAGAACTGCTGTCTAAGCTATGAACAGCATTCTTTTCTGCCTTCCCTTCCCCTCTGTTGCCCCATGAATTTAAGCTGTTGGCAGAATGAATGCAACTTGTCTTCTCAGTTACTGAAGACTCTGGGTTAAAAGGAGGAATCTAAAAGCTCTCTTCCTTTGGGGGCACTTGTCATCTCACTGCTCTCCATCTATGTTTCCCTTCTTCAGAAACTCCAAAAACCCTGCCCCTTAGCATCCTCATTAAGCAAGTCCCTGGCACTAGTATCTGGACCCAATGTGGTAGCATAAAGATATTTGCTTTTATCTGCTCTCAGCATCCAGGGCTCACATGTGCTCAGAGCAGGGATCAGGTGGGCAGTCTTCTCTGCCACCAGTTTAAAAAAAGGCATCCCTTTTTGACTCATACAGTTGGACTCCAAAGAAATTGGCAGCCTCATTTGTCCATCCCACTCCAAAACTCTTTATTTTCTCCTCACATACATGGCTGGGAGAATCCTACACATGAGAAGGGGCTGACCCAGGTCTGCTGGCATCCCTCCCAACTCACACACTCAGCCACAGGTAACACCATATGTGCACCTCCTCTCCAGGATCCCGGGTCTCTCACCTCGTTACCACCGGGTCTGCTCGTGACAGCACTGTGGAATGGTGCAAAGACCAGACTTTGGGATAGCACCCACCTAAATTTGTATCCCATCTGCTTACTAGCTTTGGGACTTTGGGCAAGATAAAAAATTTCTCTGAGCCTCAGTTTCTTTATCTGTTAAAAATGAGAAAAACAATATCTGCTACCCAGGTGACAGTATATTGAAAAGACCTGGCACAGCATCTGCTGCTGCTGCTAAGTCGCTTCAGTCGTGTCCGACCCTGTGCAACCCCATAGATAGCAGCCCACCAGGCTTCACCATCCCTGGGATTCTCCAGGCAAGAACACTGGAGTGGGTGCCATCACTTTCTCCAGGCACAGCATCTAGTATATGATAAATATTCAAAAACAGTAACTACCTCTCCCCTCCAACTGCTACAGCTAGGGTGTCACACAGCTTAGCAGGGCCAAAGACCCCCCAATTAGTCCACTTGCCTTGATAGGGGTCTTCATCAGAAGAGAAAAGCAACTCATTATGGCCAATCAGGCGAGGACTTGGGTCTTTTCTTTGAGAGGCAATGTGGTCCAATACAAAAAGGCAAAGAGCTCAAAATCAGCATGCTCTAGATCCTACTGACAGGCTAAGCACTTCCAGTGCCTTGCACAAATGACTCTACCTCTAAAATACGAATTCCTCATCTCTATAATAAGGGACATTGAGACACCACAAAGACACCTTCAGGTGTTCAACTATGAAGTCCCAGATTTAACCTAAAAGTCCCGACAGCTCTATTTTCCTGGGCCTGCATTCTGCTCCTATTTCTTTTCAATCTAATTCACCCCTGAGTTGATCACTTCAACTTTCACTGTAGCTCATGTTACCAACTGTTGAGCTCCTGCAGGTTCTGTGGCCCCTGCTGCCCTGTAAGTCTGTCTTTTCCATTCGTGGACTGGCCATCAGGTGGCCCTCAGTCTGTACCAATGACCAGGCTCGTTGAGAAGGAAGGTACCCATCTCCCCACCCGCAAACACAGGCCGAGGGAGTCCCAGCCCCCTCAAGGACTTTGGGGTCAAATAGGAACGTCTGTGATGATGGAAATGTTCTGCGGTCCTGCTCTGTCTGTGACATCGGCTGCCAGCTCCGTGTAGCTGTAAGCACTTGAAATGTGACTAGTGAGAGGGGGAAACAGAAATTTAAATTTTAGTTAATTGGAAAATAAATAGCCACACGTGGCTAGCGACCACTGTATTGGATGGTGCAGCTTTAAGGGAAATGTTACAGAAAGGCAGCTTAAAGGGCAGAGCTGGTGGGAATCATAAATATGTCTGTGGACGACATTTACTCTCCTGGGGATGATTTATTCTTCGAGGGCAGAAAGGTCTGGCTCAACTCTTAGCAGTAACAACCTAATCACCAAGGGGAGGAGAGGAATATACAATACTTGCCCTCACTTTTCATCCACCTGCGGTGTTCACCCGGCAGCCACCACCCCCACGGAGTAATCTGAAGCCATGCACTCCAGAAGAGCCTCAACTGGGTCAGAAATGATCCTCAGGGTCTTAGACTTTGACTGTGAGCCCATCTTCTTACCAATTTTATTGCCCTAAACATTCCTTATTCATCTGTTCATCTGAATATGCTCTAAACAAAGGGAGTTAAAACATAAAGATGCCAACTTCCTAGGAGAATAATATCAATACTGTACAGTGTGGCCTTTGGAGGCCTCCAGGAGTGTAAAATAAATTAAGATGCTTGACAGAAAGAAGTTTTATGTAGATCTTAATCCTTTAGAGAAAGTATCCAGTGCTTTGTCTGAGACACGGTGTGAGACGGCCTTTGCAACTCCAGAGCGGGCCGTGTACAGAGGAACAGTCACCAGTCAACTGAAGACGGCCCGCTCCCTCCCAATGACAGAGGCAGGAAGGTGTCCCTCAGCCTAGCTCGCTGTTCACTTTGTCATCCCCAAAGCAGGTTTCTTTCCCTCTGCCCCTACTCTCTCCATTGCCTTCTTTTCTCCTGCAACCTCCACGGTCTCCTTCACTAATCATCCTTGGTAGTTCCACCCTAACAAGATCCAGAACTAGGATGAGTGACAGTGCTTTACGCCGAGACAGCAGAATGTAGGGGGTGTGAAAACAGCTGAACTCAAGGTCAAGGAGAGGGAGGTCATGTCCCTCCCTCTGTACCATCGGGGAACCCACTATCTCCTCTTCCATTTGCTTCTTGGCTCTCCACTTCCAAAGATGTTCCATTGTTCGGCAGGCACATTTGATATCTACACCTAGAAGTGGAAAATTATACCAAGCTACAACTTCACATCTCAAGATCCCACTGAGACAGACGCTAGAGACAAAAGTCAGGGCTTAGACTGAATTCCAGAAAATTCTCAGAAATTAGATATTCTAGAAAATTGGAGCAGGACCTGGTCTATAAACACCCGCCTGACTTGCCCTAACCCTGGCAGAAAGCCACTGTTCCGGTGCAATGCATCCAAACAGAATGCCGTCCCCCAGCCATCTCCCCAAAAGGTGATCTCATGGGAAGGTAGATAAGAGGGAGCCCTGGGGTGGTCAGATGTGAATATTTACCCTTCTGAACATTAAGTGAAGTGCTTACAATAGGCGGGAACTGAAAGCATACCATACCTGTTGCACCTCCATTATGAAAACAAGTCACTTATTCCCTAAGACTCTTCCTTTCCTCTTCATCCATAAACTGAGGAGTGGAACACCTACCTCTGCATGAGTGCCAAGCATACACAGGCTAACCCAAAGTCCTGGCATTATCCTAGAGCCTCAGAGAAGAGACCCCTTCTGTGAACACAAATAGAGACCCAGAAGCCTCCTGGGACAGAAGCTTCAGGAGAGAGAGCAAGGCCTTGGTCTTATTCACCCTGTTTAACTGAAGTATCTGGAACAGGGCCTGGAGCAAAGCAGACGCTCAGTAAACACTTGCTAAATAAATGAATATATTGGCATGTCCCTTCGGCCTTCTAAAATACCAGTTCAAGCTCAGGCTTGGGAAAGCAGCCACAGTTTAAAGTCAACTAAGGACCAGGGCTGCATGAGAAAAGGCAGCTCCTGGCAAAGGGATAATTAACATATTCAAGACAATCAGATCGATTCAAAGAACCCAGACCCACGTCTCACCCACAACTCCAAGTAAAAGTGCAGTAATTCTCTAAGTGTGGTCTCCAGAACAACCCACATTGATTTGTTTATATGAAAAAAAAAAAAAAAAAGGTAGATACCGGGTCCCCCACACCAGACCTACTGAGTCAGATTCTCTGGGAGAGGAGGCCCAAGAATCTGGATTTCAGTTGCTTCCCCAGTGATTCTGAGGAGCTCTGGAGTTTGAAGACCCAGATCCAAAGCATGTTCTTCTGAGTCTGCTTTGAGAAATCTCCTTAGATGGAAAGCAGGGAGCAACTGAGAACCCAGACAAAGCCATCCGAGTGGGGATTCTGGCTCTCCTGATACTGTTCTATCTTGTGATTGCCCATGATCTTCACGTGATCACCTGCACCTTCCCCACCAGCTCCCCGATTTACATCTCATGAAGCTGGAGACAGGCTTTCCATGGAGAGAGGCTTCTGTTTCTGAAATCATTTCTGTCCTGTTCCAGAGACCTCAACAAACTCCAGGAGCCTCATGCCAGCCAAAGGGCATAGAGGTGGGGATGGAGGTGAGCGGGTGATGGCTGCCTTCCCCCTGGATCATGGCTATTATGAACTGTTTAATCACTGCTCTCACTTGATTTTATTGTTGAGACTCTTACACCCATGATAGGGTAATCAGTCAACAAATCATCCTCCAGCACCCACAGGTGCAGGGCACTGAACGGTGAGAATAACAGAAAAGGAGCCGCAGGAGCTGGTAGGGTTCTTACCCTCGAGGTCTGTGCGGTCTAGCCTGAGAAATAATCATAAACCCAGGAAAAGGTAACTGCAAAAGAACTGACCGAAGTGCCTGAGGACCACAGGCAACACTTGGAACTTGAAGCTTTTCTTTACAAAGAAGTCGGGAAACACTGCTCACCATTCGGCATTTCCCGACTTTTTCATCAAGTGTAGACCTGAGATTAGAAGAGTGTTTTCTGAAAGTGTCAGTCGCTCAGTCACGCCTGACTCCTTTGCGACCCCACCGACTGTGGCCCACCAGGATCGTCTGTCCGTGGGATTCTCCAGGCAAGAGTACTGGAGTGGGTTGCCATGGCCTTCTCCAAGGGATCTTACTGACTCAGGGATCGAACCCGTGTCTCCTGCATTGCAGGCAGATTCATTAACATCTGAGCCAACTCAAACGGAATTTGGAGAGAAAAAAGGTGAGCTGTTTCCCATCCGGAATACCTTGGGGGCAATGGCGGTTTAGAAAACAGTGCTTCTTGACGTGAGATCCTGGAAGGACACCTCCCCTCTTTACCTGAGTAAGGGCTATCTCCTGGGCCTGCGGGGGTCCTGAGAAGGTTGCCACCCTGTGCTCATCGTCAGCTCACCCTCCCTTTCCTGTTCCTTTATGGGGAGTGATTCTCTGGTTACCTCCCAGGCTTCCTCTGAGGATATGAGAGCAAAAAGTGAAAATGCCCATTGTGTTGTCTGGACCTAGAAGGTGCTTCAGCAAGTCTTGGTGGAACCAGAATGTTCCCTTAAAAGGATCTCTTCTACTGGAGGCAAGCTGCGTGTCCCTCTCACTCCACCAGGGACAAAGACACAGGACTCCCTGATTCCCAGCCATCTCTCTAGAGCTCCTGAATCAACAGATGTCCCCTGTCTCCTTCATCCAGGTGGTGGTCTGTAAACTTCTTTAATCTCCCACTTTGTTAGAAGTTTATAAACACACATTCTCAAGAAGCATAAACTTCTTTCATGTGCTATAACCACAGAGTAGAGGTATTAGAGAGCACACACATACACTTGAACACGCACACACTCACAGAGAAAAACATTAAGACAGGATCACAGATAAATATTTCTAGCCTGTTCATCCTAACATCTTGATAGATCACTTTGTATCCTCCCTGGGAAGCAGACCCTTCATTTCAAAGACACCTGAATCCAGCCAGGTATAAACCTCAGACAAACGGACAAAGGAGATGGCAGCTCTGGCAGGAAGCTATCTCAAATCCACCCCGGGGAAATGTGAGTTCTGTCAAAGGACAGGAAATCTCACTAAAATGAAGCAACTCTGCAAAGTGTCCTGGCGTTAATGGCTGTCCATATGCTGATGACCCTCAGATTTATATCTCTGGTCCAACCTCTTCCCTGAACTTCAACCTCAAACTCACTGACTCCTCCACATCTCCCCTTGGATGTCAAATCCAGGTTTGGAGATCTCAGACTTCGTGTGACTCAACTCAGCTCCCGCTCTTTCCCCTTCTTCCCCTCTGGTCAAGGGCACTGCCTTCCTTCCTGTTGCTCGGGACAAATGCCTTGGAGTCATCCCTGGCCCCTGTCTTCTCATTCACCGCACTTAATCTAAAAGCAAACCCTATTTATTAACTCTGCCTTCCAAATAAACCCAGAATGTGACTATTCTCAGGCTTCTAGCAGGTGGCGCTAGTGGTAAATAACCCACCTGCCAATGCAGGAAACAGTCACGGGTTCGATCCCTGGTCAGGAAGATCCCTTGGAGGAGAGCATGGCAACCCACTCCAGTATTCTTGCCTGGAGAATCTCCATGGACAGAGGAGCCTGGCGGGCTGCAGTCCATAGGGTCACAGAGTTGGACACGACTGAAATGACTCAGCACTCACACACTGTTAGCTATTCTCATCCTCTCTACTATGGCCACCCTGGCCCCAAGCCCTAACCTCACCTGGGAGCCTCCTAAGAGGTCCCCTTGTTTCTAGGGGACATGTCACCCACCTTTACTTCCTGAAAGTGAAAGTGAAGTCACTCAGTCATGCTGACTTTTTGCCACCCCATGGACTGTAGCCTACCAGGCTCCTCCATCCATGGGATTTTCCAGGCAAGAGTACTGGAGTGGGGTGCCATTTCCTTCTCCAGGGGATCTTCCCCACCCAGGAACTGAACCCGGGCTCCCGCACTGCAGACAGATGATTTACCCTCTGAGCAACCAGGGAAGCCTGCACTATTACTTCCTGAAGTATCTTCTATTTCCCTCTCTGGTTTACTCTGCTTCAGGTATACAAGCCTCCCGGTTGTGCCTAAGCAGGTCAGGAAGGCTTTCCACCTCAGAGACTTTGCCAAATTATTTCTTCTGCCCGGACCACTCTCCAGTCCCAGTCCTGGTGGGTATGTCCCACCTCCCCGTATCTGCATCAGGATGGCACGTGTAGTCTTCATTCCAGTGTTGCATTCTCCGCAATGTCTCTCTAACGACCTCACATCAAACTGTGTCGTGACTGGCACACACACTCCCACCCCACACTTCACTGATCTACTGCGCTGCTTCTCCCCTGACCCCCATCACCAGACCCAAAGTGAGCAGGACTGTTCCCGTTGGTCTTATTCTCTCCTTAGACATCCCTAATGCCTGGAGAATTCCAGGGACGGGGAGCCTGGTGGGCTGCCACCTCTGGGGTCGCACAGAGTCAGCCACAACTGAAGTGACTTAGCAGCAGCAGCAGCAGCAATGCTCACCATGGTGCCTGGCACTCAGTAGGCACACGGGAAATCTCTGTTGAATTTGGACCTGGAAGTCACAGTGCAAATCCCTCATGGCCCTGATTTCAGCCGCCTCCCTGCCACGGGCTCCCCAGCAGCTCTTTCCCCCTGTACCTGGCTGCATGGCCAACCTCCCTCCAGGTCTGCAGAACTCACCAGGGCCCTAGACCCTGCCAATCGAATGCCTACCAATCCAGGGAAAACAGTCCTGCCCTACGTTTGGAGGCTCTCCAGCAACAACTAGATTAGCACTTGCAAATTTATTCAGGGACTGAATCAAGCAGCACAGTCTCTGGAAAGGCCCAGTGTAGTAAACTTCCTAATGAAGCTCTGCACAGTCTCACTGGCATACAAGCACTGGCACAGTAACTCTAAGTTGTTTTTTTTTTTTTTTATTTCGGATTAAAACAGTCCTGAGGAGCCCTCCATTTCATAGTCAGATTGGCTTTACAGGTAGGTAGCCAAGGCCACATGAAGAAAAGGGTTTAAAAAAAAAAAAGTGTTCAGAAATTTATAGCTTGTGATATCAAGATGGTACCAGCCCCAGCCAAAACTGACCCTCATATCAGCAAGCCAGAAAACAGAGAGATTTCACCATTAGAGATTCATTTCTTTGGGTCAAAATGAGTTTTCAAAGTTCTCAAGTGCCTCTAAAAGGTTATAGGTATTATGCCTGGGTTATAAGTGTTAGTCACTCAGTCATGTCTGACTCTTTGTGACTCCACACACCATAGCCCGTCAGGATCCTCTGTCCATGGGATTCTCCAGGCAAGAATACTGGAGTGGATAGCCATTCCCGTCTCCAGGGGATCTTCACAACCCAGGGATTGAACCTGAGTCTCCTGCGTTGCAGGTGGATTCTCTACCATCTATGCCACCAGGGAAGCCCAGATCCTAGATGATACTTAAAGCCTTTCAGCCAGGTCCACGGCAGGGTTAGCATGAGAGCATAACTCTGTGAAAATGTAGCATAAGATAGGGGCTTGATACAGAGAAGAAAAGAGTTGGCAGAGGAGGAGAAAACGAATTAAAGAGAAATAACAACAACAACAAAAAACCACCAAGGTCTCCTACATTGCGGGCAGACTCTTTGCCATCTGAACCACCAGGGAAGCCACTGTAAAGAAAAACAAACACTGAGGGTCTGCCTTGAACCAGGTATTCTGCCACCTCCTTTACAAACATGAACACACACACGCGCTAAGACACCCTGGTAATTTTCTCTTTATTACTCCTGTTTTAGAAGAGAAAACTAAGGTTCAGAGAGGTTCAACGACTCAACCCGTCACACAGCTAATAAGGGCAGAGTCCAGGTTCTGACTGCAGACTGGTGTAGCTCCAACGGTCACAGGCATTACTCAAGAACAAACTCCAGAGAGTTAACACCCAACTGCTTCATGATTTCCCTTCTAAGTGGCCTTCCTGGGTATAACGAGGTGGCCCTTGTTTCAAGGTAACCTCTAGCAACTTAGCAGCAGCAGCTAGTACAGAGTACTGACAGATGGGCACCGTGTTGAAATTCTGGATCTCAGGACAAATTTATGTTAGGTGGAGTGATCAAGCACTCACGTTGAGATGCATCATACAAAAACAGCTAGTTCTCCGCACTCTCTCCAATTTCCAGGCATGCCAGGCATCACCTTCCAGGTGCCAGCCATACCCAGGAAGTGAAGAGTACTTACTTCTCAGGCCACGAATCGTGGAACTCTGGGCTACCTGTTCCAGGAAGCAACCTTCAAGCACAAATTTCTGGATTGCATTCAGCTAAAATTGATCTTTTCTGGGAAGAAAGCTTTTTCAAAGATTTTGTAAACACTCTGCCTTTTTTGTAGTTGAGATTGAGGGCACCACATTCATCTTGCTCTCTCTATTCTAGATGCTTTGCATCTTGGGACCTTGGAATATTTTCACATCTGTTTTTTCATTTCATGTATCTCTTTTCCATCCCATCACATGTGGAGAATTCTAAGGACAGAGGAGCCTGGCAGGCTACAGTCCGTGGGGTCGCAAAGAGTCGGACACGACTGAGCGACTATCACTCATATACTCAAACACTGGCGAAGTACAACTTATGTTTCTTTTTTAAAAGAACAGTCCTTTTAAAGAGAGTACTCAGTAGCTGAACTGAGAAATAAGTTTAAGGTCATGATGGGAAAAGAAGGCTGATCACTGCTTGGTATTTAAAAACTCACATCCGGCCAGACTTTTCCAAACTTTAGTGAAGGTTTAAGATTTAATCATCCTCATTTCAAGCCTACAGTATCTACTCTCAAAGTCAGCTTATACATTTTGGTGACCTTTCTCAAACTGGGCTTTGTAAATCCATGTGGTTATTATTTGACATTATAGACTCATGCCAAGCCAAATACCTTGCATAAAATATAGGATCCAGCCTTCTGACCCTTGAGAATTTGCATGTTCAAACACAAAAGCAAGCAGATTCTGGCTCCACTGTTTAAACTATATGAGAACATAAAACTGAAAAATGCTAGGAAATTTACCAATATCTTTTTATTTCCTAAGGGGAAATGGGTATTAGTGAAGAAGAAACAATGGCTTGCACACTTATATATGCTATCATTCCATCTGCAAAGGTGTCAATCAGCTAATACGATCTATATTAAGTATATACTCAAAATATCTAATTGCAAAGATGTTAATAATTAGTTATTGTAAAGACTTTAAGCCTAGATTCTAGGTTTCAGCCCATCAAAATGTTAACTGGTCTTATGGCTGAGTCCCTTCACTGTTCACCTGAAACTATCACAACGTTGTTCATCGGCTATCCCCCAAGACAAAATGTTTTTGGTGTTAAAAAAAATTTATAAAAATTTTTAAAATGTTAACTGATCTTTGCTTCCTCCTGTGAGGGACAACACATGTGAAAAATTTAAATGAAACAGAAGTATGTCATCAGTAACATCACATGATGATGGCTTTACTCACACAGAAAATCTTATTTAAAGCAAATACATTATGTTGTGAAAAGTACAGAGATTTGAAAATTAAAAACCTGCATTTTAAACCAGGTCTGAGATTAATGTAACATGATAGAGAAAATTTTGTTCATTATAAGTGCTCTGAAATAGTTTTGAATTTGTTTGGGAAACAGGTTGGAGTGGAGGGCGAGTGTACTGGGGCGACCTGAAGCTAGGTGGGCTCATTCCATCTGAAACAAGAGGAAGAATGTTTCTGGTGTTTTGGAGAAGACAGGCTCAGAAAGAGAGACCAGGAAAGAGACTAGGGGTGGGAATCAAAAGTGATGCTCAGAAGACCACGTCTGGGGAGCTACTGCAAAGCTCACCAAACCTCCTAGTGTTAGATTGGCCCCCCGCTAACATCTAGCTTACACTTACAAGTCAGTCTCTGTCAGCTTCATGAAAATGGGAGAGGGTGTTAAATCAATTATCTCTAAGTTTACTTAAAGCGGGAAGATTTTAAAATTGTGTCTATTTAGCTATGGTACCAGGAGCACAGAGCCCAACCTACTTTACAAAGAAATCAAATTCTGAAACCATTCAACAACATTGGGCCTTCCATTGAATATGGAATGGCACACCTCAAGTAAAATTCAACAAGCACCAATTATTTTAGGTGCTTACAACAGCAGTCATAACCTATGTGTGCATCTTTGGAGCAAGGTTGGTGACATCCTGTCATCATCAGTGTTCCTTCTTGAGAGACCTCTGCAAGTTATACTCCCAACCATCCTCAAATTCTAAAATATCATGAGAAAAACGGGCTTCCTATTTTCTTCCTTCAGTACGTTTTGCCAACCAAGAGGCATTTCAAAGCGAGTGAGTAGAAAACACTCAAGAATTCCAGGTGCCGATCCCGCTTTGCCTGAAGAAACCCAAGGACAGAAGCAGGCGTCTCTCCTGTTTGGAAACTTCTCGTTCCCACTGTCTTGCCCCCGGCCCCCTTCTTTTTGGCCTGACGCAGGAAACTGTCAGTAGGATGAGAGTCATTTGGCAGTGACTGCTACAAAGTGTGCGTTTTGTAACAGTCCATTAGCGCAAAGCTCTTAATGAAAATGAAAGCCATTACTGAAGCCAAAAGGCAGTGGAAGCCTCTGTTCTGGAGAGGGCAATTAGACAGGAGGGAAGGGAGGAAAAAACAAATACGAATCCGAAACAAGGTACTCTGTGATCAACCTTGCACGTGATGCAGGCACGACAAATGAGCCAATTTATTTCCTGCCTTTTTAAAGAGACATCTACAAACATTGAAAACTATCATCATCCCAGCACCCGCCCCTTCCCCCAGGCTGTCAAATGATTCAATCTCGAAATTTCGGATCCATTGGCACTTTGGAAATATGAATAGCAAGTGGGATTTTTAACTGCAAGAAGGTTTCCCTGAAGAGTGCCATGATTTAGAGCAAAGTGAGTCACGAAAGTGAACTTTGTAATTACTATATTATTTTTATAACTCCTCTGAATCAGAAGCTCTCTTATTTTAACACACTGCAGACAAAGGCAAAGATTGCGGGAGAATAGGCCTCTGCCAAACACACTATTTTTGAGTGGGATATTTCCTGTGAAAAGACAAGTCTCTAAAAGCTGAGCATCTTCAGGAATCAGCAGGAAAAGATCTCTGGTTTTCAAACCTTGACCGAGTCGTGAGATGGTCTTCTCCCCACCCTCTACCCAGTTCTAGCTGTGCTTGGCCTGTAGCCCCGGTTTGCACTTATAAGACAGTCCCTTGCCTTGTGTACCTGTGGGCCCCTCAACTAGACCATAAGCAGTCTGAGAGTGAGGACAACATCGTATGTGCAGGTAGGACATTATGGCCCTTTGCCCAGAGAGACTTACAGACTTCCTGCTGGTGGCATCTTCATCCCTGGGCATACCTCTACTAAAATTAGATATCTGGAAAATTTCTGATATCAACGTCCATCTCTGTATCCCTGGCGTTTAGAATAACGGAAGTTTACTTGCTGGTACAGAATTTATGCTTCACATCCAAACATAGCCCATTACTGTGCCTGCGCTGAGCACAAATATTTGGGGAATGAATGACTAAACAAATGAATGATCAAATTGAACCGGATAGTCGTCTCCTCATTTGCATTAGCACTTCTTCTAATTCCCCAGAGCCAAGTTCTTATTTAATCGTTTTTCTTTTTTGTCTAGTAATTACGTCAATCAAATTCTGTTGCATCAAATAGCTGAATATGATGCGGCGGCTAATGATGATTGATGCAACTAAAGTCATCTTCCCCAGGGAATGCGAATCAAATCTCCTCCCTGTTAGCTACCATCTGGGCACTTGGGTAAACTACTGGAAAACCAAAGGCACCTCACCCTGAGAAACAGCTTTAACTAAGGAGTCATTGTCTATTGGGCAAATAGTCAAGGAGGTCTCATGAGGATCTTTTTCTAGATTTCCTTGGAACCCCCATCCACACAATACATGCAGTGGCTGTGTAATGCATCAGCTTGGCTAGGCTGAACTATGTTTCCCAGAATTCCCTTTCTTGTATGTTTCCACATTGGGTGGGCCCCAGGGAAGATTCTTGAGGGATCTGCATGATGGAGGAACAGTGGTAGCTTGTACACAGTGTTACCAATCTGTTGGTTTGCCTCATTTATATGAAGCAGGGACAAACCTATAACTACTCCTCCCTCCCCTTGAATTCCCCTTCAGTGTCTCTACCTCCTGATCCTGGGCAAGTATATGTCTTCATTATAAAGAAGGGCCCCAGCTTTTACAGGATATCCATACCACTAACACCAGAGGTGACCAGAACCAACACAGGTTTCAGACCATCCTCGTGGAACTCATGTCATGGGGGCCAACCCACCTTTGATCTCCCCTAAATCAGACTGCAGCCATGAAATTGAAAGATGCTTACTCCTTGGAAGGAAAGTTATGACCAACCTAGACAGCATATTCAAAAGCAGAGATATTACTTTGCCAACAAAGGTCTGTCTAGTCAAGGCTATGGTTTTTCCAGTGGTCATGTATGGATGTGAGAGCTGGACTGTGAAGAAAGCTGAGAGCCAAAGAAGTGATGCTTTTGAAATGTGGTGTTGGAGAAGACTCTTGAGAGTCCCTTGGACTGCAAGGAGATCCAACCAGTCCATTCTGAAGGAGATCAGTCCTGGGTGTTCATTGGAAGGACTGATGCTAAAGCTGAAACGCCAATACTTTGGCCACCTCATGCGAAGAGTTGACTCACTGGAAAAGACTCTGATGCTGGGAGGGATTGAGGGCAGGAGGAGAAGGGGATGAGATGGCTGGATGGCGTCACCGACTCAATAGACTTGAGTTTGAGTGAACTCCAGGAGTTGGTGATAAACAGGGAGGCCTGGCGTGCTGCGATTCATGGGATCGCAGAGTCAGACACGACTGAGCGACTGAACTGAACTTAACTGAACCCACTACTTACACCCATATTCCCTTCCTGACTACCTGCCTGGTGGACTAAAAGCTCCATCAGACACAGTGACAACCTCACATATGTAACCAGCTCCCACTAACTCTTGCGTGATGCCAAATCCCTACAACAAACCCATATATGCAGAGATATACTTATCCATATATATGCTCTGCCTCCCAGTGGTTCTGCTTTTCTGGCTGAACCCTGACTGATACAGCCTGCTTCCTCTTTGGTCTCGTTCCTTACTGGCCTCCCCTCACTCATTTAGCTCCAGCCTGACTAGCATCCTTGATATTCTTCAAACACAATGACAGTGCTCCTACCTCAGGGCCTTTGCACCTCCTGTTCCCTCACTTTCAACACTCTTTCCTCACCCATCCATGTGACTTGTGCTTCACATCGTCCACACTCCAATCATGTCTCCATCTTCTCCAACCACTCTGTTCAAAACACTGTAACCCTTGCCCTCTCCGTGCTATCACTATACCCTGCTCTAATATTTTTCTTCAGAGCACTTATCACCACTGGATATACATTTTTCCTTTTGCTGCCTGCCTCCTCCACTAGAATGGAAATCTCATGAGAGTAGCAATTTCTTGGCTCACCATTGTATGCCCAGTACCTTTAAGAGTAGAAAGCATGTAGTAGATACTCCATGAATATTTGTTAAATGAATAAATCATTGAATCAATCAATGAATCTACCAACCAAAAAAAACCTTGTAATTGAAGAATAGGGTAATGTGTTCAGTTCAAGCCTAGGGTTTCAACTGTAAGTAATAAAATAAGCAGGAATACATAGCATCTTCTGTTGGCTGCTGTGTTAATCAGCAAATGCATGTGCACATCTCCTAAAAAGCCAAGAAAAGCTCTAGCCAGCCTTTTTAGGTTGATCAAATTGCCAGCTACAGCCTCAGCTACAGCCTTCTTCTGGTTATTTACTTCAACTTGGATTCCCTTTTCCCCCAGCAGGCAAGCCTCTATAGATCCTTTCCCCACCATTCAAATATCACCTTTAGGTTGACAGTAGATTTTGATGATCTTAATTCTTTGCTTGTACCTGGCTTTGCCTTTGTGTTACCTTTGTACTATAAATATAATCCATCTATGCCTCATTTTGATATATTACTATTGATGATACTAACAACAACAACAACAAAAATAAGAGCTAGCACTGAGTGATTAGTACCTGTCAGGTCGTATACTGAGCACGTGGAATGCATTAGCTCATTTGATAAGGATAACAGTAACATAAGCTACATGCCAGGCATTCTTCTAAGTGCTTTTGATATACAAACTGATACAAAGTTCACACTTAATAAGTAGGTCTTATGACTATGCTCCCTCTATAGGTAAGGAAACTGAGGCACGGAAAGGTTTTCTAACTTGCTCAAGGCAACACAGCTAGTAAGTAAACCCTTGGTTTTCACAACTACACACACTGCCTTTCACCTCCACTAGACCAAAGAAAGGATGGTACCATCTTTGTGTACTCCCCACACCTACAGTATGGGCTTTCCAGGTGGCAGATGGTAAAGAATCCGCCTTCCAAGGCAGGAGACGCGGGTTCCATTCCTGAATCGGGAAGGTCCCGTAGGGTAGGAAATGGCAACCCACTCCAGTATTCTTGCCTGAAAAATCCCACAGACAGAAAAGCCTGGTGGGCTACAGTCCATGGGGCTGCAAAGAGTCTGGACACAACTGAGTGACTAAGCAACCGCAGTAACAACAGCACAGCTGGAGCAGCTGATGGCAGTGTAAGTAGACACTGAACAAAGGTAAAGTGTAAGGGTGCAGCTTTGGCGTGGCTTTGCCTGCATCCACAGTTCCCCTCTGAATGCCTGGCCCCAGCCTCCTCTCCCCTCCTTCCTCTCCTAGTTGCCCCTCTTGCCCTGCACACACACATGCACCCTGCCTAGCTGCATGGGCTTTTGTCCTTTTTCTTCCTTCTTATCAATTCCTTCCTCTCCCTTGTCAATCATCTAGATGACTCCCTGACAGCACCCTTCAGTCTGTCACTTTCCGATCCCCGAAGGATCCAAAAGTGAACGTGTTATTCTAGACAGAGCTCTGGAAAACAAGACCAACTCCTTTCGATTCACTCTTTCTATGGAGGAAGCCTCACACATGTTGAGCCTGTGAAACGGTGCCCTTTGAAGACTCACTCCTCTTGTCAGCCCCAACATCAAGACAGGAAGCAGCCAAGCAGCCCCGAGTAAAAGCACGAAATGGGACTGGGTCGGTGCAGAAATGAGGGTTAGGCACAAGGACCCTTTGGCACATCCATGGCAACACGTCTCCTGATGATGCAACTTTGGTCAGCCCATCTTGCTATGGACTGACTGTTTGTGTTCCCTTCCACAAAATCATATAGTCAGCCTTAACCCCCATGTGAGGACATTTGAAAGCAAGGCCTTTGGGAGGTTCCCTGGTGGCTCAGATGATAAAGCATCTGCCTACAATACAGGAGACCTGGGTTCGATCCCTGGGTCAGGAAGATCCCCTGGAGAAGGAAATAGCAACCCACTCCAGTACTCTGGCCTGGAAAATCCCATGGACAGAGGAGCCTGGTAGGCTACAATCCATGGGGTCACAAAGAGTCGGACATGACTCTGTGACTTCACTCCACTTCGCCTTTGGGAGGCTATTAATTCATGCGAGTAGCACCACTATATGCAGAGACAGAAGTAACCTGTGTCTACACGTGAAGACCCGGCAAGAAGGCAGCCATCTGCAAGCCAGGAGGAGAGTCATCTGCAAGCCAGGAGGAGAGCCATCTGCAAGCCAGGAGGGGAGTCCTCACCAGGAACAGAATCGACTTGCACCTTGATCTTGGACTTCCCCATCTTCAAAATGTGGGACATACATTTCTGTCCTTTAAGCCACCCAGTTGACGGAATTTTATGATAGCAGTCCAAGCTAAGACAATGCCCCATGAAAAATGCTGAATGGCTTCCTAAGGATGCTTCCCGTGGTTCAACAGAACTACTCAGTTCCTGCAGATGTGTATTTAGACTGTCATCCAACACTCCTACAGTGGGACAATTATTCCATGGGTAAGCTGACCAACCATCTGGTTTGCCCAGGACTAAGGGGACAGAGGAGGTTTAGGGATGTAAGATGCTCGGTGCTAAGGGTGTAAGAGTCAACTTTCCCATGGGTGGCAACTGCTGGTATAGGTCTTCAGAGTAATACATGTTAAGAAAATACGCTTCAAACCTGACAGTTTGAACAATATAAAACCCAACTCACTTTGTACTTGAACTTTTTGAGCTGGAAGGGGCCTCAGAGATGGCCAGGTTCATCCCCAGATGTTTGTAGATGTGAAAAAAGGAACAGAGGTAAAGTGACTCATTCAAGGTCACCTATAGCAGAGTTTTGGAGAAGGAATTGGCAACTCACTCAGTATTCTTCCCTGCAGAATCCCATGGACAGAGGAACCCAGCAGATTACAGTCCATGGGGTCGCAAGAGTTGGACATGACTTAGTGACAAAACCACCACCACCACCATAGCAGAGTTTGGAGAAAAAATCTGGATGCCTGAACTTATGCTCTTTTTACTCTATGAGTAGTTTCCAGATCATGTTCTCTGGATGTTTCTTCCCCCACTTTAACCAGAAAGGCCGTTATCTGTTCAGCTGGTATATTCCACCACAGGTATAGACTGCACTCCAGGCCATGATGCTGATGATAAAAAATAGTAATGATAATAATAGGTAATATTTACTAAGCACTTAGCACATACCAGGCATGGTGCTACCTATGCCATTTATTTAGTTCTCACAAAACTCCTGAAGTATCTTATTTTCCTATTTTACAGGTTTTTTTGTTGTTTTTTTTTCCCATTTTGCAGGTTAAGCAATAGAGCCAGGATACAGATATGCATAGGGGGACATGAGAACACTAACTCCCAAGCAGGTAATGACACTCTAAAAGTCAGTAGTTCTGCCTCTAAGATCATCACATCAAAGAGGAAGGGAGGGACTCAACCTGGCAGGTCACGGCTGTTAAAATACCCACCATGGCTCAGGTACCTTGCTGATCCCCAACATACCTCCTGTGTGATTCAGCTCCTGTATTATTTAAGCTCATGTTCAGCTTAAATCATGGAAGGATAAATCCCTGGACAGCTTAAGATCTCCAGCTCTCATTCTGTCCTGATGTTACTAGATATATACATGTATTTTAACATTTGCAGACTGTCCTCAAGGAAATTCCCTCCACTTGCCCTTGCCTGCACCCCCGCCCCCATTTTTCCAGCCTGCATAGCTGTGGCCTCCTGACCTTGACTGCCATCCCCTTATTCTGCGCTTCCTTCCACAAGCCATCACGGTGACACCTCCCAATTAAGCATCATGTATGAACGTCATTACCAGGAGCTTAGTCGTTCTTCCAGATCATTCAGTGTTGATGGCTAAACTGGGTCTTTTCACCTGACGCCATCATACCCAGACAGCTATGGTCATCTGTCATCATAGCCGCCCTTTCCTTCCCATCTCCCATCCAGTTCTCATTCTGAATGGCACAGCTTCCTTCCTGGCCAATTTGATTTAATTTCTCAGGCAAGATTTCAGGCCATTTCTCCTTCGAGTGATTTTACTAAAATCTAGATATATTACATCCACTGCATGCTTCTCACCTTTGAGAACTGATCAAAATGTCCTGACATGATTCTTTATTTTACAAATGTACTCTGCTTTTCTCTGTTTAACTGTCTTTGTAAATTGCCCACATTGGTTAAATCTCTTGATTTTGGTATTTATACTTGGGAATGAAGGTGGATTTAAAGGGCAATGGCTACCCATTAACAAGGCTTTTTCCTTTCTGAAAACACAATTGTTCTAAGATGGCTACATTTTTTCCTTCCCTTCCCACTTTCTGCTAGGTCTATCTGTTGAGAGATTATGACTAGAAGGACCCTCAGTCTGAGCTGATGCCCTGGCTATCTTATTATCCCAGACCCAAAGTAACGCCAGGAGTATCCTGGATGCTCAGTGAATATCCATGCATATCATCTACAGTGCGGTGCACGCAGTCCTTCCATATCCAGCCACTCACCATATCCTCACATACATGCAGTGAGCTAGGTAGATGTCAGGATCCCCAGAGTACAGATGGCGAGACCGAGGTTCCAAGAGGCTGAAGCCAGCAGAGCATAGTGGTTAAGTGTTGAGCACTGGCAGAGACCTGAGATCCAACCCCAGCTCCTGTTTTTCACTTGGCTGGTTCCCTTGAGCTGCTCAACTAACATCCCTGAACCTGTCCCCTCCCTTTTATCTGGGATGAAGTGAGGTCATTTCCATAAAGCACTCGGTCTCTGGGATTTGATTGGCTAATTCCACATTTCTATAATGTAATAGTCATGGCTGCCAAGTGTGGAGAGGGGACCCCAGCCCAGGTCTTCAGCCAGTCCTGTGGCTCACACTGACCTCCGGGACCTCTCTATCGTAACACTGGTAAGTGACACCCCATTTGCGCCCATCACAGGCAAAGTCAGGGCCGACACACCTTACCCTTCTTCACCTTCGCGGACCTGGGGGAACCCCTCCCGGTCAGGAGAACGTTTGCACAGATGTAGGGCCTGCAGCAGCTGACCACAGGCTCCTTCCAGTCTGGCCTCTCCCCTCCAGTCACAAAGGCCTCTCCATCGATCCATGCCCTCGCCGCAGTGTGGCTTTGGGAGCATTCAGACGATAAGTGATGACGATGCCGTTTATAGTAACAACCCTCCTTTCCATTCACAGTGCCCCTTATAGTCTACAAGTTGCTTTCATTTGATCTCCCAACAGACCAGGAGCAGGCAAGGCAGGGTCCTAATTGCGCCCTACAGAGCAGGCTCCAGGTGTGCCTTACCCAGGTTACCTGGAGAGAAACACAGCCGGAACACTAAGCAGGGCTCCTGGGGCTCTGCAATGTGGCTCACCCCATTCCTTTCTGACTCACCGCCTTCAGCTTTGCTTTTCTTTTCACCCCCACTCCCAGCTTCTGTATCCCCGAGGGGAAGGACAGGGAAGCCTGTCGAGCTGCAGTTCATGGGGGTGGCAAAGAGTCGGACACAACTGAGTGACTGAACAACATAGCCACCGTAGCTCATCCTCTATAAAAAGGAAGTACTAAATAGACTATGCTTTGGGTTGGCCAGAAAGCTCATTCCGATTTTTCCGCAAGACATTAGGCTGAGGGCTTCCCTGGTGGCTTCGCTGGTGGCAAAGAATCCACTTGCCAATGCAGGAGACACAGGTTTGATCTTCGGTCCAGGAAGATCTCAACTAAGCCTGTGTGCCACAGTTATTGAGCCTGTGTTCTAGAGTCAGAAGCCACCTCAATGAGAAGTCAGCACACAGCAACTAGAGAGGGGCCTCAACTAACTACACCTAGAGAAAAGCCCATGCACCGACGGAGACCCAGTAGAGCCTAAGATAAACAGATACATAAAAGTTTAAAAATTGCTTTAAAAAAATGTCAGGTTGCAATTTGGGAAGGTACAACAATTGAAAATTCATGTTTAATTTTTTTCCATCTATCCCCTATCTGCTGGCTGCGTGTTCATGCCTACCACTGTAAGAAACTCTGTGCAACACCAGTTAATCAGATACAGCCAACCTCCCACCCTACAACCATCAAGCCTGTAGTGGCACCATGGTGACCACATCACAAGGAACAGAAAAGACGGTGCCTAGCTTCTGATCATTTAGACAGGTTGGGGAGGCATGCAGAGAGAGAGAGAGATAAACTATAGACAGGGACAATACAGGGTAAGTGATCTGTTTGTGGTTCTGGAAAGCACTGTGGCATTCTGAAGAGCTGAGACAGTCAGAGAAAGGGTGCCAGGGGGACTGAAACTTGAATTAAACTCCCACAAATGGCCAGAGCTGGGGAGAAGTTATGGGAGCTAAAGGGAAAGCAAATGAGCAGAGCCCCAGAGAACACACTGAACCTGGGATATGGAAGGGTCCTGAGTCAGCAGGTCCTGCTGCTGGCAAAGGGTTTCATACACGGGAAGGGAGCTGAGGTCAGGCCAAATTGCGGCATACCGAGTGTAAGACTAAGGAGCTTGGACATTATCCTGTAAGGATATCCTATTACGGTGGGGGGGTGGCGAGTGGGAGACATAGAAAGTGTTTCACTGGGAGCATGACATCTGGAGACCAGAGTTTAGGGAAGATTTATTTGTCTGCACTCTTACAAAAGATCGTATATCAAGGCCGGCATCACAACAGAGACAACCAGAGAACAAAGAGAAATGTAATAAGGCCACATGATATAAGGCACTATGGCTGCTGGAACGCCCAGTCTCCGGAGTGTTTTACTGCGCAGTAACAGGGCAAGGAGGAGGACTCTAGAGCTGCATGTGCCAGCAGAGCTGAAGTCCAGGGGAAATGATCACTCTTCTCCAGGTGCCAGTGAGGGCAACCCACTCCACCTCCCTAGTGCACCCACTCGGCAATGCTTTTTCCCCAACATCCATGGATTGTGCAGTTACGCATGTGACAGCTGTCTTCCCCTCCAAACTGTAAGTGCTCAGAAGCAAGGGCCAGGCCTATCTTATTCATGCTATCTGGGCTGTGTGCTTAGTCACTCAGTCCTGTCCAACCCTTTGCGACCCCATGGACTGTAGCCCACCAGGCTCCTCTGTCCATGGGGATTCTCCACTCCAAGAAAGAATACTGGAGTGGGTTATTCATGCTGTCTGCTGTTGCTGCTGCTAAGTCACTTCAGTCGAGTCCGACTCTGCGTGACCCACCAGGCTCCCCTGTCCCTGGGATTTTCCAGGCAAGAATATTGTCTACTCAGCCCCTAATAACCCATGGAGGCTCAATTAAGTGTTTCAGCTTGTATTAAAGGGGCATTCAGGAGCCAATTAAGCAAGGCTGCTGTATGGATTGAGGGAATGTGGTGAAAAGGAAAGAGAAGTGTGGAAGAAACCAGAGTTTGATCTTAAGTTCAGTGAAGAAGGTGACTAGTCAAAAGCAGAAAGTATGGACTGAAAGCCCCTCCCTGATGTGGCTTCAGAGAGCCGTTCCATCTGTGCTCGGGTACCTTAGGTAGGCAGCTCTTTGTTATCCAACATCATGATCTGCAAATCTCTGACACTGAGCAAATGGATTTAGAAGAGGAACAAGCGATGCTTTGAAACCCATGGAAACCATGAAGGCACAAAGCCCCGTCAAATGCACACCTCTGTCTGCACTGGCTCAGATACCTTGCAAATTCAAAACTATGGAGGGAAGAAGTGTGCCAGGGCCCTCCTCCCCATCTCTCTACCATCAAACCAGCTTCCCTGCCTTGATGACGGAGGACAGAAATGTACAAGGCATCTATATCTGCCATGCCTTCCTTTAGGCAGCTGTCTCAGAAATGTTTTATCAGCAAGAATAAGCTAAATCTAACAGACAGCCTTGAGGGAAACTTTTAATAAAACTCATTGTGCTCACTAAAATAAAAAAAATTAAAAAAAAAAGCAGGGGATGGGAAAAGAAAGGAAAATAGAATTTGCACGTACAAATATTTATGAACACAGAAGGAAATAGAGACCAGGATGGAGTGGGGGAGGGGGCTGTGAATTATGAGGAAATGGGTTTTGTTCTGTTTTTACTGGTGATTTTAACCTCCTGAACTCTAATTATCCCTTCCTAGCCTGGGGAAAGTTTTTAAATGTTGTCACTGTATCTGACACCTTGGGGCAGCGGAAAGAAGGCAAGGTAGGGGTGTGACGCCAGCTTGGACTGAGTCCCAGGAAGGATAATTCAGAGCTGGGTGACAGGTGAGATGCTGAATCTCTTTACATGCCCATCAGTGAACTGGGAACACTAGAAGCGCTGTCCCTGGGTTACTATGCAGACTCAGCTGGAGCGTGTTACAGGGAAATCCACACCATGTCCCCAACACTCAGCGTGAGCTGCCTCTTGCCTGCTTCTCCCTCTCCCTTCCAGACCTCCTGGAAACTACAGGATTAAAAGAAATCACAGGCGCAAGCACTTTTGGTTCCTCTGACCACATGCTAGGCAAATATGAACAGCAAGGTAAAGGGTCTTATTTGGATTATTCTCAAGGCAAATTAATCGAAGCCGAGGTGTCTGGCCAGGAGCAGATAAGGTCAGATCTTACACGGACGACCTCAAGCTGCTCAGAGGCTCCTGTGCGAAGGAGATTAACATCCACTCCACGCTTCCGGGACCCCAGTAATGGAATACATAATTCATTTCCATCCATGTTTCTCCTCCTGCTGCCGAAATTCAGATTTAAGTTTCAAACAGTTTCATTTGTAACTATAATAACCACCAAAATCCCGTCGAGGGCTCCCCCTTCCACCCACGTGGTGTGTGTTTTCTCTGACTCTCCTGCGGCTGGATTAGTCCCCAGGGAAGCCCGAAGACCCGCACTGTAACAGTTCTCCGAGCAGACTGAATAACTAGCTCCACTTACAG
The DNA here is from genome assembly GCA_006410935.1 of Redunca redunca. NCBI lineage: Eukaryota > Metazoa > Chordata > Mammalia > Artiodactyla > Bovidae > Redunca > Redunca redunca. The sequence continues at coordinate 371,028 of SJYQ01000065.1, forward strand.
CTGGTTATGCAGCAGCCCTGAAGACACCAGGTAAACACCTGAATCCAGGCAACTACCAGCTGAAAATCGGAGCCAAGCTTCGTCATAAATCCATTAGCCAACGCAGGCACAAGCAACCAGTTGTGTAATAAGAGCCTCCTAATTCACTTTTGCTCCTCCAGCCGCTTGTTTCTTCCTCCCGCTAGTCCAAATAAAGCAATGGAATCAACTGGACAGCTAAGCATCCCGCTTTGTTACGCTGTCAGAATATATTTCTTACACATTTTCTCCTTTACGTTTTGTTTAGATCTGATTCCTACTGGGCGATTATACAGACAGGAAATAGGGAGAATGAGATCAAATAAGGCTGAACACGGACAACAGAAGACTGCATTTGTGGAACAGACTTGACTGAGATCATACCCAGAGGACAGCCCATGTGCGGGGTTGCAGCCTCAGCCCCCCACTGGCAAGAATGCAGACCCATGGCAACCACTCGTGTGTAAGGACAACTCCTGGGAATCTGGGCAAGGGAGCGGGACTTGAGACTGAGACACAGTTGATGTTCTTTCCCATTGATAATTACAATCAGCATAGAATGGGAGTTTGTGAGTTGTGCAAAGTCTGGGAGGTAACTTGATACAGATTCCTTTAGGCACATGAAGCGGAGTATGCTGGAGATTGAATTATATGCTATCCCCCTGCATGTCCCTCAGCTTCTGGGACTGATGAAACAGCACTTGAATACGGATCACAAATGCCGTGATTGAATGTTCCCTACGCTCCTGAGAGATAAGCCAATGCCATCCTACCCCAGCACACCAGGAGACAGAGCCCAGGATTATCACTCCTCCTCTATCACCCAAGGAGGATGAGAAGGCTTGAGTTTTATCAGTCACCTGCTCAGGCGCCTGAAGATAACAAATGATTTCTAGGAATTTAAGTCGCAGGTCTCCCTTCTACTTCCAAAGGAGTGCTGGTCTCCTCCTTCGCATCCAGGCTTATCAGAGAACCAGATGGTCTCACTTGCAAGATCACTCAAGGTGATGACCTTAAAGACTTGCTCCTCCAAACTATGATCCACACACCAGCGGTGCCATGGGCATCTGTCTCCTGGTAGCTTGTTAGAAGGGCTGCATCTCAGCCTCCACCGACCACAAACCTCCACACTGGAACCTGCCTTTTAATGAGATGTCCGGATGACGTACATGCACATTAATTTGTGAGAAGCACTGGTCTAGAAAGAAGCGTGAGGCAGGTCAACGTTACTAGGGGCAGCAGCCCATTAACGAGGGGGCTTTGCCCTCATGGTGCTTGGTTTGGAGACCATGATAACCAGGTCCATCCAGCTACAGCCCCTCAAGACTCATTCTGTTTTGCTTGCCACACTGGCAGCTTGCTTTGGCCAAAGGTCCCTCTTACAGCGGGGTGTCAGGCAGGTGATGAGAAAGGTGACCCCAGGTCAAGGTGGCGCTGACGCCAGCAGCCACACTGACGAGGCACTGCCTCAAAAACCTAGACAAAACGTGTGGCTCAGAATTAGGTCAGTGTGCTATGGGGGCAGCAGTTGATTAAGCAGCAGTTAAAGAGAAAGACTCTGTGGATGAGACAAGGCATTTGAGAAAGAGATATTTACTGAGAGCCACTCTGCTGAAAACACACTTGAGACTAGAGGGCTGTCTCACTCAGCTATCCATCAATAGCAATCCACGCCAGGTGACCTAAGCAGAAGCCTGAGATCAAAGCAGGAGGGAAAGACTCCACCAGACCAGTATCGCCTAAAGCAAGCTGGGCCTAGCATTCACTCCATTCCCGTGGACACTTTCCCTGACTCTTTTCACATCAAGATCCCCAAATGTCGACATCTGGATTATGCAATGCCAGGTCACCAGTGGCCTTCCTCTCCCAGCTCTTTGCTTCCAAATGGAGCCTCCGCTGGTGCACATGCCCCCACTGACAGCCCCTCCTCGTGAGACAGGACCACGTGGCAGCCAAAGGGTGAGGGTGAGCGAGACACACCCAGTTTCCTGATTTTTTGATTAAGGACTTAATTGGCTTTGGCTTCTGATTTTGAAATTTAATGCAGGAGTAGAAGCAGGCTTCTGCTTCCACTCCCCTATTGCCAAAATGTGGGGTGGCGTATCCAGAATCCCCCTGAATCCCATGTGCTATAGGAAAAGCCAACTCTTCCTGTCAGTTCTGGAACTGAGCATGTGAGTCAGGCCGAAGATACCAACAAATCCCCTCCCTATGATCACTCTGATTACAGTGACAGGCTCAGAAATAAACTTGTGACCTAGGTGGTCCAACTGGTTTGAAACGCCAGGATTTTTCTTGAATTGCTAGGGAAGAGAGTCACTCTTCTTTATTTACAGGAATCAAGAAGCAGGTCATCCTGGAAATGGCCATCAGCCGTGTCAGGATCCCAGAGGCAGTAGCCTGCCAAGAACGAAGCCAACACCCAGAAAGCAAAGCCAAAAAAAAAAAAAAAAACGGGTAAAGTGAGACACCAGTTCTCGGTCATATTATTTGAGTTACTACACTTTTCAAGAACTGAGCCCATAAATTCCCTTTGTTGTTTAAGGCAGCTGAGCTCAAAGTTCTGTTATTTGCAGCTGAAAGCATCCTAACTGACATATCAGGTGAATAAATCATTTCCGGCTGGGAAGGAAGATAATGTCTCACAAAAACTCTCTTGGTCTGAGCATACATTAGATGTTCCTGGCTCCCTTCCTCCTCTCCAAATAAATTGTCAGGTCAAATAAATAAATAAATAAAACCTCTTGGATGAAGAGGTTGGCTCAGAACAGAAACACAGCCTCGCCTTCCTCCATCCCCAGCTCTACAGAACAACCACCCCAGACCAGCTTCGGTTTTTGATTCTGCTTTCTTTCATCAGGAATTTCCTATTCCCTCCACATAGGGATTTAAATATCAGAAGCAATTTGTCCACCCCTCCCCCCAGCTCTGCCTTTGCCCTCCAAGACTCTGCTCCCTCCTTCACTATATTTAAAGCAGGGGTGGGTGGGGGGAGCCTTATTCTAATCCCAGTGCAATTCTCTCAGCTCTTTCCTAAGCCCTCCACCTGTGAGATAATTGCTGGCAGTTAGGGGAAAAACTCAATAGTAATCATAGACTCACACACAAAGACACAGAAAGAGGCAGATAAAATGGGAGAAAAAAATTCACAAGCCCAGAATTATCCACACTCTGACACTCATTCTAGAAGTACAATGTGGCCAACCACTCTCTACGAGGAATAAAGGCACAGCTTTACAGAAAAAAGGGGTGCACTTCACAATATCATGGTTTGTATGGCTCCCACACATAAAGTGAAATAACACACATCTAAAGGTTAAAATGGGTTGTCATCATTTAACTGTACACAAGTCAGACAGAAAATAAGTAGGTCTATCGAAAATGGGCTCCTATCTATTGTCTTAATGTAACATAAGAACTCTCTTAATCGAGGGTGTCCCTTGCTAGGTGATAAACAGGGAGAAAAACATGCTGAGATATTCCTATCCAGTGATAAGAATAAAATAAAACCCTGTGAATCATGCATTTGGCCCCACTATCAACTCAGGCTAAGATTTCAAAGACTCTTCTAGCTTTTGGTTTATGGATGCCAACTCAAGATTAAACCCCTTAAAACAAAAATTACAACAAAAATTTATGTATAATGAATAGGTTTAAAAGCTTAGATAAATGTGAAACTTGTTTTAAACTACATAAAATACTGCAAAATACTTTTAGTAAAGTCTCATATACTTCCTTTATGGTTTGCTATATTCCTTGGAAGGGGCTTCTCTGGTGGCTCAGAGGTTAAAGTGTCTGCCTCCAATGCGGGAAACCCGGGTTCGATCCCTGGGTCGGGAAGATCCCCTGGAGAAGGAAATGGTAACCCACTCCAGTATTCTTACCTGGAGAATCCCATGGACGGAGAAGGCTGGTAGGCTACAGTCCACGGGGTCGCAAAGCGTCGGACACGACTGAGCGACTTCACCCTCACCCCTTGGAATTTGGCATAACACTGTGTATCTCAAACTTGCCTGACTGTAAGAATGATGTAGACCTGTAGATGCTGTGGTCCAAATAAAACTAAGAGACTGCAGCTTCACAAGTTTCCTGAGTGGTTCTTATGAATTTGAGAAACATTACTGTAACTTCGTAGGGTTTTATTTAAAATAAAAATTGTGCATGTATTATAGAAAAAGGAATGAACAGGAACCCACTAACTCATAGAAATCATGGAGGCATTTTGTTGGTTTGTGTGTTTGAACAAAGGTAAACTGAAGAAGGCTAACAGGCATGACACAGATGATGTAAGAACAGAACACAACTCACCCCCTGGGGCAGGGACTCACATGGTATCCACAGAACTCCCTTCCCTGTCCTCCTGGGCACACAGCTAAACTACATTTCCCAACCTCTTTTGCAATTAGATGTGATCAAGTGATTGAGCTCTGGCCAACAGTAAGTGCCACACATTACTTCCAGGCTTGACCCTTAAAAAAAAAAAAAAGCCTTCAAGTTCCTCTCTTTCTCTCTCTCCATCTCTGTATCATCTCATCATCCCATCTCTCTCCATCTGCCAGTTGAATTCAGTGAAGGACAAGGTTCTAGAAAATGACAAAGCCACGGGGCGTGCCTGAATGTCTGTTTGGAGCAGAGATCCCCCTGCACCACCCACTAATTTGCACTGAATTCTGATGTAAGTGAGAAACTTTTGTCAGTATTAAGCCACTGGGATTCAGAAATTATTGTTACAGCAGTTAGCCTACCCTAATACACACCATTACTTTCCTGTATCTGCTTTATCCTGTCCCCAACACTTGAAAAAAAATCCTCATGTAAATGGATCCACAGTTCAAACCCATGTTGTTCAAGGGTCAAATGGAGTTCTGTAATTAGTTTTGTAAGCTTGGACTTCTGTTTTCTTGTCAGTGTAAATGGTGATAATGCCATGTATTCATTCAGAGACTTCTTTAAAGTGAAATGAGAAATAAACTAGCAAACAAAATCTTTGTTTTAGGTCAAAGAGGAATTGGTAGAGAAATATAAGAATCCTTTCAGACAGGATAAACGATTGCCAAGAAAGAAAAGGCACTGATCTTTACCTCTAAAACAAACTGCCAAGCAAGGACTGATTGAACAGCCAGTAAATGGAAATACAGCCACTCATCTCTAGGAAGAATAGACCCGTCTCTGTCCACTAAATGGATGAAACAAAAAATGTACAAAAGACTTCCAGCTATCTGGTTGGGCAGAAAGGATGCAAAAGAGAAAGGGAGCCTGTAATTTCTCAAATGTATTTTTTTCCTATTATTTTTGGAGGAAAGCTGACCCAAACAGGAAGGGATCTGGAAAGTTGACAAAAATCATTTTTCTCCACAAATTACTTTAACCTTGCCTAGGATGTGACCTTCACACTACCACTGGTTTAATGGCCTCTATTTCAACAGTAGCTGATTTCACCATTAAACAAAGATGCAGAGTACAAGATAATACAACTAAATCACTCTTGTAAATATTTAATATCATGGCCTTTCTTTTTGCCTTTTAACAAATCACTATCAAAGCTGAGCACATAGTAGAAAACACATTTATTTATTCTATCCTGAAAAAAAAAAGGCTTAGTGCTCATGCATTTTATCTATCCAGTTCTCCAAATGACTTTGACACTTGAGAGCCCTTGTGATCAACACAGTCTGAAGGAAGGCAATTTTGTGACAATTTAAGAGCTGATTTCATGCACTGATCAGCACCCCCAAAGTTGCCTCATGGAAGGGTAACTTAACCCATCAGATACATGGCTAACACCAAAGGAGAAAACACATTTTTAAAAGAAAACAAAGAAGTGATATCAACAAAGACAAATACATTCTTACTTGAGAAAAAAAATTTTTTTTTCCTTTTTAGTTTTAAAAAAATTGTAACTAAAATTACTAAACTATTCTTAAAGGAAGAAAGGAAGTAGAAAATTATTAAGTAACAGTTTGAAAATTAGTCCCAGCTGGATTTCCTCACAGGCATATACTCTGTTATAAACTGTCAACATGGGAACAGTAAAAAGAAAAAAAAGAGTATAAAAGCTTTTTTAAGTCAACTGGTGTCACCATCTGACTTCAGCCAAGACGAAGCAGTCAACAGGGCAAGTCCATAAGTGGTATAAGGCATTATAAAATGCTGAAAGACAGAGCAATTTACTGACAGCTTCAAAGACGGGTTGCATCAGTTCTTAGGGCAGTCAAGTAATTTAAGAGACAACCTTGCTTAGTATGGGTGTACTCTGATCAGGGTCGTCCTTGCGCAGCATTATTGGTTATAATCTCAGCAGCCAGCGCAGCATCTGTAACAAACGCCACTCATGCACGAAACAACTAGGACAACTTGGTGGCCTCTTAGACTTAACTTCATGGGAGGGGAAAGAAAACAGCTCTAGGAGTCAGAAAGTCTGGCCAATCCCAACAGCAGCATGAACTATCGGTATAGCAACAAACACAACACCTATGCCTTCTCGTCATGTTTTGTCATTCACAAAATTACAGTAGGATGGACTATAGGAATTTTAAGTTTCCTTTCAACTCTGAAATTATATGCTTCTAAAATTTAGAGAAGTAAATCAGCTTTAAAAAAAAACTGTCAGCTAAATGTTTTTGTTTTCTTTATCATTCAAATAGCTTTATCAAGTAACATAAGGAAATCCCATAACTCTATATGCACAGAAAAGAGCAAGCACGTCCACTGAAGATTTAAAGAACAATCAGGCTTTAACAAGATTACAGTTTTTTCCTAACAGGAAGTTCTGAAGGGAGAGGCCAGTGGTTACCTTTTGCAATGGAGTTGCCCGAGGATCTCCTACTGAAAGTAGAGTAGCATCAAGGGTAGGATTGGAGCTGTCCGTGGTACTGAATCAAATCCCTTACGATTATATACTAGAAGTGACAAATAGATTCAAGGAATTAGATCTAATAGAATGCCTGAAGAACTATGGAAGGAGGTTCATGACATTGTACAGGAGGCAGTGATCAAGTCCATCCCCAAGAAAAAGAAATTCAAAAAGGCAAAACAGTTGTCTGACAAGGCCTTACAAATAGCTGAGAAAAGAAGAGAAGCTAAAGGCAAAGGAGAAGAGGAAAGATATACCCATTTGAATCCAGAGTTCCAAAGAATAGCAAGGAAAAAAATAAGGAAGCCTTCCTCAATGATCAAGGCAAAAAAATAAGAGGGAAAAAATAGACTGGGAAAGACTAGAGATCTCTTCAAGAAAATTAGAGATACCAAGGGAACATTTCCTGCAAAGACAGGTGCAATGAAAGACAGAAATGCTATGGACCTAACAGAAGCAGAAGATATTAAGAAGAGGTGGCAAGAATACACAGAAGAACTGTACAAAAAAGATCTCATGAAACAGATAATCACAATGGTGTGATCACTCTCCTAGAGCCAGACATCCTGGAATGCAAAGTCAAGTGGGCCTTAGGAAACATCACTATTAACAAAGCTAGTGGAGGTGATGGCATTCCAGTTGAGCTATTTCAAATCCTAAAAGATGAGTGCTGCACTCAATATGCCAGCAAATTTGGAAAATTCAGCATTGGCCACAAGACTGGAAAAGATCAATTTTTATTCCAATCCCAAAGAAGGGCAGTGCCAAAGAACCTTCAAACTACCGCACAATTGCACTCTTTTCACATGCAAGCTAAGTAATGCTCAAAATTCTCCAAGCCAGGCTTCATCAGTACATGAACTGTGAACTTCCAGATGTTCAAGCTGGTTTTAGAAAAGGCAGAAGAACCAGAGATCAAATTGCCAACATCTGTTGGATCATTGAAAAAGCAAGAGAGTTCCAGAAAAACATCTACTTCTGCTTTATTGTCTATGCCAAAGCCTTTGATTGTGTGGATCACAACAAACTGTGGAAAATTCTTCAAGAGATGGGAATACCACACCACTTGACCTACCTCCTGAGAAATCTGTATGCAGGTCAGGAAGCAACAGTTAGAACTGGACATGGAACAACAGACTGGTTCCAAATCAGCAAAGGAGCATGTCAAGGCTATATATTGTCACCCTGCTTATTTAACTTATATACAGAGTACATCGTGCAAAATGCTGGGCTGGATGAAGCACCAGCTGGAATCAAGACTGCTGGGAGAAATATCAATAACCTCAGATATGCAGATGACACCACCCTTATGGCAGAAAGCGAAGAAGAACTAAAGAGCCTCTTGATGAAAGTGAAAGAGGAGAGTGAAAAAGCTGACTTAAAACTCAGCATTCAGAAAACTAAGATCATGGCATCCAGTCCCATCAGTTTATGGCAAATAGATGAGGATACAATGGAAACAGTGACAGACTTTATTTTCAGGGGCTCCAAAATCACTATAGATGGTGACTGTAGCCATCAAATTAAAAGACACTTGCTCCTTGGTAGAAAAGTTATGATCAACCTAGACATCATATTAAAAAGCAAAGACATTACTTTACCAACAAATGTCGGTCTAGTCAAGGCTATGGTTTTTCCAGTAGTCAGGTAAGGATGTGAGATTTGGACTATCAAGAAAGCTGTGCTGAAGAATTGATGCTTTTGAACTGTGGTGTTGGAGAAGACTCTTGAGAGTTCCTTGGACTGCAAGATGATCAAACCAGTCATTCCTAAAGGAAATCAGTCCTGAATATTCATTGGAAGGACAGATGTTGAAGCTGAAACTCCAATACTTTGACCACCTGATGCGAAGAACTGACTCATTTGAAAAGACCCTGATGCTGGGAAAGATTGAAGGCAGGAGGAGAAGGGGACAACAGAGGAAGAGATGGTTGGATGGCATCACCAACACAATGGACATGAGTTTGAGTAAGGTCAGGGAGGGACAGTAAGGACAGAGAGGCCTGGCATGCTACAGTCCATGGGGTCTCAAGGAGTTGGACACGACTGAGCGACTGAACTGAACTGAACTGATGGTCCTGAACTCTGCTAAGCATTATCAGTCAGTGATTCCTAGTGCCCATCCAACAAACACTGAGTAATTTCCACTCTGAGGCAGGCACTGTTATAGGCACTGAATATGCTATGATGAACACCACAGATACTGCTCCTGATTCTGTGGAGCTTGTATTTATTCTCATGGACTACTAATTCCTTCATGTAGCCCATTTTAATTTGCACAGCTCTTTCACTTGCATAGGATCAATTACTAACCAGAACAAACATACCAAGTAGGCATTTTACAGGTAAAGATTAGAAGATCAAAAAGATTAATTTTTCAAGGTTCCCAGACCCTTGGTGATACTAACAAGATTATTTATGATAACTAATGTTTATGATAACAAATATTTACTTATGTTAGATCCAAATTTTAGCATAAGCCTTTTCTATTGTCTTAACGCCCTCCCAAGTAGGTAATATCATTGTTTCCATTTTACTTATTAGGGTATGAGGCTTGCTGAATTTATATAACATTGAGTGTCAAGCACTAACATCGGTGCTTTAATCTACCATGTTTTCTTCCTCAGCACCCTGAATGAGGTCTCCTCACAGTTACCTCAGTGTTCTTTCTGCTTCATAGTGCTGGCATGCGTTGGAATTATTCACACCTGATTATTTGGTGTGGCTTAATTGCCACATGGATCAATTAGTTTAAAACTGGGAATCTCACTTATAACAGTTTTGGCCAATGCATCTGTAGAGGCCCATTGTTGGTCACTTGGGGAAATGGAGAGTATGAATGGCTCAGCAAACTACATCCCCATGGCCAGATTAAGAGCCCCAGGCAAATGGTCTACTGCAGATGGCTCAATAGAAGCCACTTCCTGAACAGACAGCACATAAACAGGACAAGGTCCCCAGCCTTGCAGTGAGTGAGCCACAAGGTCCTCAGGTGAGCCGAAGATTTCCAAATAAAATACAAGTAATTCTTATCAGAAAGAATTTATTTCACTTACATGTTCACTGTCTGGGGGAAAAAAAAAAAGCTATCGATAGCCAAATTTTCAGAGACATAAGATGAATGACTTCAGCTATACAGTAGAGAAATAACCACAGTGACTGTTAACCAAATTTCAAAGCAAACAAGACTTAAAGTTCCTAGAAATTTTCCCATCTTCTGCTGAGACCAGCTCTTCCCAGAGTGAAGCAACCCATTATCAGAAGCATTGCTTACACACACTGTATGGATACCCATTAGAGTACTTACGTAATACAAACAGAGTACTTTAACAAGACTATTGTTTTTAAAACTGCAGTTGTTTGAACATCTATGTTATGCATTTTACCAGGAAACAATATTTTTCTACTGAAGCTAACCCATCCAAAAAACTATTCCAAATCCAAACAGAAAGTGTAGTTTAAAAGGATTTGGGGGTGAAGGAAATCCAAAAGCCTCTTTCAACATTTAGACACATTAAGGTTTTTAATTTTCGACTCAGAAGGGACTTTCCCAAAGTTTTTCAGCTGAAAATTGGCTTTAATTCTAGCTATCCTCATCCAAAATGTAAATTACAAAAAAGGATTTCATGTCTAAAAAATTTGGGTAACTTTGAAAACTACATTTCCTTTCATAGAGATTCAAATTTTGAATTGTCATAACAAAGACTCTGAGAAGTCCTAAAGTCAAAAACCTGCTTAACTTTGTTTTAAACCTGTGTTGAGAATTTATTTTTCCCATACCTTTTTTTTTTTTTCCCTTGAAACACCACTGGCATTTCTCAAAATTCTTTTGGCAAATGGCAATCTGTATGAACACATTGTATAATACCAAGATTTTGAAAGAACAAAATTTCCCCCAATTCACACACACTTGGGTTTTCCTTGGGGCTATTTTGAAACCAGGTATTTAGTTTTAAAGAACTATAACATTTGAAAACATGTCTAGTTCCTTCAGACTTAAACAATAAGCAAATGGTTAGTAGTGACTGAGTTCCACAGTTCTCCAATCAACTGTGTAAAATGCGAGTCACTATAGATATATTGTTTCTCAAGTGGCTGAGTGGTAAAGAGTTTGCCTGCTAATGCTGGAGATGCAGGTTTGATCTCTATTCAAGAAGTTCCCCGGAGAAAGAAATAGCAACCCACTCCAATATTCTTGCCTGAAAAATCCCATGGACAGAGGAGCCTGGTGGGCTACAGTCATCCACAGGGTTGCAAAAGAGTCCGACACAACTTAGTGACTAAAAAACAACACAGATATATTGGACTATGAAACTCACATTATCAGTTCCTGTTCAGAGATGTCACCAATAACTCAAGAATTTGTTTTTTCAATGCATAGTTTAAGCTACTCACTGATTCTTAACAGCAACAAGCAGCAACCGGTCAGAGTAATACACTAAGTTCATTTTAAGTATTTCAAGAAAATGGGTTGAGAGATTTTTCCGACCTTTGATACACCTTTTTGTTTGGGAAGAAGTGTAACACACACACACACACACACACACACACACGCACTAATATTTGAGGATCGAGATTTATTTTTGGATAGTATCAAGCCAAAGTACTGACTCGCATTTCAATAATGGATCTGCCGTCATTTGCAAGAAACAGTCATTAGCTTATCTTTAAGTAAATATTTTGATTGTCAGACAGCTCACTGCAAACAAGGTTCTTTTCCAAACACTCGCTCCTGATGCATCCAAGCCCGCTTCCCATCATTCATTCAGGAATCTGCGTCTGTGCTAAAATATAAAATCATTCTAAGGAAGTCCAAGTACAGACAAAAAGCATGTTTTGCAGGCTTTTCGTTTAAAAGGGCTCCCAAGCTTGTGGGACCTGGTTCTCTTTCAGTTCTCTGTTCTTTGCTGTGCCACATTACCATAAAGCTGAGGAAATGAGCTATTACACACCATCATCCCTCCTAACGGCTATCACAGAAAATCATACACTCACAAAACAGCATTAATTGTCAGAATTAGCAACCATTTAAAAGGCAGCTGTTCTTTCACTCTTAAACAGGCTCCAAATTTCAGCTCTCTCTCCCTGTATTGGCTGCTATTACACGCTTACACAGGCGCACACACACAGGCACACACAATGGGTTCTTAGACAAATGAATTTTTTTAATGCCCTATATTCAAAGGATCCAAGAAAATATTGTTTACTCAGTGACATTTTCCACACCAGTGCTTGCCATTATTGGTCCAACTAGCTGGAAAGCTTCCAACCTGCACGGAAGCACTTGTCACAGCTCCAGGTAAAAGGAGCTGTTTTGTGCAGCATGGGGGGAGAAAAAAAGAGCAGTATCTCTTTAAGAGTCAACAGTAAATTAACTTGCCCAAAAGAGTGAAATAATTAGCAGTTAGTAGCTTATTAAAAGGGTGGCAAAGGCCAAGCAGCCATCTGGGATCTCCAGTTTCTTGCGATTGTTATTATGTCAGGATGGGCAAGTTGCATTAGCTTTCATGTCACCGCGCCTGCCCTTACTTTATATGTAAATTTTAATGAAAGATGTGGCACTTCTAAAAATCAGACGTCCATCAAAAAGTGCTATTAGTCTGGCTTTTTACAAAGCATATGGTCTTTTCTACCTCTGCTGTTCTATTCACCACTAAATGCCTTAGGAAAAAAAGAGAAAAACCCCAATGATATCAATTAGATGTTCTCTTTGTGCAGAGGGAAACCTGCGTATCATCAAAAACAGGGCAAAGCTCCCCTCACCAGAGGGCAACGTTTCTGCCTCTATTTACACACAGGGAAAACCACAATGCCTCCTTGTCTTGCAAGGTTAACCCTTGTTAATGGAAATTAAAGCAACCTGGAGACTACCTGCTGATTACTACATGGATACACTGTTTTAAAGGGAATAAGGAGAATAAAATTCATTAAAAATAAGTGATAGAAAGTGGTAGGACAGAAACTTATGGGATGATGGACACATTGTATATCTCAGTCTAGACAGTATTTATATGGGTGCATATATATATATATATATGTCAAAAATACTTAAGCTCTACGCTTAAGAGCATGGATTTCATATATTTTATTTACACTATGTATTCCATCATTCAATAAAGATAAATAAATGAATGAAAAATGCCAACTTTTTCATATACAAAGCAACTTCTCTTTTCTGACTCTGAGTAAAAGGTGGATGAGTCAACTGAGTTGTTACCTGATGGTTTCCCTTTAAGATACACAAACAAAATGATTTTAAGACTACCTATATAACACATTGAAAACAATTTATTCAAGGCTTTAGAAGGAGAGGTGGTTGCTACACTCGAAAACCATTTTCTAACTCTGTTGACTATCAGCAAGATATCAGAAGGAAGAGCTCATATTTCCTTGGTCAGCCTTGTGTATTTAATAGCCAGCAACTGACCTGGTCCATTGCTGGCACTCTGTCATCTTTGTGGAATGCTGGATAACCACTGCTTCTCAAATGTTAAAGTAGACAATCTGCTAAATTCAGATGCGTATGACACTGGAATAGATTATTTTTAGTTATTCTACAAATGAAAGCTATGTATAGTAAACCTATTAGTAAATATTTGGACCGATTGTACTTACACCCAGATGTACATACACTGTCCTGCAGACCTGAAAAATAGACCATGGCATATACAAGCCTAAGCACATCAGTGCTATAAATGAGATGAATCATAAAGATAATAAATTTTAAAAAAACATCCTGTAGATATGATCAAAGTTAGGCTTATAGGTTTGTATGTGTATACACATAGACTTTCAGTTGAAAATTCTATGGCATCTAAGATTAACCAACTTGCCTTGATAAGCAGAAGCCTATGCAAGTATGTAGATCACCATTCATCTTTGAGCAGAAAGTGTTTTATGATATATACACAGATACAAAATCTATGCATAAACACTAAATCCAAACTGACAATTGAGAAGGACGAAATAGAAATGCTGATTAGAAACCTGAGAAACATTTTCCTTTACATGTAACATGTAATACCAACTGGAGTTGAACTGAAGCATTTCATTAATCCATTGTGCAGTTTATTAATAAGTCTGTTCACATTTATCCATTTTAAAAAATGCTCCAGATAACAACTGCTCTTAAAAAATTCTTCAATGTCCAATGAAAATGTCTAAACAGGGAAGGAGGGAAAAAGCCCTCTTCACATTTTAAAGCACCATTTTAGACATCACTGTCAAAAACACAGAGGTGCGAAAATCAGGCAATTTTACTACTTGTGTTTAAAATAAACCTATTTTTCCCCGAAGACTTTCAGAACATTAGAAGAAGAAAAAAGAAGCATGAAAAGCAAGCTTCTTTTAAAAACAAAGTGATGTTATTCATTGTCAAGAGGACAAATCAGTGGTGAATGATGAGAAACAGATGAGGCAAGAGATGGAACTCTAATATTGCCCCTATTTTATTATAATTAGATATTTATAGAGCACAGATGAGTTTATTTTCATAATTAGTAGCTGGCGTTGCATCTACTAATTTGCATAAACAGTTGGCTATCAACACAGTAACTTACTTGCAGGGCTCCTGAGCCCTAGCAGGAACAAGAAGGGCCTCAGCTCCTGAAATCAGCTTTTTAAATGTTATTACCAGCAAAATATAATCTACATGAAATCATGTTCAAGTTCATGTAGCTTGATTATCTCTTTCCAGTCTGGCCAGTTTTGATTGGTTCAGCATTAAAAGGCCAATGATCAAATCTACAGGGAAAAATACACGTAAATAAATTGGAAGGGGTCTCTAAATTCTGATGGATTAAAGTAAATCTTAGGGTCAACACCACCTAGTTTAGCAGATAAGAAGTTCTGTAGAGAAAGAGGAAAAAGGAATAAAATACCCTTCAGTTACTCTTTACAAATTGTGCTGGTTCTTGGCAACTGCTGAAGGCGTCAGCGACATGCTTTTCTCGGTCACTCTTGGCGTTCTCCACACCCTCCCTACACATGCCCACTCCACCCTACAAAACCAGCTTCCCCCCAGAATGGATCAGGCTCCCTGGCAGCAGTGTTAAGGCAGGATTTATTCCTGGTGCCCTGACCACTGCTATGGGCTGAGAGAAAATTAATCAAGCATGCTCGCCAGACACCTCCCACTACTGACGCTCGGGGGAAAAAACTTTGGAGGGATATTTTACTTCTCTTTTCCCCTCATGTCAAAGGTCAAAACCAAGTCAAAGGCCAAATCCTTTGGCGCATGTGAATGTAAGTGTGTATGCATACACACATCTATACACACACACAGAGAAAGATGCCATGAGCTGACATTTTTATAACATCTACTCTGGCTTATCCTGAGGCTCCGGTGACAGTGGGCACGCATTCTTGCATAGCAGCAATCAGCTGGAGCGGAATAAAGACTTGACAGGATTTCTGCTTTCCGGTTTGCCACAATCCCCACCACTCCCTCCTGTTCACCTTAGACTAGGACTTTCCTTACCACAGATCTGCTCCTTGATTAATACCTGTCAAGCCCCTGTAAGCATTTGATTCTACTACACCTATTCCAAGTTCATTTTCAAGGGAAAGTGTTTGGCAATTGAATCCAGGATAGGCAATCCCCAACTAAAAAGTAAAGGGGGATAGAGGCCAAAACACACTCTAAACATTGAAACAAAGGCAGTCAAAACCAAGTCCAAAAAGTTGACCAAGGTTGCTGAAGAACTCCTTCCATCAGGTACTTCTAGTTAAAAGTCACGTTTGCTTTTGGCCCAGTGCAGCCCAGTGACCTCCTGAATGTGGCAAATATTGTTATGGCCTAAACATCCTGCTCAGTTTTGTAGATTTAACTTCATGGTTCTTTCCACTACACGTTCACTGCTTCATCACTCAGTTTTAAAACAATGACAAAACCCGAAGCATTCCTTTCTCTTATAAACTCCTGAGAAAAAGTCCAAAGACCTCTCCCACATTTATTCTGATGCCCTTTGCACACACAGTGCCAAGAGATGGCCTGGGTGAGGAGGGACCTAGACTCAGAAGGTCTGGCCTCACTCTATGACCCGCCGGGGCTCCTTTACTCTGCTGGTGGGTAAGAGGGTAATGAAAAGGACCACGGTTCTGTCCACAGCTCTGGACACAGTACTGAGCTGCCTGCAGTATGGGTACAAGGAAGGTTCTTTCAGGATGGGATAACTGACCCACATTAAGTCTGATTTAGGGCAGGTACTTTGTAACAGAAACACAAAGTCTGGAGGACCTAGGAAGCTTGAGCTTTAAAGGGAGATACGGGGAGAAGGATGACCCGAGGCCATTCGGAAAAGAGACCAGAGCTGGCGTGAAAGCCTGAGGCAGGAAACCAGAGTGTGGATTCAGGCAGAGTGAGCTGTTGACTTTAGGAGACAGGGGGCCGGGCAGGGGTGGGAGTGCAGAGTGGGCTACGTTATTGTGGAAAATAAAGCTGGGAAGGCACGTTGACAATTATACAACAAGAATCCACCAAAAGCTTCTGAGCAGATGAGCTACATGATCCGATTTAATTTTAATTTTGCTTTATTTTCACTTTTAGGAAGATGACGGACAGCAGGATAAGAGGGATTAGAGATTTTGAGTCTGTTCACAGTATAACCTCCTAGGCTGGACCCATCTGGACATTAAAAAATGAATATGTTTGTCTTCAACATACTTGTGATCTAGTAGAGTGGAGTAGTCCAATTTCCAAATAAGTTTAGTGTAAGATATTAGAAAGATAATGTGGAAGGAGAGCTCCTATCTAAACAGAGCTTAGCCTATCTAAGTATGCAAAGCATTCGTAAAATCAACTGGAAATAAAATCTAGGTATGATTTCAGTGGGCAGAAACAGGAGAGGTGGAGCTCTTATAGAGGAGAGGAAAAATAAGTAAAACTTAGAGACAAGGAAAGGTCCAGTAAGATTACTTGGTACACTATATTTGGCAATTTTGCATCAAAGATTAGCAGGTTAAAGGTTAACAAGGCCATATCAGGGATGGCTTTGAAAGTGAGATGGTTAATCCTGAACTCCACATAGAGAGCAGAACTTGGGCAGTTCTCAGTTACTGGACAGACTGGGGGAGAACAAAGACCAATTAGATTAGGGCAACCATCCAATAAGGGCTAACTGGGAACCGAGCTAGTGTGTCAAACAGAGACACGAGAGACACTGAAAAGGAAACTCAACAAGCTCTCAAAAAAGCAATTGCTGAGTTCAAGCCCAGGTGATAAGGAAGATGGGGAAACCATTAACAAAATTAGAGAATCTGGTTTGTGGCCAGATGGTGCCAAGTTTGACTTGAAATATTCAGGTGACAGAACATTTCTGCGGACATATGTTATGGAGAACGAACACAAAGTGGCCAGTGGGAACGTAAGCCAGGCTGGGGCCAGGGAGGTAGTTGAGAGGCATACCCATGGAGGTCATCCTTGGATCAAAGAGAAGCCATATAAAGCAGTGGCTAGGTACTCAGATTCTGAGTTTCACTGCCACTTACAGCCATCTGACTTAGGTTATTTAGCTCTCTGAGCCTTGTTCTACTTGCCCATATAGCTAGGATAACCATCATCTACCTCATAGGACAGCTGCAAGGATTTACTGTGGAAAAGTGTTTAAAGCTCAAGGCACAATGGCTGGCCACATAGGAAATGATCAGTGTTAGCAGCAGGGGCCAGAGAGGGATCAGTTCAGTTCAGTCGTTCAGTGATGTCCGACTCTTTGCGACCCCATGGACTGCAGCACACCAGGCCTCCCTGACCATCACCAACTCCTGGAGCTTACTCAAACTCATGTCCATTGAGCAGGTGATGCCATCCAACCATCTCATCCTCTGTCGTCCCCTTCTCCTCCCGCCTTCAATCTAGAGAAAGATACCCATGTGCAAAATCTAAAAACACTAAAGACATCTATCTCACGGGATGTTTTAGAGCAGTGGTCCCCAACCTTTTTGGCACCGGGGCAGGTTTCATGGAAGACAATGCTTCCACAGACTATGTGGGCGTTTGGGATAATCCAAGTGCATCACATTTATTATACACTTTATTTCTATTATTGCTACATCAGCTCCACCTCAGATCATCAGGCATTAGATCCCAGAGGCTGGGGACCCCTGTTTTAGGCAATTAGGCAAAGAAAAGGAGAGAGGTCTAGGGGTTGGACACAGGACCATGTGCTGCATAAAGGTTGTGTCCTGGGCACAGAGTGCTGATTTTGACAGTGAAGAGATCACTAGAAGTCTCTGGCTGAACACAGTAAGTAGAGAAGTGGAAGGGGGGGCTAGATATGCCTTTTCAATCATTATTCCTCTTCCTTGTTCCCCTTTCCCATGTCCTTAAGCTCATAAGAGGGTAAGGTTCCCCATAGCAGATTTCTGAGACTCAATCCACCTGTGATTAGCAGAAAAGAAATAGGCAATCAACCAACCCCAAAGCGAAAAGACTGAACTGCTTCCAAGGTAACCATAAGTAACTTTTAAAAAATCCAGAGAGGCATGAAATTCAGATGAGATGGCCAGTTCACAGACTAGTCATCAAATTAACATTTTCAGGATCTTGTCAGCCCCATCTTTCTGCAACATCCTCATGCTGGAACTCACATTCCCTACTTCTGTTATTTGCCAATCTTTACAGGAAGCAATGGCGCACGCGTGCACAGACATAGGGGCTGGAGAGTCAGGAAGGGAAAGAGGAGAACTGAATGCAAATACATATTTATAATTTATCAATTAGCCTCTCCCTTCAGTTCTGAACAGCTAATCCAATTTGAGCTGGTGAGCTAGGCTCTCTGGGCTCGGGTCTCTGACAGCTTTGATTAGGAATGGATGAGTGAACTGTGGTGCCCAAAGGTGGGAGGCAGTGAAAGGCATGTCAGAGCATCGGAGAGAGTGCACTGACTCAGCGCCCCTCCCTTTCCCAGCTTACCCCGCAAAAGGTGGACCTGCTAAGTTCCAATCCAGCGTTGTCTCTCCACTTTCTCCTTATGACATGAGGGATTATCATCGGATGCACTGTCAGTGGGTTCCACACCCCTGGTCCCACCATTCTCCCTGATCATACTGAGTCAGAAAACTGTTATTCCCCCCAAAATACCAGAGATACAGCCAGACCACAGGTATTACCCACATTTCAAATTTTACACAATTTCCAGTAATTCACCAATCCTCTCCGCATTCTCATCTATCACCCTGAATTCAGTTATTGCCAGGTCATGGAAACATCGGCAGGTCACTTCGCTTCTCTCCTGTGCCCTCAATATGTTTACTGGAGGGGAATCTTAGAATACCCTAAGTTAAGTAAAATATGTCTTCCCCACAGTGCACGAGCACATTCACACAGAAACAGCACACCATAATGGGAAGGCTCATTCTGGATTTAGAGGAAGGCAGGCCAACTCAGAGCATTCCCCAACCATCAATCATGAAATACTTTGAAGGAAAAGGAGAGCCTGGATTTTTTTTTTTTTTAAGTTGTTGTTTAAAATGCCATTATAATCTGGACTGTATTCATTACAATCAACAATTTCCTGGGGATATATGAATATTTCAGAAGGCAAATTGATAGTTATAATGATAAAAATAAAATGATTTCTACCTTTACTTCTACCTACAGAAATGAAGGTCCAATTAAGTAGAGGAAGCATGGTGTCCACCATGGAGGCGGCAAGAGAGAGAAAGAGAGAGCAGGGAGAGTAAAACATCAGCATGCTGCAGACACACAAAGGAACTTAACACACATAACAACACCCACTACAGTAATGGCAACAGCACACAACCTTGAGAAGGCAGCACAAGGCAAAGGCACAATGTGAAGCTTAAACAGTGTGACCAACACGCGTTTAAGCTTTGCCCCGTTAGCCTCTTCTCAAGTCCCATCCTTAGAAACATGGCCAAGTCTGCATGCAAAAGCACCGCGTAGCCTCATGTGTGTGAAATCGCACGCACTTAACCAGACTAAAACTGTTCAGGCAAAGTTTCAGAGAAGCGAAGTTCTCCTTTATCTTCTCAATGTTAATATGACTCATGAGGATCCAGAGTGTAACGTACATGTCCAGGTGGTACACACACAACATACACAAGGATTGCCACATACAGTTCTAGGGACCAAAAGCAAATTCCGGAGAGTCAGTGAGAACCAGACAGAATTCTTTCTTTCATGTTGAAGGAATAAGGAAAAGGAAGGGAGGTAATCATCACAAGGGCAAGATGGACAAGGGGTGGGAAATGAAAAAGAATGAGGGTAGGGGAGGGATGGGGTCAAAGGACCTTCTTAAAAAACTTAAACTGACAAATTGCACCTTAAAATCTTAGTGGCTTGGACCACCCAGAAGAATTCCGCATCCTTTCTTGAAAACCTTTCTAAAGAGGGATTCACAATACCCTTGTTTGTCACTATCTCATTGCCTAAAGACTCTTTTTCTAGAAGTTTCCTGACTTACCCCTGCCCCCCAGAGCACACGTCCATGGGTGTGTCTGAATTCTCTTCTCTACTCTTGTATGCTTCATTGCTGGGCAAGAAGTTGAATAGTAGGTGGAAAAGTGGGGAAGGTTCACAATAGAGGTTCTCCAGATACTTTTCACAGCAGGGTTGGAATTTAGCCCCCCAAAATGCCTGTGCAGCATCAGCGGGTTGAAATAAGTCAAGATGAAAGAGGTCACCACCAGCCTATCTCATCACCTTAGACTCTACCCTCTGACATCAGGCATACGAATACCCTCAGATCTGCAAGCTGCTAGAAAAGCTAGAACCCTTAAAGGGCAGCTGGGAGGATGAAACAAGAAAATGTAGAAGCATCTTCTCATGGGGACCCTGAGGGCCCGCTTTTTCTGGTGGAACCTGTTATCAAAGTGGGGCCACTGAATTCTAGCATTCATAGAGTGTGGGTCATTGCACTCTGTAGAGATATGCGTAACTCTCTCAAACTATCCGGATACACTTGGTCCACATAAAGATTGCTCCTTGCTCATATTCACCTCATGGTAACCTGCTGTGGGGAGACAGCTTCCCTCACTCACCTACAAGAATGGAGAGGCTTCACCCCAGCCTCTTGCTGGAGAATTCACCTGACCCCCTCTAGCTCTGTTCCTTGACATCTGCTCTATACGAGATCATGTCTTCACTGAAATGTCCAATATCCACGTCATGGTTCACGGCTCAGGTCTAGAAGATACAGTTTTATTGGGAAAGTGTGCTTCCTTCTGCCCTGCCTTATCAAGTCAACTGCCCACCTCCGCAGCTACCTGGACAAAACTTCCCTCAGACCTGGGTGGTTCCTTGATCTGATCATATACTCCTCTTTATGGCAACACTGTCTGATGAATCCTGTGTAAGAAAATGGGGGTGTCGGGGATGGTACAATCGCCCTTCAGTGCCACCCCACCCTCCTCAAAAGATCAAGGAAAACAGCAGAACATGGAAATACACTTCCTCCCCTTCTCTTTGGTCCTTGAACAAAGGCACTGAGTCCCATGTGTATTTTGAAAAGAAACAGACAAGAGAAATTACAGTACAGTCTTTCGGTGTCAGGGCCAGGCCAGGTAGACCAATCTTGCAATCACCCCAAAATGCAGAAGAAACACAATAGTAGCAATTGAACAGTGACGAAAAAGACAATTTGAAGTAGGCTCAGTTCTTGAAGCCTGATCTAGGCTGATAATATGGAAAATTTTTATTTAGGAGAAAAAGGCTTCATTCACAGCCCACCCTGTGCTTAGCTGAGCTGAATTTCCTGCACAGTTCATTCCCTGCATAATTGAATATTTTAGGTTGCAGATGCGGAATTTACAGATCTTTATATGCAGTTTTCTTCAGGGTGTATAATGAGTTAGAACCCTGCCATCAGGACATTAGCATGTTCTTTCAGTGGTTTTTGCTTTTATACAAAACTGAAAACAGTCAAATCCCCAAGGGCTTCCTTTGACCACTGGAGGTTGGGGGGGTGGGGGTGGGTAGTGGCTAGGGCTGAAAGTCATTACAATGGGCAGGGGGATGGAGGGGAAGACAAAAATCAAGCCTTTACTCAGAGTGAAATTCAGAGAAGCCCAAGGCCTCTCCCCCAACCTGGGGCCCCAGCGTGAGGCTTAGGGAAGAAGTTAACCACTCTGGCGCTCTGAAATTAGCTTCATTCACCCCCATTATCAACACCGCCACGGCTTGTTTCACGCTTCTCTCTGGGAGGCAGCCCAGCAGGGCCAGTGCCCAGGACGACAAATGGGGGAGTGGAATGGAGAAGCCAAGGAGATGATGGGGGGGCAGGGGGAACCTCGATGCAATGGGAAAGGTGCCCCCCACCCCGCCCCACCGCAGGGTGGCCCAGCTCCCAGCCTGGCCCCTGGCAGGACAGACAGGCAGCAAACGGCCTGCCAGGGATGATGCGGGCTCTCAGCGACCAGCCAGAGGCACGAAGGCAAGCAGTTCAGGCAGCTGCAGCACCGTGAGCCCAGAGCACCTACCTTGTTCACTCATCATGAGGTGGGAGAGGCCTTGAAGGAGGAGGAGAGGAGAGGGGAAGGAGAAAAGAAAGAAGACAAAGTTAGAACCCCACATGGAAGGCCATCGCCTCCTAATGCCCGAGCAGAAGGGGCAGGGGGCGTGTGCGCAGGAGCATGCTACGAGCCCTGAAACTCAGGGCAGGGTGTGTCCAGGGCCATCCAGTTCAAGGACAGCCTTTTGTTTGCTGAACCTGTGGGCCACATCGCCACTGATCTATGCAATAAGTAGGATTTGAGACAAATCTATGAGAGATTAGGTCCCTTGGGAAAGAGACTCCAGATGTGGGCAAAGTAGGTTTCTTTCTTTCTTTTAAATAGCTTGCAAATAGTAATTAATATGTGATCACTGTAGAAACTTGGGAAAATTCAGAAGGGAAAGAAATCAGTTGTAATCTTGCATCCAGAGTTTACCATCCAACACTGTCCACCCTAGATAGTCTTTTCTACAAAAATTGAACCACAGTGAACATACCACATGGCTGTCTGCTTTCAAGAGTTAGACAGCTTGAAACATCTCCGTATGATCCTGGCCTTCGCCCAGTGACGACCACATCCCTTCCCCCTCCAGCACCAACTTTTCCTAGAAAGTCCCTCATGTTTGATCACAGAGGCCTAGCGGAGCACCGAAAAGATTAAAGAAGGTACACAAAGTCCCAATAAATAGCACAACCTCTCGCTATGTGCTTACAGAAGTCAAACAAGGCTCTTAAGAACTCATTATTTCAAGGGAAGCATAAGCCCTGATAAACCTATTAAAAGAAAAGATTTCCAACCAGTAGCCAACTGTGCTGGCTATCTGCTCTTCCATTGCTTTTATTATTGCTGGAGATATTTGGAGATCCTTTCCCCAGAGTAAAATTCAGGTATATAGGGGATTAATAAAGGAGAAAAATCTCTAAAATATGGAAATCTCTAAATGTTTTTGGAGATTACTAGAGATTTAGAAAAGTAATCAGAGGCAAAATATGGGTCAAGCAACTGACTTTTTAAAGATCAATGATATATTAAATACATAGATACACCATGTGCCATAAATGTCATGGAGACATTTTTTCAACAAATTTCATTAAACTATAGTCATATTTTAAATGCACGTTTCTGACATTCATTTCTCAAGGCCTGGCATATTAGTACCCTTGGAGGAATGGAATCATGCCAAAGCAAGTCATTCTCATAATATGTTTTATTTAAAAAATTAACTATTGGTCTTTTTTAGGAGGGGATAATAAGAAAGAAGAAAGGGCACTAGATTTGACTAAGAAACCCTGGCAGAAGTGACTGTTCACAAAATGCCTGGAGTTTCTGGATCAAGCCATAGCCTTCAGCATCCAAATCAAGCACACTAAGAGGGAGGGTCTGAGGCAGACAGGTGGGGCATGTAGGAGGAGGAATAGGTATGTGAAGTCACAGGATAGTTGTCACTATTAAGAAATGAGAATAAGGAAGATCTAAAGAGATCCCTAAGATGGGGGTTGAAAATAAAAGGGCAATAGTACTATATTCGGAGAAGGCAATGGCAACCCAGTACTCTTGGCTGGAAAATCCCATGGACGGAGGAGCCTGGTGGGCTGCAGTCCATGGGGTCGAAAAGAGTCAGACACAACTGAGCGACTTCACTTTCACGCATTGGAGAAGGCAATGGCAACCCACTGCAGTGTTCTTGTCTGGAGAATCCCAGGGACGGGGGAGCCTGGTGGGCTGCTGTCTATGGGGTCGCACAGAGTTGGACACAACTCAAGTGATTTAGCAGCAGCAGCAGCACTATATTATGCACTTGAAGTATAAATGCTAGAGAGTAGATCTTAAGTGCCTTCACCATAAAAAAGAAATGGTAACTATGTGATGAAGTGAAGGTGTTTGTAACATGTAAGTGTATCTAATTAAAAGTTTATATGTTAGGTTTACACAAAATTATATGTCAATTATCTCAATAAAGCCAGGGGAGATATTTTTACTTATTTTTTTATTCTGTTAAATGGGACTTTTTTTTTTTTTAACCATTTAAACCTTTTATTTTATATTGGAGTATAGCAGATTAACAATGTTAATAGACTTCAGTGGAGAGCAAAGGGATTCAGCCATACATATACATGTATCCACTGGGGAGATTTTTTTTTAAACGAAAGGACCAATATTTACACCTGCAACTGAAGAGGAAATGGGACACTTGACAGTGACAGGGTATTCAAAGCCCAGGAGAAACCCCTGGAGTTGGGCCCCATTTATGTACCACGTGTGCTTCTTTAAAGCAGTGTCTCCCAGAGCACATTTCACTGACCACCTGCATTAACCACCTGCGGATACTTACTAACAGCGACGTTCCTGGACCCCACCCAAGTCCCAGTGAGTTAGAATCCCGGGGAGGAGTTGGGGAGGGACCTGAATTTTAAATAAGTTGCACTAGTGATTCTCATGCTCACTAGAACTTGCGAGCTACCCCTTTAGAGTGACATATAAATCAAATTTCGGTGAATTAAACTGTGTGATAAATGCACTAAGAGGAACTGGATATTTAATGGAACCCTACGGTGGATCTATGTACTTATCAGGTTTTATTAAGCCACATATGTAGTTGCAGTCTTGTGTTTCAAATAAAATGTGCATATTCTTTGACGTATAAAAAATCTGAACTAGAAATATTAGGCCAGGAATGTAAATCTGGGATCCTGATGTGTTGTAGGCAACAAAGCAAAACAGACGGAAGCAAGTGTAAAAGGAAATAGCACAAGACAGGGGAGAAAACTATAACCATAACGTGGCTTGAGTTTTATTTTGCTTTTTGAGAAGGGGATTTTAATCCACTTTCATGAGCTTTTACATTAGTATCTACTCTTATACAAATCTACCCCTGAAGATTGCAGAATTAAGAACTGGAAACCAGGAATTCCAGAGGGTCTAGGTCTATTACGAAACTCTGTTTCTCCCCTTCCTTCCATTCCCAAACACTCCTACTACTTGCTGTAAAAAGACCTCAAGTCCCCGCCAAAAGTGAACGGAAGAAACGACAATCCATCAACTCCAGTGCCTACTATATGTAAACACTGCATAAGGTGGTGAAATGCAAACAAGTGTGGTACATAGTTGCCAGCCTCTGAGAGTTTAGAGTCTAACTGGGAAGGTGTGTGCATGTGTGTTTATATTTACACACACATACAGCCATATACAGACATATATACACATGGGGTACCTGACAGTGAAGGGTAGGGGTTAAGATCAAGGACTTCAGATTTGAATCCCACCTTTGTTATTTTCTAGTTTGTGACACCAGGAAAGTTGCTAAACATCTCTGTTCCTTGACTTCCCATCTGTAAAATTTGGATAATTATCATGCCAAATCCAAAGTTTATTTTCAGGATTAAATAAATCAATGTATGTAAACCAGGGCCTATACACGCTAAGGGCTACATAAGAGTTACTGCTGTTATTTTTAGGCTGTAAAAATACACTGATGTGTGAGACAACATGAAGCCTAGTGCCTGACACACAGGAGGTACTCAGTGTGCCTTTTGTGAGTGAATGAGGAATGATTGATGGGTAACTGTTAAGTGTCAAACAATTGATTCAGACAATCAGATCTGTAAGGACTGTGAGGAGGTGGGTGCCCTGGGCGTACAGCAAGAGTTTCTGGAGGAAAGTGGGATTTAAAATACATCTTGGAAGACGGTTTAGGATTGAGAGTGTAACATTCCTGGTAACATCACTAGCTCCCAAGACCACTAACTGCTTTTGTAAGGATTTTCCTGTCGCCTTTCCGGAATACCTGGGACACTGCCAGGCACATGGTAGGTATATAATAGATGCTGTAAAAATAACAGTGAACACATACAAATGGTTCACAGAAGGAAGAAGTGAAAGGTGATCTTAAGGACCACTGTATGAAGGCCTGGAGTTTCCAGGGACAGAGAAAGGATTTGATCTTGCAGCTGATGGGAGACAAGTGCAGGAGAATGCCCTGGGGAAAATGACGTTGGGGAAGATCGCGTTGGCAATGGTACGGACAGGATGGATTAGAGGGAAAAGAGACAGAGGCACAGAGATCTGTCATAGGCAGAGGGCCGAAATTAGTATCGAGGCAGCAGGAAGGAAAAGGGGAAAAGGATTCACCAGGCTTTGGGTGACCGATGAGATGCTTCAGGGGAGGAACGGATGGCAGACTGAGTGAGGCGCTGTCAGAGACAGGAAGGTGGGATGGAGTTGGGAGATGGATCTGGAATGAGGGTGATAATGAATTCTGTTTTAGGCACGATAAGCTAGAGAAACAGAAGAATCACTGAAGCAAAAAGTCTAACGTGCATTTAACATTAAAGGAGTAAGGTCTGCAACAGAGTCAGGACAAATGTAAGAGTGTACCACCTCCCCTTCTTGGAAGAGAAGGGTCTGTGCCCATATAAGTGAATGAAGCCTCAAATAAAAAGGGGGGCAAGAGCCCTGAGTTTTAATCTGGGAGGGATGGGGATTATAACAGTATCCCAGAGTTTCTTTTTTTTTTCCATGCATATTCCAACATTAAAGTAAAATTTTACATTCAAAAAGAAAAAGGAACTATATGGCTTTCCAATATAGATACAGAAAAATAATGCTCAAAAAAAAAAAGCCTTCACTGAGGATATAATTAGCAAGGAAGGAAAAGCAATCTATGCTAGCTGTGTGTTGTGTGTGTGGCTGATGAGAAAAAGAAGAGGGGGGCTTCTTGTTAATCTCAGAGAGGGAAGGTCAGCCGCAGCCTCTCAGACCACACATCCGGCCCTGGCACTAGCAGCTAGCCGGATTTGGAGCTCGGCATTTAATCTGAGCCTGATATTCAAGGGATGCTGAAAGACAAGACATGGGCTGGAACAGGGTCTCAGGGAAGCAAAGGAAAACCCACCACGTTTGTCCAAAACAACCCCACCATCAGTTCTGGATTTCAACAGATCTTCAATAACCTTCAAAAGCCAACTCCATAAAATTTCATCTAAGGAGGGCAAGAAATAGGGACTGGCCTAGGATGAGCC
The DNA here is from genome assembly GCA_006410935.1 of Redunca redunca. NCBI lineage: Eukaryota > Metazoa > Chordata > Mammalia > Artiodactyla > Bovidae > Redunca > Redunca redunca. The sequence goes on from SJYQ01000065.1 coordinate 398,370, forward strand.
TCTAATTGTCAGAATATGGAGAATTTTCTATACAGAGTTCTTATGGAATGATGATGCCTTTAAAAAAAATGATTATAAAAATTAGAAAGCAACTGAAATGTCTCCTAGCTAGATGTCGCACTCTGTCAAAGTGCTACCTAGCTGGGTTCAGGGACCATTCTGGATCCCATGAAGATATCTGATATTTTTCACTCTTTCTCCCTGGAGGAGGACATGGTAACTTCTAGTGCTGTCTACCTCACTTTCTGTGTCTATCTCTCTGTGGTTAGGCTTCCCAGGTGGCACTAGAGGTAAAGAACTCGCCTGCCAATGCAGGAGACACAGGTTCGATCCCTGGGTCAGGAAGATCCCCTGGAGGAGGGCATGGCAACCCACTCCAGTATTCTTGCCTGGAGAAGCCCATGGACAGAGAGGTCTCACGGATCACGGTCCACAGGGTCAAGAACAAGAAAAGAAAAAGATTGCCAAAAGGTAAGACATACAAAGTAGAAAGTGCCTTAGAACAGGCTGCATCCTATGTAGATTATATTCAAAATACACATACGGCCCTCTAAACTATGTTACACCTTTTGGGAAAATCCCCGTGGAGGTAGTTGAAGCTGGGGAGAATGGAATGGCTACAAAAGCAAAGTCATCCGCAAGCAGCTGTGGCCATTATGAAGCCTGTCATCAAAATGACTAATATAGAGAATAGAGACCATTTACTGGGACAGGCGAGGAGGATGCACTGGTCAGGAGGCAGGCCAGAAGTGGAAGGCCTCCATCACTGAGGCTAATACTGTCTCCCCCTCAAACCTGTAATAGCCCACTCCCTCTGATGGTTTTTAATCCTCCTTCCTTCCTTCATTCTGGCTGAGTAATTGGAGAAAGTATTTCATGGGAGGGAGGAAGTCATTCATGGGGGAGGAGAAAAGATTTGGGAAGGAAAAAAAGCAAGTTATCTCTGCCAAGACTTCTCTCTCATTCACTTGCAAGATAACTTTTCTCCCCCTGTAAAATCCACACATATCATCTCTTTTTCCATACTGAAGTGGAGAAATGAAATGTCACTAATTGCTGTAAGTGCCAAGTGCCAACGTTGAATTTTTATGAAGCGACAAGGACTTTTAAAAAGAGTAATTACATAAAATCAGAAGGTAATATAAACATCCACCCGATATTTCCGGAGGAGCTAAGGAGATGGTGAAGGTAGCAAGGGGTGGGGCTTGACAAAGAGAGACGCCCCCAGTGACCCTGTGTCTGCAGAGTGACCATGAATTTAGAAAAGAGAGAAGGGGAAAGAAAAAAAATACACATTGTAGCATGTTAAGCACTTAAGAGAGGAAATTCAGTTAGCTTGGTAAAAGGACAGAATTGTAACAGTGGCTAGTATTTGTTGACTGTTTAACATATCCCAGACATGCTAAGTGTCATGTCATTAAACACATCTCTGTGGGAAAGGCATTGTTGTAATATAGATTTTACAGGTAAGGAAGCTAAGACCTAGAGCCAAAATCCCACTACTTAGCAAGCGGTGAAATGCGGATGCTAAACCAGCAGATGGATTCTCCAGGCTGGATGATAACTGTGATAACTACTAGCTACCCTGTCTTAATTCAGTGCTGGTGGAGAAGCAAGAAGACCCATCTTGGACAATTCAGGACCAGAAAATAGGGCCTGGACACGAATTCAACTTCATTTATGATCCTGGTACAGCATGATTGAAGGAGCCCCCAGGGTAACTGTTTTCAATAACTGGCCACCTCTCCCTCTCCTCAATCTCCATCTCCAGCTTCTACTAAAATATGAAGCTCTTCCCTTCCTGGGTCCTTTCTGGGGGTTATTAAGCCACTTCCCTCATTAAAATTCAACTCTGAACACAAACTGCACTCGCCCCTGTCATTGCACGGCCTTGTTCCTGAGGCCATCTTAAGCCAAGCTTAAGATCTTTCTTCAAAGACACGAAGGACATGTGAGAAAGAAGGATGGAGACACACAGCCACAGGCTGAGGAAGTCTACCACCCCAGGCAGGAGGGAGGGAAACAGGGGACAGGCTAGAACCAGGGAGAAAGAAGCTTAAAAGGAAAGAGGCAGGGCCTGAAGGAAAACTCCACCCGCTTCCATAGCTGGGTTTCAGACCAGCCCTTCCCCAGGCAATTCCCTGACCTGCGTCATGACCTGCGTCGTGGACTTCAGTTTCCTTGTCCTACCTGGGGTTCTCCACTGGCTTACAGCAGAGCCTTGCCCTGCTTAGCATTTTGACAAATGACTTGGCTGAGAACATCCATGACATGCTGTCTCGATGTTGTAATGAACCAGAGTGGAAAGAAATATCTAACTTGTTAGCCTTGAGAATCAGGGTCCAAAAGATGTGAGCGGACAAAAGCGAAATTTAATTTTAAGTGGGTAAATAGAAATTGTGGCCCTTAAGCACAACCTCCCACATTCCCCACGAACCCTCAAAAAAATCACAAGTAAAAAGAAGGCACAAGTTCCACTTCTTCTCAGCACTGACTACCAAACTTAGGGTCTGGGTTCAGAGAACACTGCCATATATTAGCAGGAGCATTAATGAGGTGAGAAGGTCCATGGGAGAAGAATCGGATGGTAGGAGTTCCAAAAGCAGGTCACATGCAGAATGGCTGAAGGAACAGCTCTGTACAGCCCAAACATGAGAGAGCTAGATAAGGACATGAGGGCTGCCTTCAAACATTTTTAAAGTTGCACATGCAAGTTAAAAGAGCAAGTATATTCAGCAAGATGAGGGTGGAATGATAGGGAAAGCATCACTTGCCAGAATACCATAGAAGAGAGTCACAGTGAGGTTTTAGAAGATAACTACCAACTATTCCAACTCCAAGACATCGAGTTTCTATGAACCAAGCTGACCTCTGAAGAGGCCAAGCAACTCCTTACTGAGAGGAACCATACGAAACTGCCGATATTTGACTGGTTTTGACCTACAAAAATGACAGTTTTCAATGGTCCAAACTGATATCCAGAGAACAGCACCCCTAATCAAAAAGGTAGTCATGAAATGAGGCTTTGCCGAATCACCCAACAGCAGTTGTGAACTGACACTGAAACGTGGGAGGTTCAACCATTTACACCCACGATGCTGGCTTTTCCACAAGCCCTGCACAATACTAGGGACAGAGTAAATAGTTGGACTGATGATCATGATGGCTTCCAGAGGAACACCTGTTGCTCGTTCTCTAGGGCAGGTGCTTCTGGCTTGGTCCTTCCATGATGCCACCACATTCCATCCTCGCCACTAAGCCCTGTGTAGGATGTTACTATATAAGCTCACTCACTATTTGCCTCTAGACCAACTCTGTTCTTACAGCATGGTGCCTGAACTGAACAGGAAATATTTCTCTGGAGGCATCCATGAGTCACCCATGGCATCTACATGGCCTAGCCATAGGGAAGAAGAATGTTTGCAGCAACCTCCTAGTCTACCTGGGAGGGCGGGGTGGGGGGGCAGGGTGATGGAGGAGGGGTGGGGTCTCTTTTTCATGAATACCATGAAAGAGAGAGAAAGTCAAGCACGTCACTCCAAGGGTTAAAAGTGAAGTCACTCGGTCGTATCCGACGCTTTGCCACCCCACGGACTGTATCTTACCAGGCTCATCCATCCATGGGATTTTCCAAGTAAGAGTACTGGAGTGGGTTGCCATTGCCTTCTCCAGGGGATCTTCCCAACCCAGGGATCAAACCTGGGTCTCCCACATGGCAGGCAGATGCTTTACCATCTAAGCCACCAAGGAAGTCCCTCAGGGGTAAAGCATCAGCAGTTATGGCTTCTAGAGAAGACTCTTCCCGAAGAAGAGAAAGTCCTTGCTCTCCAAATGTTACAAACTTCTCTAAAATAGCTCTTTATTCAAGAGTGACATGAAGCTGGAAAGGACTTTGGATATGTTAAATGAAATAACTGTGTCCAACTAGGCCATGGTGTGCTGGATTTTAAAAAAATCCAGGGATGAATTTGACAAAATCAAAGCATGGCCCCACGTCTAAGTCAAATACACCAATTGCACACATACAGAGAAGGGAAAGAAATGGCTTAGCAGCACTACACATGGAACAGTAAAAGTTTTCAGTGATGTTAAGTTCAATCTAATACTGTAGTCATTATATAAAAGCATGGTCATTAATAGATGTAGGAAGTCTAGACAAAAGGAGCAGTGTAACATGGACCAGTTGCAACATGTCCATGCACCTGTATGTGGTGTGGGGCAAGGATGCAAAGAAAACTGTCATTTTTCAGAGAACAATGACCTGGATGAAAGAACTTAAAACCCTTGTATGAGAATGCCCAACGAAACTAGAGATGTTTTGGCCTTTAGAAAAGACAATCCTTAAAGACAAAAGCCCTGTCTTCAAACACGGGGAGTGTAATTAGATCTATTCTTTGTGTCTCCAAGGGCTGGAAGCAATACAGGTGATGAAAGCCGCAGTGACTCAGAATAAAGAAGAGCTCGTGAACACTCAGTGCTCTTAGAATGGAATGGCTAAAGGAGCAACGCGTTTCTTGTCACTGCAGGGGTTCAGGTCGGAATAAGCTCATACGGAAGAGATTCAAAACTCAGGTGCACAGAGAGCTCAGCAACTTTGGGTCCTTTCCATGTCTGAAATGCTGATTCTAATAGCAAAGCTTATGAGCGCATCTAGGATGCCAGGAAGTGGGGGTGCAGGCATGGATAAGTCTCTGTTCTCAAGAGTATGGCTCTCCCTGTCCTTCTAGAACCCACAGTGGCCAGTGTGGACACGTGGGGGACAATAAACAGCTGGCTATTGAATAGGGTATTATGAGGCAGGCTCGACTACCTCTGTGAACTAAGATGCCAGGGGAACTCTGGCAAAGTGGGGATCATTCATCCCATCCTCCCTTCCATCATGAGAGGTATACAATAGTGGTTAATACTGATGCTTTCAAGTCCCTTCACTTTCCTTGAAAACATGGTTTTCAAACTTTGGTCCTATCAGATTACCTAGGAGCAATGTCTCACTTCAGTTACACTGGATTGCATTCATTAGCTTTCCAGGTGACTTTAACTGTCTTATTATTTATTTGGGTACACAGGGTCTTTGTTGCAGCAGGTGAACCCTTAGCTGCAGGGATCTAGTTCCCTGACGAAAGATGGAACCAGGGCCCTCTGCGTTGGGAGTGTAGAGTCTTAGCCACTGGACCACCGAGGAAGTCCCTGGGTGATTTTGATGTTTACCATTGCTCTAAATAATCCAAAATCTGAATCCAAATCCCAGCCCTGTCTCTTGCTAACTGGGATATTAAGCAAGTTAACTATTCTGTGCCTTATCCTGTAAAATATCTGCATCTCACAGGTAAAATATCTTAGGATCACTGTACAGTCACACGCAACCACACACAAAGCACTACGCAGAGCTCACGGCGCACAGGAAGGGCTGGGAAGCCTGTTGCCACTGCTGTTACTCAGGAGACTGGCGTGGCTAGGCCCTGTCTCCTCCACACCCCCACCCTCCCGTCTCTTGCCAACAGCACTTCTCCAGGAAGCCGGCAGCCCTAGCAGACCACCTGCCCAGGCATCCACAGCTGCCTGCCTCCATGGCCACGGTCAGCTAAGTGACCCCACAAAGGCACCCACTGTCCTCAACACTCAGCTGCTAGTTCCTGAGGCCCAGCCCCGCACACTGACTAGCTTAGCCCAAGTCCTTTCTAGACTTCTGGAGGCAGGTCGTCAGGATGAGAGGGTCTCCGAGGCTGCCAAAAATAGGCTGGTGACTCAGCTGAGTTACATGGATGTTCTGGGGCCTCCGTTTTCTCTCCTACACAAGGAAGAACTGGTCCAGAATAGTTCTCTTTGGTCTCACCAATGGCATTTTGAGCAGCACAGTCTTCAAGTGAGACTCTCTCGTATATTGCAGCACATTTAGCGCTGACTGGTCCTTCCTCCTAAATGCCACCAATGGCTCCTCATCACTGGCACAGCAAATATCCATACCACACCCGTGGCAGGGACAGTACTATCCCACTGAGACTACAGGATCGCTTCCAGGCCTTTTCCAGTTCCGACCCTGCCCTCCAGAACAGAGAAACAAAGTGGACCACAGCCAGCACGCTGGTGAGTCTGACTTGCCACGACAGTAAAGGAGGCAATTTGCAAAGGCTCTACAAAGAGGCACCAGGGCCAAGTGATCTGCTTCTTCAAGTTAGCCAAAGCTGGAGGCACGCTGGGACGCGGCTCCTTACTCACACTTACTCATCAAGAACGGCCACGGGAGCCATGGGGGTCTTCCCGGGCCCCAGCCGGGCAATTGGCTGGGAGCTGCGCGCTGTTAGCCCAGCCAAGAGCCCCTTTCCAATCCAATTACGCACAGCAGTGCTGGATTTCCTACACCCCCAGCCTCCACTGAGCTGAGCCCAAGAGATGGACACTCAATAAACACAGAAGGCTGAGTTACCTTCTGTCTCAGGGTGAGCCCCAATAAAAAGCAGCCCGTCTTTCAAAGGGACGTGGGGTAAAGTGAAAAGCTGATTCTGGAGCACTTTCACTGAACAAGCATTTACTCCCTGCCTCTGATGTACCGGCACTGTTCTAGGCCGAGACCACACGGTATGGGAGTGTACCTTCATGGGGCAGATGCTCTAGGTGGAACTCCACATGAGACATCCCCAGGGCCAGACACATCACTATCTGCATCCTGCTCCACCACTTTTTACTGGGTGGGGCTGATGAGTTAGCATTCCTGAGAGTCAGTTTGTTCTTGAGTGAAGTGGGTCTAATAACAGGATCTTGGACACGTCAAAAGAATTAACTGATACATATGAAAACTTAATACTTTAGTGCCCTGCTCAAAATACAAGCTCAATAAATGTCAGATGTTTTTCCTAATAAATAAGAAAGAAAAGCAAATGGAACTATTGCCCAAAGGAACAGGAAAGAAAAGACAAAAAATATACCGGGCAGCACTGGAGTTGGGAACCGCCAGTCTCTGGCAACAGAAGAGATGACATTTTCCTGAGTCCTTCTTCCCAGGGGGGCTCAGTTACTGGCCTAATCACAGATCCTCAGAATGGAAGAAGCCTGAGAGGGCATTTGATTTAAAGAAACCTGATACCCAGAGAGGCTAATGATTTACCTAAGGCCACACAATTCCTGGGGAAAGTGAGAGGCAAAGAGAGTCAGAATGACAAAGCAGAGATCTCTGACTGCATTTAAATCCTGATGCCTGCCTACCTGCTTCTGGTCTGGGGCAAAGGATACAATGTTTTAAAGACCAATATTTTTCATCTGTGAAGTGGTGGAGGCCTGGCACGTGGGGGGCCCTCTCTACATATCAGTCCACTTTCCACCCTCTTACTGGGACATCTGGGCCTCACTTGACAGCAGTGGTGGCCAGGATCTAAGCTGGCGGGACCTCTTTACTGAAAGCATAAAGAATAGGATGGATGCGAGAAAGTGTGAGATGAGAAGACAGCAGTTTAGAGGGGTCTACAGCAGAGGAGAAGGGGGTGGCAGAGGATGAGATGGCTAGATAGCATCACTGACTCAGTGGACATGAGTTTGAGCAAACTCTGGAGATAGTGAAGGACAGGAAAGCCTGGTGTGCTGCAGTTCATGGGGTCACAAAGAGTCAGACACGACTGAGCGACTGAACACCACAGCTGAGGAAACACGCCTCTGAACAGCGAGGGGCAACCAAGACACAGGCAAAAGAATGTTTTATTTTGTTTTTAAACTTCTCTGAGCCTAAATATTTTCAGTTGTAAAATGGAAACACATGTGGAAAGAATCAAATAGATAACTTACAATAGTAGCTAACTTATATATTGCCTACTCTGTGCCAGGCACTGTTCTAAAGACTTGACTTTTATTATTATTTATTTATTGACTTACTTGAGCTTATTTAATCTTCACAATAGTCCCATGAGATAGGTATTTGTTGTCCCCGTTTTACAGATGAGGAATTTAGGGTCCACAGAGGAAAAGTTACCTGAACAAGCCATGCTGTGCTGGGATAGAGACAGGGTGTCAACCTGCCTCTGGCTCCAAGCCTATGCCCTAGGACAGAGGTGACAAACTTCCTCTGTAAAGGGCCAGATGGTAAATCTTCTAGGTTCTGCAGCTCAGAGAGCTGTGTCTACATCATAGAAGCTCCCTTCTGCTTTTGCAAAACAGCTACAGACAATACAGAAATGAACAAGTGGGCCTGTGTTCCAAAAAACTTTGTAAACACTGACATTCGAATTTTATAAAAGTTTTGCATCGCTAATTCTTCTTCTGATTGCTTTCAGCTATTTAAAAAGTGAAAAAACACCCTAAATTCAAAGGCCATGTGAAAGCAAGGAGCTATCTTGCCTCACATACATGAGAAGGCCCAAACAGTGACGTGTGCAGGCCGCATGGTGGACCAGCGTCCATTCTCTTTTCTTTCCCTCGTCTTCTTCTTCTTAGCTCCTATGAACCCAGAAAGTGGATATTTTGCTCTGTCCCCAGCAGATGAAACCAGGAACAGGGCTTTAGCAAACAGTACTGCACTCTCCTTAATAAATATGGCCCTGTTGGTCCCAGGGGATTTTAGCTCAGTGTCTCTCCAGCTCTAATAGGCAGACCCCCAGGGACCTTGGTCAAACGCACAGGTCTAGGGAGAGGCCTGAGATCCTGCCTTTCTAACAGGCTCCTGGGTGAGGCTAATGCTACTGGGTCTGTGGGTCGGGTCTCCTCTAGGAGCAGCCAGCTTTGAGAGCAAACCCTCTGTGTCCATAAACACAGTCAGCTGTGTCAGGCACTGTCTTCTGTGAACAGTGCCCCTTGGGCCGGATGAGGGACTTCCTGTAGACATGGCAGGGTTCAGGACAAGTCAGCAGATCCCCTCTCCAAGGGCAGCAGTGAGATGACTTAAACAGGAGGAGGAAGACAAGGAGGGGCAGAGAGCCAGAGCAGGCACAGGGAGGCCTGAGCGCAAGCCGTCAGCTGCTTCCAGCCACAGCTGACCAGGGCACCCCCCCTCCCCGGCCCCGGGTGGACAGGTGCCCCTCCTCCCGCACCTGCCAGGGTTCTGATGGACCGAGGCAAGAGGCCTATTTCCCTCATCAGGCCTCTGAATAACTAGGGCATTTCCACAAGGTCACCGTCATTCATTTAAATTCCAGCTCTAATCAGCAGGCTGAGCCGGAGAAATTATCCCTTCGGAGCAGAGATGCTGTCAGTGAAGCACTATAAACAGCGCCCCCCCGCCAGAGCCCCCCACCTGTCCCAGGGAGGGAGAGGACTCGAGGGGGTCTCCCATCCACAGGGCCCAGCCCTGCTTCTTGCCTCCAAGGTCCTCCATCCACCCCCTCTTCCTCGCCTCCAAAGCACTTCCTCTCCCCTTGGCAGAGAGTTCTGGAATACACAGGAAGTGGGGAGAGGACTGAGAGTTTGGCAGAGCTGGGACGGCAGCTCAAAGACAAACCCTACTGGCCAGGAGCATAGGATCAGCACCTGATAGGAATCCCTTCAGGGCCCCAGATAGGGTACGCGGCCTCGGAGATGTCCCTTTGCCCTCCCTGGGCCTCCGTCTCCTCCTCTGAAAAGTGAGAGTTGCAGTATTTAGACAGGATGCCCTTGGAGCTCTGATGTGTCTCAAGACCCTGCAGACCCACAGTGCCCCTGGTGCTCGTGGCCATACTTTCTGCTCGAGAAATATTTCCAAGGCCCTCCAATGGTGCCATGCACCACCGAGCAGAGTTGGGAATGCAAAAACGCCCAATATGCACACAGCCCTGCCTTGAAAATGCCAGAGTTTTTAAAGAAAAAGGTGCAGGCTTTGGAGACAGACAGATCTGAGATCCTGATTGGTCCCAGCAGCTGGCGACTGTGAGCAGTTACTGGACCTCTCTGCGTCTCCTTGTCCTCTTCTGGAGTGTGGATCCCGACCCGGAGGGGCTGATGTGAAGAGTCAACCAGAGAATGCATGGCAGGCATCAGAGCTGCGGGTCCCTCCCTCCTTCGGGTCACCTCCCTCCCAAGGACTAGGAGAAGGGGCTCTGCATTTTCCCATATGGAAGTCCATCTGAATACCGCCTGCCTCTTTCTCCTACCAGGACACTCGCTGAGTCCCCAGTCCATCTCCTGGACCTTAGGAGAAGTGCCAGGCCCCTTCTCCAGCTGTATTTTACAGGAGGGTTACTTCTAACCAATCTCCTCATCATGTAGAATTAATCAATTAATCAATCGTCCCTTTACAGTCTTCCAGCGGCCCCTGGGTAAATAGTTACATTAGCTCATAAAATCCCCAATTTGTCTTCCTGAGGGGAAGGGGAAAAAAAAAAGAAAATGAGAGAACCACTAAAGGCCTCTTGTTTCATAGCCGCAGCCCCACCGGCTCCAGATTGCTTGGCCAGGAGTGCAGAGAGACGGGAGGCGGCCCGCTGACCTCAGCCAGGGCCGGGCAGTACAGGCTGCCTCCTGCCACCTCCAGGGCCGCAAGGGAAGTTTCTAGACTGGCGATTTGCTTCAGGCTCAGAAACCACAAACACACACAAAGCCAAAGGTCAGTGAGGAGGCAAAACTGGCGGTCCACTCTTGACACCTCAAGGGTAGAATGGAGAAGGGTCAGAATTAGGCTGGAATCCCCCCCTTGGCCGGGGGACTCAGCTCAGGACTTCACCTCCTGGCCTCAACTCCCTCAACAGAAAAACGGGGCTCAGGCAGTGTGCCTCGGAGGGTTTTCAAGAGAGCAAGATGAGATAGTGGCCGTGGGCTGAGACAGTGCGGTGTTAGGCTGGCGATCGCTGCTATATCTAAGGTAGGCGGTAGGCTCACAGGTGACCTCTGCCCCTTTGGAGAGATGGAGGGGGCACCTATGGGTCCACGGCATTTCACCCCACCAGGGCTAGTGTGGCACCTTCTGTGAGAATTAGAGAAAGGTGCCCCCGGGTCAGAGGCTGCCCTCTGGGTGCAAGCGTGGCAAAACGCAGGTTGGGGTTTGGCCTCCACGCATTACCTGAGCTGGGAGCTGCTACACAGGACATCAGACACACAGGTCTAGGTGAAGACCCCGGGTCATCTCTGCCGTGAACCAGGAAGAGAAAGGGTTCAGCCAAGTGGCACTCAAAAGATTTTGGTGTTGGGCTTACTCGCCCATTTGAAGTATCCTAGAAAACATCAGCTTAGCAGAGAGACAGACCTCCCTGGACTCCCCTCTTTAAATTAGCAACTTCATTTTTACCTGCTTCATTTTTTTCCCACAGCACTTGCTGCCCACCACCTGATGCAATAGATATGCTGATATATATACATGTACACATATACATACACTCACATATTTTTAGTTGCCTGTGCTGTGCTTAGTCGCTTCAGTCGTGTCCAACTCTTTGCAACCCCATGGACTCCAGCCTGCTAGGCTCCTCTGTTCACGGGGATTCTCCAGGCAAGAATGCTGGCGTGGGTTGCCATGCCCTCCTCCAGGGGATCTTTCCAACCCAGGGACGGAACCCAGGTTTCCCTCATTGCAGGTGGATTCTTTACCATCTGACCCAGGGAAGCCCATGAGTACTTAAGTGGGTAGCCTATCCCTTCTTCAGGGGGTCCTCTGGACTCAGGAATCAAACCGGAGTCTCTTGCATTGCAGGCAGATTCTTTACCAGCTGAGCTACCAGGGAAGCCTTTTAGTTGTCTTCCTCTGTCTATAGTCAAAGATATATGAGGACAGGGATGCTCTTCTGTTTTATTTACTGTTTCATCCCTAGTGCCTAGAACAGTGCCTGGTACATTGTAGGTTCTTGATAAATATTAGCTCAGTGAAAGGAAAGTCGCTCAGTCATGTCCGACTCTTTGCAACCCCATGGACTGTAGCCTACCAGGCTTCTCTGTCCATGGGATTTCCCAGGCAAGAGTACTGGAGTGGGTTGCCATTTCCTTCTCCAGGGGATCTTCCCAACCCAGGGATCGAACCTGGGTCTCCCACATTGTAGGCAGATGCTTTACCCACTGAGCCACCAGGGAAGCTCAGTGAGTGACTGAATTAAAATATTATTAAATAGAATTAAATGATATCTTCCTAGAAAATTCTGTCCTGTGCTCTGGTTCAGACTCTGCTTATTTTCAAAGGTGAGTGATAGGCAGAAGACAACAGAGGCAGGGAAACCTGTGTATTTGCTAGGGATGACAATATTATCCTTTTATGTTGTGTAAGAAGGCACAGAGATCAATGATCAGAAACTCCACTTAAGTCTGGGTGATTCTTTTACATATTCAAAATCAATAAAGGATAGATTCCTTTGGAAAGGGTGCTACAGATAAAGTCACATTACCTCTGAACAAAAATAAATGATAGTCCTATTAGGAAATACTTACAAGATCTTCAAGTGAAGAAGTTCGGGTATGAGACCCCACATGTCCCAATGGAGTATGCATGGCTTTGCAGGCTGAAAACCCCAAGTTCAAACTCCAGTCCTCTGACAAGCCCTGTGATCTTGGACAAGCTGCTTAACCTGTCAGGCCCTATATTTCCTTCACATTAGAATGTATTCAACAATACTTCTCCTGTATTGATGCTATGAGAATTAAATGTTAAAAAGATTAAATAAGAAAATATATGTGAAAATACCTAAGAAAGATGATACCTACTTCTTATTTGGTAGAGTTATTCTTCTTAACCCAAAGTTCTATACCATTTAGGATGGTGGGAAACCATCAGAAATCACCTCATAACCATCTATCTATAAATGGTTGTTCCTCTCCTATGAGTCTATCTCTGCGTCTACACATACATCTGTCTATAAACACACATTGCCTACAATTAGGACTCTGGATGAATATTCATTTGTCCATTGATGAAAATGACAAGAATCATTATTCTTTCTTCTACTTTTCATTTATTCATTCTTTTTTTTTTTTTAAACAGGGAACATGCACTAGTTATATAACCATTAGAGAAAAATATTGCTTTTTCCATTGTGGAAAAGTAAAGTCATTTCTTAGAATATAAAGAAAGAAACCTTCTTTTACCCACATCATATTTTCCATGCTAAGTGTGTCATATTTTCAACTTTTAACCACTTGAAGCTGTAAGATAGTAGCTTAAAGATAAGTAGATTTTTGAAGACAAGGCAAAAATGCTTACTAAATTGGAGAATACATATTCTAATAATATATTTTTAAAATATTTTCAAAAAATGCTCAATTTGCACTTCTTCACCCAGAAATATTAATCAGAAGATAGTAATTGTATAATCATGTGAACCACATTCCTTTGGTTTGAAAATGGTTCTTCAAAGCCAATACAAATTCATCAGTTTGTAGCCAATACAAATTCATCAAGACGTGAAGGCACGTCTTATAAACCTAAATCAATGAAAATGCAACGTGTTTAGATTTTTGCTCTGTGTAGAGTCCCTAAAAAAAGGTCTCACTCAGAGTCAAACCATGCACAATCTGGCAGAGGGGAAATTTCCACAGCAGCTGTGCAAACACAAAGACTCACCTGGACCTTGACTGACATCTGTGGCAGCATTTTCAAAGGGAGGGAAACAGAGAGGAGAGAAAGAGGGAGAAAAAGAAGAGTGTTAGCAACACACACACACAATACAACGTGCCCTTGCATGACTATCAAGCTCATGCAAGACACCTAAGATGCTCAGACTCTGAGCATTTAGCTCTACCTTCACCCAAAAGCCACCCATGCAAGCCGAGGGGCCAAGCTCCCTTTCCACTATGCATGTAGCAAGAGAGCTGAACTTCACATCTGTCCGGAAAGACATCCTCCAGGAATCAGATAGGGCCACAAAGAGCCAAGCAGACCGGGATCCTGCAAGAATATTGGTTAAAATATTCTGGTTGATTTCTGCATACCCACACCCAAACAGTTTTCCTCCCCCTCTGGATGCAGAACACTGGACAAGAAGTCAAGCAAGGTTTCTGCATAGAGAGAAAAATAGTGATAAACCACTCCCTTAAGAAAAAAAGGAAAAGAGGTACAAGAATTAATAGCAAGTTGCAGCGTCGTTCAGCTCATAGGACTGAAGGACACAAGGTCACAAAACATTTATAATTCCCTCCCGACCCAGGATTCCCAGTGACCATTCTTCATCACAGACAGCAGTGTGTGTGCATGAGATTGCGTATGAGTAGGTCATTTGCCACACAAACTGAAATTCTGCCTCTCCCTTTCATTTTTCTCCTTGCTTTTCACCCCATCATTAATGACAGAAATTGCCACTGGAAATCACTTCTGACAACTACAAATAAACATCCAGCTCTGGGAAGGTTGACATTTGAATTAAACCAATGAGCTTTCAAAAAATGAAGAACAGGTTCATGCCCACCAACTCCATGAACACAATCTCCTCCTCCCCCCGTCAAATGTAAAACAGAATTATGCTAGGGAAACCCAACCCAGAGCAGCCAAAGCCTTGTTGTTAATAGAATCCCTAGACCTGACCTGGTAAGATAGCCTACAGCTCGGGAGAAGCAACGGGGCTACTTCAGGAAACCACTGGCCATCCAGGCCATCCTGGGTGACCCCCTTAGAATCACTGACATCAGTGGGTCTGGGACATCCATGGACGTTGTCTAGTTTAATTCTTTTTTGTTAGGATAGAGGATGAAATATGCCGAGAGATTTGTCCAAGGTCACACAGCTAGTTCAGGGAACAGATCCTAGGAGAGACTCTGGAGCCCGTGAATCCCACCCAATCCATACTTCGTTCAACTGAAATCCAGGTCCCTCTAGGGTGCATGTGACATCAATTCAGTTTGCAAGCTCAAGTGAGCCCCTGAAGCCACAGGGAAGGAGGCAAGAGACTCCCAGATACCCTACGAGGGGGTCACAGATTATCCTGTGTACCTCTAACCTGTGGCTAACAGATTTGCTAAATTCCAGTAGGTTCTCTGGGCAACGGGTTCTTTAGGGCTTTTGCCCCCAGGAAAATCCAGGCACTGACCTAACCCACAGCAACAGCTGGGCATTTCTCCAGCCCACACTCTGCATTTCCTGAAGGCTGTATATTCCCAATGAGACCAGAGAGAACTCTGAATCATTCCTCAGCCACACGCCCTTCCAGGTTTTCTGGTGAGTTGTTAGATTTAGGGGTGGAGTAGCAGCAAAGAGGAAGAGGCAAAATAGAAGAGGTTGGCAGGGAAGCATGCTGCATAAATAACTAAGCCAGGTCATTAACTGTGACTGATGGACTGCCTAGAGCAGTGGTCGTTAGAATACCCCGCCATTAAACAGGTTATCAAACTATTTCAACGTGGTAGAGTTCAGTGGGGAAAGGGTCAACACCGTTATTCATAGAAACACACTCTCTGGGGACACCAAGACCCAACGGAGATAGGATACCTTGGGGCCCCAAAGTTCATTCAACACTAAATTGCCTATTTGGGCACTATAGTTTCAATCCTAAATTATGGAGACAGACAGTCCAGGTTCAGATCCTGACCCACTCGATGACCTTGGGTCAATCATTGAACTTCTGAGTTGTTTTCTTCAGTTATAAAATGGGAAGATAACACAGCCTCCCTCATGTAAGTGTTACTAGAATTAAAAGAGATTAAATACTTGTAAACCACTTAACTCAGGACAAGACAAATACTACATAAATGTTAGCTGCGCTGATTGTTATCATTTTGAATTACCAGGGACAGAATTACCCAAAATATTGACCAGATGGCTCCCTGGAAACATCAAGAGACCACAGGAATTAAGTTGTATTTTGTTTAGTGATTTGGGTTCAACTTATGCTTGTGAATGAAGACCTTGCTGCAGCCCTCCCTCCTGGATCTCTTTTCTCCCTCCCAATCCCCAGCAAGAAATGGGTCAAAGGGGAGTTCAAAAATTCTAGGTGAGAAGCAGGGATCAAAACAAATGCCTTTGTTATTTCTTTTGTTTTCCCTTGTGAAGGCTTAATATGGCCCACTTCTAATCCCGCATAAAAAATACTTTCTTGCAAAAGAGGAGCAACAAGGCCACCAAGAAAAACCCCTTTAGCTGGGGGGATCAGGGTCCAAGCTCAGTTCTTGGCTGTGACACCACACTGGAGGCAGCTCTAAGAATTTATGTCCAACTTGAATAAAAGAGAGACATTGTGTCACCTGGTACCTGTTCCAAGGAGCAATGAGTGACCTGAATTTCTGCATTCAATTCTGACCAACAGAATGAAACAGCAAAGGTTTGGGCAGGCAGGGGTGGTGGCAGGAGAGGGGAATAGGGGGTGATTAGAACCTCAACTGTATCCATCTGTTATATGGTCCATCCAGCATCCTTTCCTCCTCCTTTTTGTAACAAGTCCCAACTGTCTTCTGGGAAACCTCGTTTCCCACCCTTAATCCCTGTGGTTTGGTAAAAGATGACCCCCATGCCCACCCAAGGGTAGGCATGTCATTCAGGCCAGGTCATAGGAATTAGCAGAGGGAGAGGGGGGTACACAGCTGGATTACTGGGATTCGGGCTTGGGCTCTTCAGGTGGCGTGGACTTTGTGCCAGTTAGAGCTTTCTGCACTTGTTCCTTATCCATAAAGTGGGTGTGATAATAGTTCCTACTTCCCAGGATTGTGATGAGCAGCTCAGATCAGCGCTTAGCCTGCAGAAAGCCCTCAGTCAGTGTCAGCTGGTAATACTACTACCTTCAGGGGTATTTTATTTTTAAAGCAACAACCTTTTCTGTGGACACACAGCAAGGAAGGTTGACCTTGGACACAGCTGGGGTGTCAAGTTACATTCCTTGCTACTGCCCCACTTCCAAGGTGATCATCACCAAAGCACCGCTGTCCGTCATTGCTATGGGTCACAGCCTGGAGTCTGTGTGTGAAGGAGCAACATGGGGCCCCGGGACAAATCAGAGGAAATATACATATATATAAATGAGTGTATCTCAATTTTTTTGGTAGGTAAAAAGTGGGGGCAAATGGCTGCAGAGAAGACAGTTGACAACCAGATGAGATCGCTCTAGGAAAGGTGGCATCCTCTCTGGTGCCAGTACCTCCTCGGTTGCCTCCTGCTGTTTTATTTCCTCACACTGCTGGGCCCGTAGTTTTCCAGAGCACTACTGCATTTAAATCTATATTCTATTTTCTCTCCTAAAAATAGGTCAGACCCAAGGCAGAGTTCACCAGGTGGGGTCCCAGGAGGTTTGGCTGGGCCACACCTCCAGGAACCTGGCTAGGCAGCCTGCCCCATGCTCCCCAAAGCTCCTCCAGGGGCCTGGGGTGGGAGGTTGGGAGGTATAAAAGCAGCAAGTCAGGGAATCTTGGACTTCCACTCTTGAAATGACCTAGCCCAAATGAGAGGTGAAGTGGGAGGGCTCCCCCCACCCCCATCGAGCTACTTTCTGCAACAGCATCAGATGGAGGGTCCTTTCATTCCCCTACCTGGTTACAAGAACCAGAGCTCCCCAAACTACAGGAAATTGTTTCCTTTGAACTTTAAAATAACCATGCTGAGCATATGCACTTGTAGCTGATATTATTGTTGAATATGCAATAAGCATCCGTGGGGGCACTGAGTAGAGGTGGGCCTGGCCTCATTTATTTCTTCCCTGGTTGTGATACCAAAGAGAGTGGGTGAAGGGCAGCAGTGGCTTTCAAACCCTTCCTCTCCTGTGCCTCGCCCATCCCTGGTTTGGGCATGGCACCCCGAACAGAGGTGGTCCCAGGCTGGACCAGGATCCTTTGCACCAAGATCCCCTGCTCCCAACTATTTCTCAAGCACCTGCTACCCATCAAGGTCAGTGTGAGTGCTAGAGCTTGGAAGACAGAAGGGAAATGCCATTTACACCAGCCAACCTTCAGCACTCTTGTCAAACAGCAGAAGCAACTAGCATGAATTGAGGCGGTCCTGCCTATGGCCTATGAATCTGTTATTCCTCTGCCTGCCTGAACAGTCTTTGTCAGACATGTGTAAGACTGTCCCTCACTTTCTTCAGATATCAGTTCAAATGTTACTTCTTAGGAGGATTTTGTTTAGCCACCTTCTCTAAAATAGGAAGTCTCCTCTTTCATTTATGTTTTTCTTTTTTTTATGGCACTAATTACCGGCTGAGCACCAAAGAACTGATGCTTTTGAACTGTAGTGCTGGAGAAGACTCTTGAGAGTCCCCTGGACTGCAAGGAGATTAAACCACTCAATGCCAAAGGAAATAAGCCCTGAATATTCATTGACAGGACTGATGCTGAAGCCCCAATACTTTGGCCACCTGATGCAAAGAGCTGACTAATTGGAACAAACCCTGATGCTGGGAAAGATTGAGGGCAGGAGGAGAAGGGGATGACAGGATGAGATAGTTGGATGACATCACTGACTCAATGGACACGAGTTTGAGCAAACTCAGGGAGATAGGTAAAGACAGGGAAGTCTGGTGGGCTGTAGTTCATGAGGTCACAAAGGGTTGGACACAACTTAGCGGCTGAACGACAACAAATATTTGACATTATAGGATGGGTCTGTTTTTATTGTTTATATCTCCCTTAAGATATAAGCTTCATGAGAGCTGTATTATCTGTTTCATTCACGACTTGTGTCCCAAGTGTTTAAGGAGGATCTGGTCTACAATACATGCTCCGCAATATGCCTTGAATGGTGACTAGACCATCTTAATTGATACAACTCACTGAGATGGATACTACTGGCATCTTCATTTACACCTGAGAAAACTGAGGCTCAGAGAAGCTAAGGTTTGTGGCTACGGATAAAGAGACAGAGTGGGACCGGACTCTCATTGTATTTCAATGCTCCTACTCTGTTAAGCACTGTTTTCTTCCATGTTGGCCTCATTACCAGGTGAGGTGTCTCCATATAGTAACAAAGATGGGACTTGGCAATTCTAGACAAAAGACAGCAGCCTATTTCCTGGTGCACGTGTGTTCACTCACTTCAGTCGTGTCCGACTCTTTGGGACCCCATGGACTGTAGCCCGCCAGGCTCCTCTGTCCATGGGGACTCTCCAGGCAAGAAACTGGAGTGGGTTGTCATGCCTTCCTCCAGGGGATCTTCTCAACCCAGGAATCAAAATGGCATCCCTTATGTTTCCTGCATTCGCAGGCAGGTTCTTTACCACTAGAGCCATCTGGGAATCTATTTCCTGGTAATTGTAGTAAAATTCCCTGGAAAGACTCTCATTGATTTGGTTTAGGTCATATGTCCATTCCTGAGCCAATTGCTGTGTCCAGCATCACATGTCAGAGGATGAATTTCAGGATAAAATGGGATAATGCCTGTCTGTCCCTGGCACAAAGCAATACTAATCATAATAAAAGTTCACATTCATTGAGGATTTTCTGTGTGTTGGGTGCTGTCCTAAGTGCTTGATATACATCTTATGTAATTTTTGCCACAACCCTAACAGGTAGGAACATTATTCATCCCGTTTTACAGATAAGGAAACTAAGACCCAATGAAGAGGTTCCGTCATTTACTCATACCTCTCATACTCAGAGTGCCATGTCAGATGAGAGTTAACCTCTATTTCTGAATAAAAGAACAAACCAGGATAGGTACCATCTAACCTATCAAGCTATAAATTAGGGATAAGAGTATTGGGCATCTCACAAGAATGAGAAAAAGGCATAGCCCAGGTAGGCAATGGCACCCCACTCCAGTACTTTTGCCTGGAACATCCCAGGGACAGAGGAGCCTGGTAGGCTGCAGTCCATGGGGTTGCTAAGAGTTGGACACGACTGAACGACTTCACTTTCACTTTTCACTTTCATGCATTGGAGAAGGAAATGGCAACCCACTCTTGCCTGGAGAATCCCAGGGATGGGGGAGCCTGCTGGGCTGCCATCTATGGGTTCATACATAGTCGGACACAACTGAAGTGACTTAACAGGTAGAAGGAAGGGTCAAGTGCAGTATGACCACAGGCCTGGACAGCTGGAGTCCTGCCGGGGCTGCACACTTTACAGGGGCCTGCTCTGGCCCTTCTGCAGCCACAGCCCACCCCAGGAACTGAGACATCTACAGGGCCAGCTGGACTCCCTGCCTCCGGAACCAGCAACACTTACAGCAAGCCCCCTTGTAGAGACCACTCAGGTACTCTGAACCCTTTGCCCAAACTGCCCCAAATCTACCTGGGCCTCTTTCCTGGTCCATTCTCCCAAAAGCAGAGCCATCTACTGATGCTCATACTCTCGTGTCAAGAAACGGCCAATGGGAAGCCGTCTGCAGGAGCTGCGGACTTCTGTTGGCTGGGGTATCCACAAAGTGCACAAGGGTCTTTGCGGTGCTGGCAGTGGAGAGAAGGGAGGCTAAGTCTCCATGTGTATTCTTCTCCCAGGCCCACCAACACTGGTCAGGTTTTCAACTCAGGATTACAACCAAATTAACATTAGGAGGAAAAAAAAATGCTAAGGTAAAGACACCATCTCCCCAATAGCCTATCTTTTCTTGCTCCTGGAGAGAATGAGCATAAGCGTCTTCCCTCCATTTCAGGAATAATATACAGAAGGTTTTTTTGTTTTTTTGTGTGTTTAAGTTGAGAGCTAAAGCAAACTTCCAGCAGCGAAGAGGCTGGGTTTCCTGCGTCCTGGGGCTCTTTCCGGCTCTCCGTGTCTGAGCTCTTCAAACACAGGAAGAGTTGTCTTTCCACAAAAGGCCAGGTGGTGTTAGCTTCATCCCCGACACAGCGCCCACTTATCCGCCTTTGTAGAAGACAGAGCCCTCCCAAGCCCTGGTGCAGTTTGCTTTTGTTCTTTGCTGCTAATAACTCCAGATTGCAAGATGGAGTGCAGGGGTAGCTGCTGCGTCAGGTGCTAGCTTGCCTGGGAAGGCAGCGGCAGGGAGAGGAGGAGGATGTGAGGCAGGAGGGGAGGAGGGTCCTCCCATGGGCCAGGTCACCGCTGTGCCCGAACACCTTAAGGGCCGCCACACCATGTAGAGGCTGCGGCTCGAGAAGCCCGGGCTTGACTGACAGGCGGGAAGAGAGGGAATTTCCTTGTTATAGAGACAACGGGAGATCAAACAGAGGTTTGGTCTTTATGCGTGTATGTGTGTGTTTTAATGCTTTAAAGGTTCTGAGTGCAGACATGGGGGTAACGCCATCTGGGGTTTAAATCCTGCCTTTGCTATCTGTTATTCCAAATATGTTTGTTCAGTTTCTTACTGTACCTTCCTCTTCAGCCATGTGGGAATAATGGCAGTCAACTCAGTTCTGCTAGAAGCACGCATGCATGCCTAAAAGTCATATGCCATGCAAGATCATGCAGTGAGGAATCACAGAGATTATAGGGAAAATAGGGTTAGGGCCCAGTGCCCCCAAACTTCATCAGCGACATAAGGAAGGATAGGAACCCACTTTACATGTGTTAAATGGTTAAGGAATGCATAAATAATACAGTGAGTATAGCATTTGGAAAAGACCTGGCGTTGCTTTCTGGAAATGGGAAGCTTGAAAGTTGCTTTGAAGTAATGCCAGAAGGGTCACCTCAGATTGGACAAGAAGTTGTAACCCCAGGTGTAGAGGGGCATGGCTCATAACACCCCTGGTAACTGAAGCAGCTGGCACGCACTGAGGTGTTTGCATTCCTACACAACTCAGTTCAGTGGGCTGCAGTTTTCTGCCTTCACCTCGAGTTTCTCATGGGCAAAATCATGCATAAGCAAAAGCAAAATTATTATGCTCAAATCGTTCCCTAATATATCAATCGCATTGGAACAAATTTGCATTTTCAAAACAAGCATTATAGCAGAACTGACTGTACTTAATTTAAATGACTGTTATGAAGACCAAATGAGATGATCCATACAAAATGCTCAGCACAACAGCACAATGCCAGGCACAGAGTAAATAGTCAATAAACACTGAAATTATTGTTACTCATGTCCCTGGTGGCTTGTTGATACCTCCCCTGGTAAACTGAAAGTATAAGATTAAGCATCTATCCAGTCAGCCTTGCAACAAAGGGCATCTCTAGCTAATTCTTACTCCCCACCCGAGATCAGGAGGCTGGCACCTGCAATAGGCTCCCACCTAACAAGACATGCATTTTAGAAAAGTCCTTATATCAGATGGACACTGCTAGGGACAGGAAACAAATGCCAGCTTCTTAGGTAAAGAAACGGTTGCTGTCCTCCCCAAATGAGCAAGACCCACAGGGAGAAGAGTACCCATCTGGGTCTCTGAGAACACCAGGAAATCAAAGGAGTAACTGACCCACATGAGAGGATAGCCCATCATCTGGTAGGATAGAGAAGAGTGGATCCAGGAGGGGAAGAAAGTAGTCAATTCTCAGGTTGGAAAAACAACCTATGTGCAGACATTTTCAATCTCCTGCCTCCTGCAGAGAGGAGAGGGGTTAAAAGGCAGGTTCTAGAGCCAGGGGTGGAGAAGGCAATGGCACTCCACTCCAGTGCTCTTGCCTGGAAAATCCCATGGATGGAGGAGCCTGGCGGGCTGCAGACCATGGGGTCGCTAAGAGTCGGACACAACTGAGTGACTTCACTTTGACTTTTCACTTTCATGCATTGGAGAAGGAAATGGCAACCCACTCCAGTGCTCTTGCCTGGAAAATCCCATGGATGGAGGAGCCTGGCGGGCTGCAGACCATGGGGTCGCAAAGAGTCAGACACAACTGAGTGACTAACACTTTCACTTTGCTAGTGCCAGGAAGACTTGATTGAAAATCCTGGCTCCTCCACACACCACGTATATGAGGTCAGGCATGTTAACTAAACCTGAGCCTCAATTTCCCTACCTATCAAATGGGGACAACCCATTTATCTTGTAGGACTGATGTTAGGGTTATAAGGAGCAAATGTACGCAAAAGCACTGACAGGGTGTCTGGCACTGAGGAAATGCTAACCAGTGCTGGTTAATCATAATTACTACATTTCCTCACAATGGCAATTTCCATGAGACAGGATTTGCCCCCTTTCCCAGAATTCCTTGCTCTCTGGAAAGACTAACTCCTTGGGGCATATGCCAAACTGAAGAAACTGTCTAGAAGAAGCAAGGGTTTCAGTGGAGGTGAGTTCTGCAAACTCTGCAATTCAAAGACCCTTGCAAGGGGGTTCTGTAAGCTCTTGTAGGGGTCGCTGTGTAGAATGCAGGAAAGAGCCCCGTGGTTAGAATCAGCAGTCTTGGTTTTTTGTTTTCCTAATTTTTTAATTGTGATAAAATACACATAAGTTACCAGCTTAACCATCTTTAAGCACATAGTTCAGGGACAAGGTATATTCATACTGTGCAACCGCCTCCCATTTCCAGTACTTGTCATCTTGCAGAACTGAAAGCTTTTACCCATTAAACAATCGTCCATTCCTCCTACCCCATCCCCTGGCAACACCATTCCACTTTCTGTCTTTAGGAATCTGACTATCCTACTAACTTCATACGAGTGGAACCATGCAGTATTTGTTCTCTTGTCACTGGGTTATTTCACTTGGTACCCTGTCCTCAAGCTTCGTCCATGTGTGGCACGTGTCAGAATCTCCTTCCTTTCAAAGATTGAAGAATACTTTGTTTACTGCATTGTAACAATGCAAAAAAAATTGTTTATTGCAGTTCCCCCCTTATCAATGTAGGCAACTATCAAGAAGCCCAAGAGGATGCTCAAAACTGCAAATAGTACTAAACCCTATATATACTAGGTTTTTTTCCTATACGTATGAACATACCTATGATAAAGTTCAAAGTATAAATTAGGCACAGTAAGAGATTAACAATAAGTAATAATAAAATAGGACAATCATATTGTGATAAAAGTCATGTGACTGTGATGTTTCTCTCTTTCCCCCAAAATCTTACTGGTTATAGTGTAAGATGATAAATTGCCTATATGATGAGCTGAAGTGAGGGGGATGATGCAGGCACTGCGATGCAGCACTGGGCTACCTCTGACCCTCTGATGATGTGTCAGGAGAAGGATCATCTGCTTTGGATGATCCTAGATCATTGATGACGTCGATGGCTGGATGTCAGGATCAGATGATGTCAATGGTTGGGGATTACACGTGGGACAGAGCAGGATGGCAGACACTACTTAGAACAACACACAGTTTAACACTTATGAAATTGTCTGCTTTATGAATTTTCCATTTCATATTATTTGACCATGGTTGATCATGGAAGGCAAAACTGTGGGTAAGGCGGGGACAACTTACTCTACACCATATTTTGCTTTAGAAGCCCTGGTTTTGAGCCCTGAGTTTTCAGCCTACTACCAGCTGTATGATCTTGGGCAGCTCACAGCCTCTCCAAGCCTCAGCTTTTCCATCCATAACATGCAGGAATAATGACGCCAATTATGTGACTAGGTTACAGTGAGGTTGACCTAATGTGACCTAAATGGGGAAGCATTTTGTAAACAATAAAGTGCTATGCCATTCGTCTAGTCTCTCCAGAAACATTAATTAAATGGCAATTCCTTACTAGCCCCTAATCTAGATTCTGGTATCAAAAAGAAGAGTCCCTGTTCACAGTGATATTCAGTTCAGTTCAGTCGCTCAGTCGTGTCCAACTCTTTGCAACCCCAAGAATCGCAGCACGCCAGGCCTCCCTGTCCATCACCAATTCCCAATCCCTCCCAGCATCAGTCTTTTCCAATGAGTCAACTCTTCACATGAGGTGGCCAAAGTACTGGAGTTTCAGGTTTAGCATCATTCCTTCCAAAGAACACCCAGGGCTTATCTCCTTTAGAATGGACTGGTTGGATCTCCTTCCAGTCTAAGGGACCCTCAAGAGTCTTCTCCAACACCACAGTTCAAAAGCATCAATTCTTTGGCACTCAGCTTTCTTCACAGTCTAACTCTCACATCCATACATGACCACTGGAAAAACCATAGCCTTGACTAGACAGACCTTTGTTGGCAAAGTAATGTCTCTGCTTTGGAATATGCTGTCTAGGTTGGTCATAACTTTCCTTCCAAGGAGTAACTGTCTTTTCATTTCTACACCAGAAATTTTAAAAAAAGACAAATGCAGGGATCATTGTTCGTTATGATGATGAAATGAAATGATGAAAGTTGCTCAGTTGTGTCCAACTCTCTGCAACCCCATGGGCTGTAGCCCACCAGGCTCCTCTGTCCATGGAATTCTCCAGACAAGAATACTGGAGTGGGTAGCCATTCCTCCTCCAGGGGATCTTCTCGACCCCTGGATCGAAGCTGGGTCTCTCATTATAATCCTTGCTATTTACTGAAGGCCTCCTATGTATCAGGTGCCTGCGGCAGCATTGTATGTATATGACTTCATTTAGTCCTACTGTGGATCCTGTTGTTATCCCCACTTACAGACATGAAAACCAAAGCTCAGAGAAGTTAATATCCCCAAGTCCACTTAAGCCATCAGTCGTAGCCATGTAAACTCAGATTTCTCTGAATTTAAAGCCCTTTTTCTCCCCACAGTACCACCCATGCATCCCCCGTTATTTCTTCCCTCACTGATCTGACCACTCAAATCTATCACCCTATAAGACATGGGGGCAAATTTCAAGAAATTAGTGTGGAAAAATGATGGAAACTGCTGACTCCACACAATATCTGTTGCTGGGCAGAATCTCAGGACCCATATTTCACAGAAAGAAATATGAATTGGGGCAATATATCCAAAACTGAGTTCCATAAAAATACAACAACCAGTGAAATACAAATAGGAATTCCTTGCCAAAAAAAAAAAAGAAGCCAATCTGTGGTTAAATAAATTTAGAAAACAGTGAGATAAAGAAAGGTAATCAAATATCTCAACAGCAAGACTTCAGAAAGCCTCACCTATACTACTGTGAAGTCTGAGAGGGGATATTGTACACAGGTTTCCCAATGTTTTGGGTAGACTGGACACCCAAAGGTCTTCTATAAAAGACCTGGGAACATGTCACAGAACACAGTTTGAGAAAGGCTGGCTTTGCAGCTTTCAGAACAGCTGGGAAGCTTCTCAATTCATCACAAGTCTTTATCCTCACCATTTTCGTCCCCATCGTGAGCCTCTGTATCTGGTTCCGTTTGAAATAGCTAACATTTATCGACCACTTACTACATGCCAGACACCGACTTAGGCACTAGAGACTCAAAATAACTGCCGGGGCTGCAGTTATAGTAAATCTAATAAGCCAAGAGAGTGTACAAGCACGATAGTGTGGCCATACACGGCCATCTATTATCAAACTTCACATTAATGGGGGATTAGGGGTTGACAGAGAATGCTTCAAAGGTTTTTGCTGGAGAAACCTTGAAGTGGCCCTCAGAGGATAAACAGTAACAATTAAGTGGAGAGAAATCTTGTAAGAACATTTTACCAAAACTAGCCATTGGTCAGGTTGACATCCCCGAGGGATGGGCTCCCTGTAAGGCATATAGTCCTCTGAAAAGACTGGAAGTGTTGAGCTAAAATTCCAACTTTTCTATTATGTGACCTTGGATAGGTTACTTAAACTTCATCTGTAAGATGGGGATCGGTACATCAATTTCAGAGCTGTGAAGAAGATCAGAGACAATTGTATGTAATAATACAACGCCTAATGACCTGCCTGGCCCAGTGCTTAGCTCCGTTTCGTTCGATTGGTGACATCCTGGAGTAATGTGCTAAGAAAGAGTCTGAGGCTGCATGTGCGCTTAAAGAGAAAAGAGGGTCATGGCTGATTAGCAGTTTCTGCCATTGACTTGAGAAGGAGGGGGTCACAAATTGGCTCAAGTTAGCTGGAGACTTTCAACCAAGTGCTTTCCCAAGGGTCCTTGCCCTCAAAAAGGAGTTTCTAATGACCTGGGGCACCTCAGAAGAAAGCAAGCAGTCCTCACAGAAGGCTTTCTCACTGTTAGCCCCTGTCAGCTCCTCTGCTTTCCCGTATATCCTTCATTCTCTTTCATTTTCAGAAAATGACCAAAGTTGATCCCTTGCCTACATAAAGCAAGGGTGTGCTGTGACGTGAAGCTAATACAGTATTTGCTCTGAACCTAAAATTGTTTTTGAGTCTGAAAAACATGCACATAGTCTACTGATGAGTACCAGTCCCCTTCTAAAGAGCCCGGCAGGATTGCACAGGCCACTCAAGAGGGAACTCAGAAACCGAGGTAGAGGGGCATTCCACTGCCAGAAGTACAGAGAGGGAGCAAGAACAGAGGGAGCCCCTAGAGGGAAATTCACATGTTACATATTGATAAAACACGTGTTGTGTTATAATTATTATTAATCACCATTTTTATCTTGTAACTTCTGTGGTACTACAGTTTAAAAAATAAAAGACAGTAAAAACATTAAAATCTGATGGTTTCAGAGAGAACAGCGTAAAGGAGCCACACTAAATTTCAGAAGTGGAAGAGTCCCAGGATGTCAAGTAGATCCATCCCTGTCATTTTACAAGCTCATTCCACTGACATGTGTTCACTGCACATATCCATGGCCAAGGAACTGTGCTAGCCACTGGGGTGACGGCTGGTGAACAAAACAGATGTGGGGTCTTGCACTCTTAAAGTCTAGGAGGGGAGATGGGCCACAAATAACCAAACAAATATTTAGCTATTTAATCATCATTATGGTCAGTGCCGTAATTACGATCCTTATGGATCCTTTGATGCTCAGATGAGAAGAGACCCAAGATAGGGGATCTGCCATGTCCACTCAGCTAGACAGTGTTGAAGCTGAAGCCTGAATTCAGGTCATCTGCCTCCCCCGTCACCGTGGTCCCCACTGGGCCACAGTGGGGGGACCAGTGCCTTGACAGGAGTCTGGGAGAAGGATCCAGGACTAAGAGTATGGTGGTGGGAAGCTGGGGCAGAGAAGTAAGTGGCCTCTTCCCTGCAGCTTTCACAGAAGAACAAGAGCGGGGGGCCTGCAGACTTCAGTCTTCCCAGACACGCCTCACACACGGCAGCCTTGGAAGATGCCTCAGCTACCTTCAGGTGAGGGCCAGGACACTAGAGCCTTCAACAGTCAGGACCATGAAGAGGACAGAGGAATGCCTCCGCCAAAACCCATTAGAAAGGTCAGAGAATGGGAAGTGTGTAGACCCTCCTCGGAGGCTGATCGCCAAGCTTTCTGCTGCACTTTGCTTGGGAATTAATCACACAAATCCCTTGATAAATCCGAGGCCGTTATTAGACAACACTAATAGCCCCCTTCAAGTAATCCAGGCAAAGACATCGAGAGAGCAGGGGCAGGGAGAGCCCCGAGAGGCTCGAGAGCAGCAGGCTTTCACGTGCGCGTGCGTCCACGTGAGAGCACGTGCGCACACACAGCCTGCCGGCCCCCACGCCCAGATATCTGCTCCCAACACCACCTCTGGCTTCTGCCCCAGTCGCTTCAGGCAAGCGGAGCGAACTGAAGGATGGGAGAACTGAAGGTCTGTGTTCCCTCCCCTACCCAGCCCTGCCACTGACCTAATTCTCCACAAGAGAGGATTTTTTCCCTTTTGGTCCTGCTTGTTTGTAAATCATGCCAGCCCAGTGCACACACAGCTTAAGGCGGGGCCTGGCTAGGAAGCCCGGAGATGCCAAGAAGCTTCGGACGGTGGTCCCAGCTGCTGTTCCTCAAGGCAGAGGGTCACAGGAAGTCTGAGAACCTCAGAAGGGTGGGGGAGTGGGAGGTGGAGGGAGAGAGGTACACCATCAAGGTCACCCCAATTTTACATTCTTACTCTGCCCTTTACTGAACTAGAGGTGCTATATATTCTAAAATGGGCCAGTAGAACTCTGCCTTATATATGATTTGGGGTAAGTTTCTTAATTCATGTAGGTCAGTGGTGTCAATGAATGACACAGGATATTTTGACCCGGGTGTTATGATCCCTCAAGTATATTGTGCAACTGCTTTAAAAAAGAAAAAAAAAAAAAACCTGTCAGGAGAGAGACTGACTTTAGTTGTAGGAAGAAGATATAGTACTTTGAACTGGAAAAATTGACCTGGAAAAAAATTAGACCTGTCAGAAAAAAATCAACACAAAATGGAACTGACAGCGGCTAAAAATGCACGTGGCAAAATTGGTTATTGACTGAAAAATTGAAGGAAGAATCAAACATTCTTGACAAAATTTAAACCAGCAGATCTGATGTGAGAAAACTGGGTATGGTAGAAATGACGACCATAAAAGAGTGTTCACAGTGGTCGGAGCTACATGGGCAAAATTTGATAGGCACACAAAAAAGGAAATGATGGATGAATCGAATCTTCGCTACAGAAGACAGGCGGAGCAGAACTGATCTTGTAAGAAATAGTTCAGCGAAATAAAAATGAATTGGAAAATCAAGAAATGGTTTAACTATGCTAAGGAAAAAAAAATGAAGAATTGCACAAAATCATTTACTTCTAAAAAACACTCCCTTAATAAAACTGTTTTAGTGTTTGTATAATCCTGATTATACTGACGTGGAGTTAAAACGTTTCAGGGTCAAATTGCATAATCAAAACATCTTGATAAACACTGAAGAAAAATATTTATCTCAGTGGTCCTATCCAGTTGCAATTTTTTTCCCCAATAAAAGATCAGAATAGAATGTGAACAAAATTATACAAATAATTTACTAGGAAGATGATAGCATGAGAACCAGCTTTCCTGCAAGAATGATTCTCACACTAATAGATTTTATTTATTTATACTTTAAGCAATTTAAAGCAATTTTAGAAACTAACAATGGATAACTATTTTAATTTTTCCAAGAAAGAACAAAAACCTGAGAATGACACTTTGTGTAATCATAGTTTCTTAAAAAGAAAATGGCATTTTAACACCCTAAAAAGGGTGTAATTTCAGAATTTAAAAAAAATATCTGAATGCATCTTTACAATAAACTTCTACATGATGTTTAATTTTCTCGTTTTCCTGAAGAAAGATGAAATTCCGTTCTAACTCTTTTGGGTGTCTTTTGTCCTACTAAGTGGAGGGGCAGATGGGTAGTCTCTCTGCAGCTCAGCCTCCTCATCTATAAAATGAGAATAAAAGATAAAGCTAGTCACACAGTGCCTGAAACATACTAAGTGTTCAATAAATGTTAGTCTAAAACCCAGGAAGCATAAGGATCTAGCTGATTCCCAGCCTTAGACTGTACCCCTACTACTTCAAGCTGAAAATTCTTTAGATGTTCTGAAATATAAATACGTATGGTAAGAATAGCCAAAAAGTGTGGTTTGATTGGGACAACCCCGTCTTCCTCTTCACCTACCAAGAAAACACATGTGGCCAGAAGGACCTGGGAGGGCAGGTGAGACTGGGAAGAAAGAGCCGCTATTGGAAATGCACAACTGATTTCTGGACTGTGGGCAGGACTCACGCTGTGCAGCTATTTGAGGAAGAAGTCTCTTAAGGTTGGAGCTGAATGACACTTGCTGTCGCTTTCTTGTTCCAGCAGCCTCTCACCTTCACCTTCTCCGCACAGAGCTTCCTTCAGCTAGAGATTCTATTCCCCAGTTTTCCGCTGTAGGATTCTGAACTCTGGGTGGAGATGTCTGTGTTTATGCTGCTTATGAGACAAGATCAGCACCCTGATGCTGTCACACTGAAGGCCTCTCTCTCCAGCCCCAGACAGTTCTTCATCCATCCATCCACCAGTATTACCCATCAACCATATCCCAAAGAAATACGTAAAACTAAAGACATAATTCCTGCCAAGAATTTTAGACTGATTCACCTTGTCCTTGGACCCAACAAGTGACCACACACATAGTCAGCCCCTCTCCACTGCTTTCTCCTTGTCCATCCTCATCTTTAGCTATCAGTCCTCAGAGGGGCCTCCCGGATCCCCACTTTTCTCATTAGATCCCCCCTCACCTTATTCTTTCCACCTACAGCGCTCATCACAATCGTAACCGTACATTTATGGGTTTATGTTGTCCACAGCTCTTATGTGTAAGCTCCATGCAGACAGGCACCACAGCTGTTTTGATCTCCATTGTTTATGCTTGGATATCAATGTTCTTTTGAATCAATCTCTTTTCTCAGCATGATGTAGGGGAATATATGCTAGACTGACAGTGAGGGTCCCTGGGCTCCAGTCCCAGTCCCCTGGCCACCTGCTGGCCTATTGTAAGTTACCCTGCCTCTCCAGGTCACAGTTTCATATAAGAAGGTTGGATTGTGACATTCAAGGTGGGGAAGGGGTGATAAAATGAATGTGTCAGGGGTACATATGCGAATCGTAACAACAGTCATCTCACAACTTGATCCAAGCAAAAGATTTCCACCGAAACTTGACCAAAGACCTCTTGGATAGTAAGACTATGCGAATGACAACGAAATGACTTGGAGATCATGGTTATAAAAGACAGAAGATACAAGATTCCAGCTCAAGTGGTTCCTGGTTCACTTACAGCCCACAGGATGGAACAAGACACCATGGATAAAGGGTGGGTGCGGGGGAGAAGTTCCAGGACAGCTTGTTTGTGCCGGAATCAGGATCAAAGTCAGTCAAGTGCAGGAGGCAGAGAAGTCGTAAGACAGGTGAGTGAGGAGAAGAAAGGAGGTCCCCCTCCATGCTAGAGGCACCCCAGTTAGGCCAGCAGAACATAGGGTTGGGTCTTCAATGGTCAAAGAAGCCATCATTCAGGTTCAGATTGAAAGGGGGACAGAGTGAGGCGATTGGAACTCAAACTCCAGATCAGCCAACTGCCAGACTCATGTCTCAGGCAGATAGATTGCTTTCTCTTTTCTACATGAATCCCTTATTTATAAAACCAGAGAAACAAAAGAACCTCCCTGGTGAGGGTGGTTGGGAGAATCAAAGGAAGTCACATTTGAAAGCACTTAGCCCAGTGTCTGAGGGCTTCCCAGGTGGCACAGTGCTAAAGAATCCGCCTGCCAATGGAGACACAAGAAACACGGGTTTGATCCCTGGGTCAGGAAGATCCCCTGGAGTAGGAAATGGCAACCCACTCCAGTATTCTTGCTTGGAAAGTTCCATGGACAGAGGAGCCTAGTGGGCTACAGTCCATGGGGTCTCAAAGAATTGGACATGACTGAGCGACTGAGAACCCAGGCATAGACCAGTATCTGGCACATAGAAAGCATTTCATGAGAATTAGTTCATCACCACCATTGTTATTAAATTTGTGAGTGTCTGCTCAGTCACGTCCAACTCTTTGTGATGCTATGGACTGTAACCCATCAGGCTACTCTGTCCATGAGATTTTTCAGGCAAGAATACTGGAGTGGGTAGCCATTTCTTCCTCCAGGGGATCTTCCCAACCCAGGGATCAAACCCCCACCTTCTGGGTCTCAGCATTGCAGGCAGAGACTTTTATCACTGAGCCATCAGGGAAACCCTTGTTATCAGTCTATCAAAATAGACAACTGATAAATCATAAGATTTCCATGATATTAGTAAAAATGATAGCAAAAATGATTAGAACTGGGCACAAAGCTAAACTCAGCCCTAAATCCACTTGCTTCAACTGCGATTCCTGGCCAGAGACTCAGGCTACACCAGCCTGCCTGACCACTGGGTCCAGAAAAAGCCTTGGAGCTCCTGTAATTCCTTGGAGTGTCTTAATCACACCCTGAACTTCACAGAGTCTTTGCTCAGGGTTGAAGAGGGATCAGTGGAAGCACAGAGACCACTGCTACACTATGCTTCTTCTGTCAAAGCATCCATCACTTGATAATTGCTTGGTTAATTAAACAGCTTGAAGGCACGACTGTCTTGTTCATCTCTCTACCCCCAGCACTTCCCCTAACACACAGTAGGCCCTCAGTAAGCGTGTGTTGTTACACGGGGTGGGAAGAAGTTCCTTTCAAATAACATCCCTGGATTTCAGTAAGAGATTTCATGTGAGCATGCATGCTCACGTAGGCTCCATTTCTTGGTTCTCATCACACGCCAGCTGGGCCCCTAACACCTCAATTTCTTGTGCTTTGAAAAATGTTCGAAGGCGTTCCCCTTCCTCCCTAGGCACCCCATTCTGACTTACGCTAGATAAGCAACTTCAGATTGCTGAATAGCAATATACAACACAGCTGGGCGAAAATTCCTGTGTCCTGAAATTCCTGGAAAACCATGATGCACAGCAAGCATTTGGAGCATGGACCCAGGATGCCTACCCCCAGGCCGAGAGTCAGAGATGGGAGGAAGGCAGCATCACGCAACTGGAACCGAGCCTTGACTTCCTGAAAGTATTCTGCTTCCTTTCCAAGGGCCCCACCCTGGGCAGAGAGAGAAACCACAGTGAATTAATTGCCAGCACTTCCATCACTGGCTGGTGAGCCGGGGGCTTCTAGCATCTCCAGTTTGGGGGATCTTTGTCTTTGAGCTCACAAGAGCCAGAATGAGAGAAATCTCTTCCCCAAACCCAGGAGAAGGTCAACAGTTTTGGGCTGAGTGTGACTGCTAGTACCCTGTGAGCTCAATGTCCAACTCCAAGAAAAAAAATGGCCAAGTGAACACTATGAAAAGGCAAAAAGATATGACACTGAAAGATGAACTCCCCAGGTTGGTAGGTGACCAATATATTACCGGAGAAGAGTGGAGGAATAACTCCAGAAAGAATGAAGAGACGGAGCCAAAGCAAAAACAATGCCCAGTTGTGGATGTGACTGCTGATGGAAGTAAAGTCTGAAGCTGTAAAGAGCAATATTGCATAGGAACCTGGAATGTTAGGTCTATGAATCAAGACAAATTGGAAGTGGTCAAACGGGAGATGGCAAGAGTGAACAATAACATTTTAGGAATCCGTGAATGAAAATGGACTGGAATAGGCGAATTTAATTCCAATGACCGTTATATCTACAACTGTGGGCAAGAATCCCTTAGAAGAAA
This sequence comes from Redunca redunca, assembly GCA_006410935.1. Taxonomy (NCBI): domain Eukaryota; kingdom Metazoa; phylum Chordata; class Mammalia; order Artiodactyla; family Bovidae; genus Redunca; species Redunca redunca. Next base: position 431,984 of record SJYQ01000065.1, read on the forward strand.
TGGAGTAGCCCTCCTGGTCAACAAAAAAGTCTGAAATGAAGTACTTGGGTGCAATCTCAAAACTGACAGAATGATCTCTGTTCATTTCCAAGGCAAGCCATTCAATATCACAGTAATCCAAGCCTATGCTCTGACCAGTAATGCTGAAGAAGCTGAAGTTGAACGGTTCTATGAAGACCTACAAGACCTTCCAAAACTAACACCCAAAAAAGATGTCCTTTACATCATAGGGGACTTGAATGAGAAAAGTACGAAGTCAAGAGATACCTGGAGTAACAGGCAAATTTGGCCTTGGAGTACAGAATGAAGCAGGGCAAATGCAACAGAGTTTTGCCAAGAGAACACACTGGTCACAGCAAACACCCTCTTCCAACAACACAAGAGAAGACTCTACACATGGACATCACCAGATGGTCAACACCGGAATCAGATTGATTATATTCTTTGCAGCAAAAGATGGAGAAGCTCTATACAGTCAGTAAAAACAAGACTGGGAGCTGACTGTGGCTCAGATTATGAACTCCTTATTGCCAAGTTCAGACTTAAATTGAAGAAAGTAGAGAAAATCACTAGACCACTCAGGTTTGACCTAAATCAAATCCCTTACGATTATACAGTGGAAATGACAAATAGATTGAAGGAATTAGATCTGATAGAGTGCCTGAAGAACTATGGACAGAGGTTCATGACATTGTACAAGAGGTAGTGATCAAGACATTACCTAGGAAAAGAAATGCAGAAAGGCAAAATGGCTGTCTGAGGAGGCCTTACAAATAGCTGTGAAAAGAAGAGAAGCAAGAAGCAAAAAGGAGAAAAGGAAAGATATAAGCATCTGAATGCAGAGTTCCAAAGAAAAGCATGGAGAGGTAAGAAAGCCTTCCTCAGTGATCAATGCAAAGAAAAAGAGGATAACAATAGAATGGGAAAGACTAGAGATCTCTTCAAGAAAATTAGAGATACCAAGGGAACATTTCATGCAAATATGGGTACAATAAAGGACAGAAATGGTATGGACCTAACAGAAGCAGAAGATATTAAGAAGAGTGGCAAGAATACACAGAAGAACTATACAAAAAAGATCTTCATGACCCAGATAACCACGATGGTGCAATCACTCACTCAGAGCCAGACATCCTGGAATGCAAAGTCAAGTGGGCCTTAGGAAGCATTAATACTACCAACAAAGCTAGTGGAAGTGATGGGATTCCAGTCAAGCTATTTCAAGTCCTAAAAGATGATGCTGTGAAAGTGCTGCACTCAATATGCCAGCAAATTTGGAAAACTCAGCAGTGGTCACAGAACTGGAAAAGGTCAGTTTTCATTCCAATTCCAAAGAAAGGCAATGCCAAAGAATGCTCAAACTACTGCACAATTGCACTCATCTTACGCACTAGCAAAGTAGTGCTCAAAATTCTCCAAGCCAAGTTTCAACAGTATGGTAAACCATGAACTTCCAGATGTTCAAGCTGGATTTAGAAAAGGCAGAGGAACCAGTGATCAAATTGCCAACATCCACTGGATCATAGAAAAGGCAAGAGAATACCAGAAAAACATCTACTTCTGCTTTATTTACTATGCCAAAGCCTTTGACTGTGTAGATCACAACAAACTATGGAAAATCTTCAAAAGATGTGAATACTAGAGCACCTGACCTGCCTCCTGAGAAATCTGTTTTCAGGTCAACAAGCAACAGTTAGAACCAGACATGAACAGACTGGTTCCAAATCGGGAAAGGAGTACGTCAAGGCTGTATATTGTCACCCTGCTTATTTAACTTATATACAGAGTACATCATGTGAAATGTCAGGCAGGATGAAGCACAAGCTGGAATCAAGATTTCCAGGAGAAATATCAATAACCACAGATACACAGATGACACCACCCTTATGGGAGAAAGCAAAGAACTAAAAAGCCTCTTGATGAAAGTGAAAGAGGAGAGTGAAAATGTTGGTTTAAAACTCAACATTCAAAAAAGTAAGATCATGGCATCCAGTCCCATCACTTAATTGCAAATAGATAGGGAAACAAGGAAACAATGACAGACTTTATTTTGGGGGGCACCAAAATCACTACAGATGATGATTGCAGCCATGAAATTAAAAGACGTTTGCTCCTTGGAAGAAAAGCTAGACCAACGTAGACAGCATATTAAGAAACAGAGACATTACTTTGCCAACAAAGGTCCATCTAGTCACAGCTATGGTTTTTCTAGCAGTCATGTATGGATGTGAGAGTTGGGCTATCAAGAAAGCTGAGTGCCAAAGAACTGATGCTTTTGAATTGCAGTGTTGGAAAAGACTCTGGAGAGTCTCTTGGACTGCAAAGACATCAAACCAGTCTATCCTAAAGGAAATCAGTCCTGAATATTCATTGGAAGGAATGGTGCTGAAGCTGAAACTCCAATACTTTGGCCACCTAATTCAAAGAACTAACTCCTTGGAAAATACCCTGATGTTGGGAAAGATTGAAGGCATGAGGAGAAGGGGACAACAGAGGATAAGATGGTTGGATGGCATCACCAACTGGATGGACATGAGTTTGAGCTGGCTCTGGGAGTTGGTGATGGACAGGGAAGCCTCTTGTGCTGCAGTCCATGGGGTTGCAAAGAGTCAAACACAACTGAGCAACTGAACTGCAAGCATTTTACGTTTAGCTCACAGGTTCTCAAGAGAAGGCAATGGCAACTCACTCCAGCACTCTTGCCTGGAAAATCCCATGGACAGAGGAACCTGGTAGGCTGCAGTCCATGGGATCGTGAATGTCAGACACAACTGAATGACTTCGTTTTCACTTTTCACTTTCATGCACTGGAGAAGGAAATGGCAACCCACTCCAGTGTTCTTGCCTGGAGAATCCCAGGGACAGGGGAGCCTGGTGGGCTGCTATCTATAGGGTCACACAGACAGACACGACTGAAGCACCTTAGCAGCAGCAGCAACAGCACAAGTTCTCAAAGAAACACAAAGTACAAATCAGAATGCCAACTCACTGATCTTGGGCAAGTCACTTCACTCCTCTGAGTTTGTTTCTTTTGAATCACTGAGCCCTTGATTCCCATGAGATTCTAGTGTTCTAGGAGTCAGAAATTGTATTATGTTTATGAGCAGAACATCCAAAACCCTCAGAATCATAATCTCTAAATGAGACTCAAGTTTCTACATGTAGACATTTTTTCAAATGAACAGACCTCTCCAAAGGAAGACAAAGAGTTAATGTGAATGGTTTTTTGAAGCTAAATTATATAATCTTTTGATGCTGTTTTATTATATTTAAATGCATGCCCCAACTTCAACCAGATCGAGAAGGCATACTTTTACACTGAGTGCCCAGTGAACAATTTTAAGGAACTTTCCCTTGTTCCTAGTTTCCCTTCTACATCTCCAATCATTTGCTTCACTCTGTCTCATGGATTTCCTGTCTTCTGCTACCCTATATATTAAGGTTCTGAAAGGTTCCGAGTTTATCCTTCTTTACCTCTCAATTAGACTCCTTGCCTGGACAACCTCACTCCTGCACCTTATCCCTACAACCACCACCACCACCCTGACCTCTGTCCAGCCCTATCCTCCTCCCTAGCATGACCCTTGCCCCCACCTGCCTCTGCACATCTCCCCAGAGGTGTCCTATAGGTTCTGAAGAGAAAGTGGGCAAGATGCAGACAATCATTTATCATCACCCTTCTCTCACCTTTACCCCAAATCTGCTCCTCCCACTGACTTTCCTAGGTACCTCTACGACCAAAAGAACATGTGATCAAAGCTCTTCTTCCCCCTTTGCAATTTTCGTCATCATTAATAATTAGTAATAATGGCTAACATTCACTGAATGCTGACTGCACGCCAAGCGTTGCTCTAAGTATTCTGTGTGTGAGATCTCAAACTTCAAAGCAACCTGAAATGGTGGGCACTACCATTACACCCATTTCACAAATACTGGAACTGCAACACAGAAAAGTTGTCTTTTGCCCAAGTTTATACAACTAGTGTGTGTCAGAGTCAAGGTCTAAGTCCAAACCCACTAAAGCTCATTGCCTTTCTGAGTATGAAGTGCCTCTTTTTAACATCTCTGCAGTTGGCCCTTCTTCCATCACTACCCTCCCAAGAGTGACTCTTCTCTCACCAAAGTCACCCAACAGCCTTTACCTGCACCCCCAGCTTTCCCCCTCCCAATCACCAACCATTCCATCACACAAACTGCTCCTAGAGCTGCCTTTCTGTTTTAAAAAAATAAATTTTCATTGCAATATAGTTGATTGATATGCTGTATCTTTCTGAAATTCATATCTAATAGTCACTGCTCAGTTGAAAAGTTTCCAATGGCTCCCAAGGACAGGAAAATATAATGTCCCAAATACATGCAAACATTTAAGACTCAACACTACCTAAGTCCTCCCCATATTCCTCCTCCACGGTCCTCAACCCTTTAATTCAGCCACATTAACAACAGCAAACTCCTAGCAAGAGCATCTTGCTGTTTCATAGGGTCCCCTGAATGTCTTTTTCTCCCAGCCTACTAATTAAACTTTCAAGTCCAACCTGAAGGTTTCCACTGTGAAATGCCCTTCAGCCCAACTCCCACCATGCGCACACACACACCACAAGCAGGTGGAACGCTGCCTTTTGAGCTACTCTATAAACATCCCATGTGGTATTTTAGCAACTCTAATGTACACAACGATGGCTGGATGGCATCACGGACTCGATGGACGTGAGTCTGAGTGAACTCCGGGAGATGGTAACAGACAGGGAGGCCTGGCGTGCTACAATTCACAGGGTCGCAAAGAGTCGGACACAACTGAGCGACTGAACTGAACTGAATGTACACAACACCTCTTTGCCCAACAGGCTTTCCAACTGGACCATGAGCTCCTCAAGGGCAGGGCCCAAGCTGGTACACAATAGGCACTCACTCAGTGAATGTCAGAAAATGAACTTATTCCAGTAAAGAGGTGGGCTATTTCAATATACAGATGATTATACGTCAAGGATTGCTTTGCAAATGTTTGAACATACTTTAAAGACTCTGTTCTCTTACACAATCTAAAGTTGCCCCAGCAAACACTATGATTTTTTAATGCAAAAAAACTCTGCAATAGCAGATAATATTAGTCATTCTAAACACTGAGGCTTCTGAAAGTGGAAGATGTGACTGCAGTAACTTCCTATGGGGCCCTTCAAAGCCACCTGGCCAGGTCAAGCAAGACCACCACACACAGAGCTGAAGACAGAGCTGAGGAACCCAACAGACATCCCACTGGCATCGGGGACACGGTGGGTATCAGTCTCCACCTGAAACCTGCAAGCCAGCGGTGGGGGTGGGGACAGTGAGTAACTATTGCCAACTAGAGATTCAACTAGAGATGTAGAGATAAACATAGTCTTGACCAGTGACCTCCAAAGCTTTCTGGACCAACTCCCCACTAGGAAAAGTCATTTTACTATATTCTCCTGAGAGATGTATATTACATGCACTTATAAATAATTTGTATACAGGTTAACTTTACGCTTTCACTGTTTCCTACCTGTATCCCCTTAAATGGTCTTTGCACTTACTCCACTTTTTTGGCCATGTCACACAGCTAGTGGGATTTTAGTTCTCCCACCAGGGATTGGACTTGCCCTGGATAGTGAGAGCTCAGAGTCCTAACCATTGGATGACCAGGGAATTCCCAATGTGTCCCTTTCTGAAGGCCACTGACCTAAGGAATATCTTCCCATCTCCCTGCACTGCAGAGGATGTACGTGATGAAACCCCAGGACCATGGAGTCCTCGGTTCACAGGCACGTGCACACCAGCACAGGTGTCGCTCCAGCACAACGCACCCCTCCCGGCAGTAAGACAAGGCCACGCTGTGCCTTCCATGGTCCCACAGCTCCAAGCATCAGAATTCCTCCTCTGTAGCTCTGATCGTTTCCACCCTCCAGCCCAATATCCTCCCCCTCCTCCATCCACGTGGCAGCTCTTCCCATATCCAAGGATACTTATCTAGTCCCCAGTGAGCCTCCCCTTCTCCAGGGAATCCACACAAGCTGATGGGGCCTCTCCATCTCCAGTGACAACACCGCGCCTGCCTCCAACAGCCATTCCACACACATTTACATGGTCCCAGGCTGGCTGCTGTCTATAATTGTTACAGGAAACCACTGGTTTGTAAACAAAGTCTTTCTAGTTCATCCTCAGCTAGATCAAGCCAAGTGGAATATACGTGTGTGTGACTCAGATTCTACGAAAACCGCCCCACAGCAACCATACCACTTTCCTCATTAAAAGGAGGCATTTCTAAAGGTGGCCCACTCTATGGTGGTCCAAGCCATAGCTGTAATCAATGTATTAAACAGACATCAATCAAGCTCACGTTCACGTTCTTGGGAACCTGCACCCACCCATCACACGAGTGAGCACACAGATTGGTATGCACGTAAAACATGAATGCAGGCACACACATACACTCAGAGTAGGCTTTATTAAGGCCACAGACATTTGCTGACCACCTGCTCTTTGTCAGATACCAGAGACATGCCATTTAGCCTTCAAGCCTGTAGCGTTAATTCACAAAAGGAAACAGAATCTTCCCTTGGCTTCATGTCTTAGAATTCTCAACCAGAGTTCCTCCTCATGTATACTCCTGTAACAGGAATCAGGAAACCCAACAGAGCTACTACAACTTGCATTAAGGATGTGAAAACCAAAGGGAGCTGAGAGACACATTAAAACATAGCCAGTGGTTATATATTCTACACAGCAAAAAGAAAAAAAAATTAGCCCCCATCTGCATTAACACAAGGCGGAAAACTCAGTATCAGGATGGTGCTGGTTCAGTTGCTCAGTCGTTGACTCTTTGCAACCCCACAGACTGTAGCCCCCTAAGCTCCTCTGTCCGTGGGATTTTCCAGGCAAGAACACTGGAGGGCATTGCCATTGCCTTCTCCAGGGCAATATCAGGAGGAGCCAACAACAAAATTCCCACAGCAACTAAAACCCAATCATCTTCTTCCCACGTGGCAATCACCACTGGACTGTGTGAGATGCCCATTTCCTTCCCTGGGCGTGCGGTTGGTGTAAACAGGCTGGACAATGGGGACTGCCACAGTAGAAGTCGGTGACTCTGAGTACATTTTCATGCTCTGAGTTAAAAGGATGTCTGTGGGCTTTGCTCTTAAAAGCAAACTATTTTAAACCATGAATTATGAGACAAATTCTCCTATCTTTGCTGCACTGTCAGTAAAGTGACTGTCAATGGGGAGGTGGCTGAGAGCCAAGACTAGCCTCATCCCCTTTAGGGTGCAGGAGGGGATTTGCAGGTTTCCAGTCTGTGCCAATGTGGGAGCAACATCTTCTAGCCCTGCCTAATCCTCTCCCTGGGAGACTTCTTCTCAACAGTGCCAAAAACACGGGACACCCAAGGCAACCTGGCAGAGTAGGAAACATTTCTGAATAGGGCATATGCTTCCAAGGCCAGTTTCCAGGAATAGCTACTCAATGCTACATCGTCTCATACCCTTGTCTTTTTTTTCTTTTTTCCTAAAGCATCCTACTAGGCTTTTAAGCAAAATCTTGATGTGTGTTGGGGCGTCTGATCCTGGCTGCCACGATAGACTTGTCAAGCAAGTCCAATCCAATTCCATTTTCCTCTATTCCATAGCATTCTGGAACTTCTCCTCTTATTTCTGAGCCATTAGATATTTCCAGGGGGCTCCTTGGAAATTCAGAGATGATGAAAAGCTAGCTGAATATGGAGGAAGATGGGACATCTTAGGGGGGATCAAATAGGCACAGATAATAGAGCCAGGGATGGGGCTAAGCATGAATCCTTCAGAGTACAAGCTCCCCAGGAACGAAATGACTGGAGCATGAATCACCTGCTTACATCAGAATTTCTTCCCACGTCAATCCCTCCCATGTCGTTTTAAGATTAATCACAAGCAGTTAATTCTAAATAACTCAGTGGTGTGTATACTCTTAGTGCTATATTAGAGAATCCCTTATGAATTCTACTTTGTGCAAGGGTTAATTCCTCCAAAGCATCATCCAGAAATGTTATGACCTACCCATCCGCCCCACCCACATGGCAAATCGCAAAGGTCAGATTCCTTTAATTAAAATGAGAACCATTGAGGAAGTCTCTGAGAAGCAGACTTCAGCCTGATGAAGGAAGAGCTCCACGATACTCTGTAATCAGAGATACATCAGGACGCCTTGGAAAGTACCAAGCCCCTGCCGTTGCCACTGCCCGGGGTTTTTTAGTCAGGGAGAGATGTCTTACACAGTTCAGAAGAGGATGTGAAATGAATAATTAGACCCAATGACCTTTATAGAACCCTCCAGTAACATACAGCCCATGGTAACTATACTATTAATAATACAGTATTGCATGTTTAAAAGTTGCTAAGAGAGCTGATCTTAAAAGTTCGCATAATAAGAAAAAGCATGTTGTAACTATGTAGCATATTAAAAAGTAGAGACATTACTTTGCCAACAAAGGTCTGTCTAGTCAAAGCTATGGTTTTTCAAGTAGTTACGTATGGATGTGAGAGTTGGACTGTGAAGAAAGCTGAGAGCCGAAGAACTGATGCTTTTGAACTGTGGTGCTGGAGAAGACTCCTGAGAGTCTGTTGGACTGCAAGGAGATCAAACCTGTCAATCCTAAAGGAAATCAGTCCTGAATATTCACTGAAAGGACTGGTGCTGAAGCTGAAACTCCAATACTTTGGCCACGTGATGTGAAGAACTGACTCACTGGAAAAGACTCTGATGCTGGGAAAGACTGGGGAGAGGGGGACGACAGAGGATGAGATGGTTGGATGGCATCACCAATGCGATGGACATGAGCTTGAATAGGCTTCGGGAGTTGGTGATGGACAGGGAAACCTAGCGTGCTGCAGTCCATGGGGTCGCAGAGAGTCAGACACAACTGAGCCAATGAACTGAACTATGTAGGGTGATGGATGTTAAGTAGGCTTATTGTGGTGATCATTTTGCAATACAGACAAATATTGAATCTGAAATTATGTTACACACCTGAAACTAATTTAGTATGTCAATTATGCCTTAACTAAAAAATAGTTCCCTCCAAATATATCATCCCATGATTGTTAACAAGCATCTTGGTTTTTGGTTTTGGGGGAGGGGTGGATTTTTGGGTTTGTTTTTGAACACCTTGGTTTTCAGTGCATCACACAGGCAGAGCCATGACTAGAAGGTAGTATAAATGTCTTCCTGACCTCTACACGGGTCACAGGACCTGTGGGGCGTCCCTTACAGACAATTTCTCCCATGGCACCAGAGCACCCCTCTGATGTTTCAGTGTGACTCCTTATAAGAAGATACTCACAGCACACTGCTTCAACCTGAGCTCCAGACTTGCCCTTCCTGACCGAGATCAAGCAAATATGCTGCAGGACGATCATTCGCCTTTCAGAATCCTACAGATGAGAGGTTTAACACCCCCCAGCCTGCTCTTCCTCATTCCCTTAGCCATCCAAGGCTAACCATGCGAGAGACAGGACCCCTTCAGGAGAGAAGCCTGAGAGAATGAGGAGGAAGGCAGAGACCATGAGTGTTGGATGAGCCCTTTCCCACCATGCGGATCACAGAGAAGCAATGTCAACCTTGCTCATCCCTCCTGTCAATGGGTGCTCATTTTTATTTGAAAGCAACCTACCAGGTAAACAAGCTGTACACTCTCTCACTGCACTTTTTCTACTCCAATCATGCCTGGAGGAAAGCTTATGGGGTTGCCTGGAATGCCCCACCTGCCAGCGTGGAGACACCAACCCTAACATTGCTGACAACCATGGGATTATCAAGACACTGGCCTCTAAGGACTTTACATCAGCAAACAGGGCCACTTCAGGAGAACCAAATCCACAGGCAAGAGAAAAAACTTTCAGAGAAGGCTTGGATACATACAGTTCCCTGGAGAAACATAAAGGAAAATCTCCCTCGAGCCACCTTCTTAGCTGCAAAGATACTGTACTTAAACAAGAGCCTCGGTAAAACCAAAAGGATATAAATGCATTTCACAGCTTAAACCAAGAGCTTCCCATTGCCCACAGCCTGCATCCCTGCCTTTCTTTCATCCTCAGCCTCTTTAGGACCTTGCGCAAACTTCCAGAAAACTGCATCCCCCTCCCTCCCTTGAAGAGCTGAGAGCATTCATGATTTTTAGGTCCACATGCCAAGTAGGTGGAGCTGGAGAGTTGGGCTGGATGACAATGAGATGAATTTGTTTTTAAAAGCTGCTGGTACCGGTTCCTAGATGTTAAAATAATTTTTTTTTTTGAAAGTACATTATGTTGGAATATTGTGGCTAGCTGTGGAGGTTTGAGCGCAGACACAGATGACGACACATTTAAAGGGGCCCCACATTGCTTTTAAATAGGTCACCCAAAGACATCAATTTCTGGAAAACAACAGCAGTAATGACAACCCACTGGCACTGTCAGTTCCCAAACAGATCACAGAGGCAGGCCTGCCGAGCCACGCTTTGTCCCTCTCCTCTGTCAGCCGCAGCCTGCCACCTGTAACATGGCCCCGCGCTGAGCCGTGCAAACCAAGCATCCCAACCTCAGCTGCGAAACCTCAGGAGGGCCCCGGATGCGTCCCCTGCTTAAACACCAGCTTGTCCCTCGAAATTTACAGCAAACATTTCTGAACACATCCTTGTTACACACTGCATGTCCTAGATGTCCCCTGCTCCCCACCACGCCTCCCCAAACCGTGTTCCCCTCTGCCTTCATCCTCCCGTGCTCCATCTCCATGGCTCCTCCTGCCCTGTTGGTCATGGGAAGGGAAATGCGTCTGTGATGAAGGGTCAGGGGCCACTGGGGAATCACTCATACACCCAGAGCCAACATTGCTGCCGCTGGACAGCAACAAGCCTTCTTAACAGAGGCGGATCCACAGAGGGGGAACCAGAAGCTCGTGATGTCGGGCATGCCTTAAGAAAAAAGAACAAAAATCACAAATACAATAATATGCACGGGGCCTTGAAAAGGGACCGTGCAAGTGAAGATACACCAAAGGTTTAGTTTTGTGGCAAATCCGCCTCTGTAATAAACTCCCCTCCCACACACACAAAGGAAAAGGGAGGAATAAACACAGAGGAAGGGAGTTCAATTTTGCTATCTGGGAAGAGAGTCAGAAAACAGCAGGAAAGCAAGAAGTGCGAAGGAGGAATCCTGGAGCTCCGTCTTTGACCGCCAACCCTGGGTGGGCTGCCGGCCACTTCCTGGTACCTGGGAAATCAAAGGCGAGTCTGAAGAGGTCGTGCGGTCCAGCCAGTGATGCTCCAGCGTGGGGAAGCCATGCTGTAACTGCCTCAGGACCCATGGGTCCATTCCCAGGCGCTTCATTTCAAACCAGGGTGGGAACTGAATACTCAGATTCATTCATTCTCTCTCATTCTCTCATCGCCTCTCTTTCTGACTGGGAGGAGCAGATCTCCTGGGACTGGCCAAGCTGATAACCTCCTGCACTGGGAGTTTGACATTTTGCTTATCATCGGCAACCAGGGAGGCAATGCTCCATTTCACAATGGAGACACAGCCCATTTGTGTTAAGGAAGGCAGCCTAGGAGCAAATATAAAATGCTAGGTTGAGGATCTGCGCTCTCGAGTCGCAGGGCCACCTGACAAACAGGCAGCATCTAAGCTTGCCCTCACGCTGTTTACCTGCAAGATGAATGGTGCTCTGAGTTTGGCTCTCCTCACCTCTTCTGCTGGACGGTAAGCCTGTGCTGCCCACCTCGATGGGATGCCTTGTGGATCGGAACACCACATTTACAGGGCAAAGAGCTCTGAATCCAGTCCAGCAGGCACAACCACTGTCAGTGACCCCAAGCTCTTAGGCAGGGGTAAAATGGTAATGAAATTGGATTCTACATGCTCTCAAAATTCCACTTCTTTTCTTTCTGCTGCCTCTCTAACAAAGATGAAGGAAAATAACAAAGGTGGGGGTAACTCAAAGGGAAGCTTCAAACCTTCCATGAAACCAAACTGACACAAAATTCATTCTTACACCCACCAGGCAGCCAACAGCCCAGAGTTAGGACTCCTTCTTTCCCAGAGTCTGTGCTGATCATTATATATGTTTCGTCTCATTCTGTGCTCTCAACTCCCTAACATATGATTTCTTGTCATCCCTGCTTTGCTGCAAGGCAGGACAGCACAGTGGTTAAGAGCATGGGCTCTGAAACCAGACCCTTGAGATATATACTCCATTCCAGTCTCTCCCTGGGGGGAGTTACTTAGCCTTGGTCCCTCAACTTCCTTATCTGCAAAATTAGAATAACAATAGTGTGTCAAGAGTGGTTCTGCCGGTCACAGGAGCTAATACAGAGCAGACCTGGAGTGAGTGCCCTGTGGCTGTCAGCTGCTCTTATTATTGTTGCTGTTATTATTGTTGAGGATGCTGAAGCTTCCAAAACCAGCTCCAAAGACGGCGTGTAAGTGGACAAGCCTTCACGTAAGTCCAGAAGCTGTACTCTTAAGCACAGCACCAAACCTTGATCAAGTTTTTGACTTCTCTGCTCCTCAGTTTCCTCATCTGTGAAATGGGGCTAGTTAAAGGTATCAACTGCATAGGAGTGTTGTAAGAATTAGATGAGACCATGCGTAGGAAGCACCTAGGATTCAGGCCAGGGCAGTGCTCAAAAATAGTAAATAACATCACTATTACTTTTTCTGAGGAAGGCTGCTTGATCTCTGGAGCCTTGTCCCAAAGCCTCTCTCACTCCCTTTCCACCCCCTATCCCTGCCCCGGGGGCCTCACTTCTCTAGGGCCAGTTACCCCAGGGGAGTAGAAGGCATTGGGGAGGGCATATTAGCTCCATCCCCCCAACACACAGCCCACACCCCACCTCTTCTGTGCTGTGAACAGGGGACTGAGCTGACGGCAGCTGCTCTGGGACAGCCTGTGAAGGGAGATAGGGGACTTAAAGATAATTAGGATGATTAGGCCCCCAGTGCTGGGCCTGTGGTGTCTCATCACCAGATACAAATACAAGTTCAGGGCTCCTGGAAGGCTTCTGGCAGAATGCCCGCCCGCCCCTCAACCCTGCTGAACCTGGACCAACCCTTACCCAAGGCCCACCCTCTCTGCAGCCTGCAGCTGGAGTGCAGGCTGGAGTGGAAGGAGAAGGCTGCTCTCGCACCCACACAAGGGGGTACAAGGAAGAAGGGTCTTCTGTCTTTACAAGGAGGCAGAGATGCTATTGTGAGGAGGGGGGTGGGGGGGAGCAGTTAAAAAAAAAATTGCTCTTCCCTCGCAGTTAAAAGAAGGATAATTGGAGCAAGTGGCAGGCGGCAGCTCTGTCATTTAGCATGCAGCATACCCAGGAAATCTCGCTGGGTAATCAGGAGGAGAGGACGAGAAAGAGCAATCAGACCCCTATTCAGGCTCGTTTAGCGACAGCCCCCGCTGGCTGGCTGGCTGGGCCGGGGGAAAGCGGGGCTGGTCCTAACGCCCGAATGCTGGGTGGGAAATGAGTCCTCCCTGCTTCTGGGCTTGTCTCCACCCCCCAAGGGGAAGGATTCTGAAAAGGAGCTAGACTTGCCTCTTGATGACTCACCACTGCCCACCTGGCTCCTAGGCCATAAGGGTTGACTGAGATTAGGTACAAAGCCACGTTATTATTCAGGCAGGAGGGGCAAGGGCAAGGGGAAGAAGAAATGGTGGTATTTTTATACAAGTACCCCAAACGGGAGGAGCCATGGCAATCACTGGGACCTTCGCTATAGCATTGGATGTCTCTGGCTCTTGGTAAAGCCTCGTGGGTAAGCACCTCTTCTTGGAATACCTTTCCATCTTAGTTCTAGCTTTGAGAAATGGGAGAAGAAACGGAAAGTTCTCCATAAAAAAGAAAACTAATTGAAATTCACTTTCGGGAAGGCACACCAAGGCCACACAGTACTACTGAGCCATCCATCAAACCAACCTGAGTAGGATGTCAGTTTCAGATGGCGGGAGGGATGGGGGATGGATGGGAGGCTAGTGGAGCCCATACCACCGTGTGCTTGTACTCAGACCCTGGCCCCTATTACCTGCACCCACAGCTGTACCTCACTGGGGGATCCCCACCCCTGAAAACAGCTGAGACTCAAAACAAGCTGCTTTTGCCCTAGGCACCTGCCTAAGCTAGCAGGAAAAGATAGCAGACAATGAACCGATTTTTCTTTTTGCCAGCTCATCAGGACCTCATGTCGCCTCACTGAAATTAACCTAAAAACACAGGTGCACAAATGATCTTTGATACAGGTAGACCCATGGATTAAGACCTGATCGTAGAGATCAACCTGTGGAAACTTCCCCACCTTTCCTTGGCCCCACCCCACCTGCAGCAGGCTGGTTTCAGGCTGAATGAACTCTTCAGGGAAACTGGTACTGAAACGGAGACACCTTGGCAGTGAACCAGTTCGTCATGGCTATAAGATTGTTGAGAAATTCAATACCTGCACATTCACAATTGAGAATGTTTTAAAAACAAACAATCAAGCTAAACTCATGTCAAGGTAATGACAAGCCCCCAATAACCAATGAGAGGGCTGCTGTCTGGAGGCTGCTGGGGGCTTCAGAGATGCCCCCAAACCGGACATACTGGGCTAAACAGAAAAAGCCAGGTGAATATCTCTCACTGCAGGGGGATTATATTCCAAACCAGATATTATATTCCAAACCTGATTTTAAAGTTATTTTGAGGCAAGATTAAAAGTCATCTTGAAAAAATCTGAAGTTGAAAACCCAAACATTTGATTTATAAACATAACAACCTAGAAGAAAAAAAGAAAGTCCAGCACCACCCCCTCTCTCTCCAGCATGTGCCAGAATGTTCAATGTGACCATTAGCTGGTTTGGGAGTCTTGGGTTGAAGGTTCCCCAAGTAGGCTGTGTGGGGTTCAGTCTGCAGCCAAAGATAACTTGTCCATAACTTGTCCCCCACAAACCCAACTCTCCCACAGCAACTATCTCCCAGGTCTTGTGGGTCTTACCTAGAAAAGATACCCAATGGGAGGTCAAAATCGCCCAAAGCAAATAGAAGAGATGGGCCCAGCCGTGCGTTATTCCTGGGGTGCAGGATGGAGACATTTCCGAGCCACTGAGGCATGGAAAGCCAGACAGGCCAAGCAAACATCAATACCGCCAGCATGCTAGAAGCTAATGGGCCGCAGAGAGCGCCTCCAACAGGCCCCGACCACATCCATCTGAAGCTGCAGGAGCCCTCCCAGCTCTCCCTGCCCTTGAACTGCTAAAGCATGAAGCCCTCACACGGTCGAACAGCATGGCCCATCCTGCAAAGTGGGATCATCAGAGGCTTGGCACACAGGACCACTGCTGGGACCAAGTCCCGGGGTTTCAGTTCTGTGACATTTGCCATTTAAAGTGGGCGAGAGAGGCACCCTCACTGCCCACTTTACACTGTCTTTAGGAAAATGGGCAGTTATTTGTTTAGGCTGTATGTCTTGTTTTATGCAGATCAGCTTGACACTCAGCAGCTGCTGTGGGTGTTTTTTTTCCCCTTCATATTTTACAGGTGAGTTTTCCCCCTGCTTACTCTAAAAATTAACTGTGTGGAGAGAACGGATATTTCCAAAAAGCCTGAGATGCACCTTTGTGATTGATTAGACATAATGACAATTACCAGGAGCAAAGGGCTTCAAGTCACCAACAGTAAATGCTGGTACCTCCAACATCCACCCTCACCTCAGCCATTACACTGCTCCAAACCAACCAAGTGTTAGTAGTTAGTGAGTTAATACTAAGTTTGTTTACTGTATTATGTACCATGAAAATAATGAAATATTCTGTGTTTGCCTTCTACAGATAGAGGCATCAGTCCATAGCCACGAGATGGTCTGAACCCTATAGAAAAAAACCATCATTAAAATATATATATTGTATTTAGCTATTAGAAAATTGACTGCTTATCATCTATTCTGAAGAAACTCCTCTGGAGACCTCAAACAAACATGCACACACACCCAAACCAAAAAATAAAATAAGAGAGAGAAGAAATTGTATACATATACAATATAGAGATTTCTTCCTGCAGAAAAGTGCTGATCCAAACCTGCCCAGAGGAAATGAGTTCTTTTTAAACACAAAAAATGCAATCAGGGATAATCAGCAAGTTAACAACACACTCACAAACACTCTGGTCCCTAGAAAGGAAGAATGTCAGCTTCCAATGCCAGTTCTGAGAACAGAACAGATCCTTTGGGCGAAGGAGAAAACAAGTGTTCGTGTCAGCCTTCAGGAAGAACTTTCTCCAAAGCCCAGAAGCTCTGGAACAGCAGTCAGCTCCAGGGGGACCTGCTTGTGGTAAGTGCTTCAGTAACCACTGTCCCCAGGTGACTCTGTGGGTTGGGGCTGCCTCTACCCCTCTGCCCCTTCCCTCCTCCAGTGGACTCAGTGAGGATTAACAGAGGTCAGAAAAGGACTTCTTGCATGCCTTGCGTCTCCCTCTCTGGCCACCCACCCACAAGAAGGGAGGTGTGATGACAGGCCCAGAAGAGGAAAGAAGCACTCTTGCGATAGCCCATACTTGACCTACAAGGAGGCTCCCAAGAAGATCCCCAGAGTGTCCTGGTCTCCAGCATGTAGCACCTGTGAAATAAACTTTGTTTTGATTTAAAGAAATGTTTTAATACCTGCTAGTAGATAACGTTCGTTATCAACCACAGCCTGCTTTAGGAGTTGGGTGGTTTCAGGGAAAGTGCAAGGAACATCTGCAGACACTATTTTTAATTACAAATCCCAAGGCAGTAGGGTATCACCTGAATGAAGGGATTGTGGGAGTCTGTGCTAAGACACTCACCTGGCCCCACCTACCTGACCTCCCTTGACCTGTTGGTTCCCAACTTTAGCTGCACAATGGAATCACCTGGGGGTGTTAGTACGAGGAGGCGAGAAGTCCCCTCCAAAATGCCCTGTCTACCCATCAGACAGCTTCCAGAAAACTGTGGGAGGAGGGGCACAGCTGAAGGACTGGGTTGACAGCAAGGCTGGGTGTGGACCCACAGTCTATCAACCCTCATTTTTCTTTGCACAGGCATTCCTTATATTAGGGACGATAAGGAGAAAGTGAAGCGGAGTGTCCCGTCTAGTCACAAGGGCCCAATTCTCAAGGGATCAGGAGGGCCATAGACAGCCACTTTGCCCCTTTCTATCTGACTTCTGGCCTTGTACTGATCCTTCAGAGCTTCACAGCGGTGGAAAGAGCTGAGCTGGGGCTCAGATCCTATACTCTATCCAGCTTTTTGAGCAGAGCCAAACATTTGTGGAAGGAAGGAGCCCATGGTTGAGTAGTCAGGATTCTCTCCTGCTGAGATCTGATGGATTTTTCCATTGAGAGAAAGCCAAGGATTTCTACCACACCCTCGGGGAAAGAGACCCAATTATCTAACAGGCAGCTAAAGAGGCGGGTCAATGATAGAACTGGTTTCCCTCCAGGGGATCTTGATCCTTACCCAAGCCGTCAGGGGTGGGCTCCAGCCTGAGATGGGTAGAGAAGAGGATCCTTACCTTCCGAGCACAGCTTGCCGCCATAGCCGGTGGTAGAACAGTCACAGGTGGGGTGTCCATCCAGGAGAAAGCAGACGCCACCGTTTTCACAGGGACGCTCACCGCAGGGCCCCTCCGCATCCAACTGGACACCCTGGCTTCCCAGAAGCCGGGGCTCTGAGTTGCCGTACTTGAGATCCGAGATTAATCCCTTGAAGCTGGGCATGGCCTGCACCCCAACAAGGGTCAAGGCGGATGGCCGGATGTCGGCGGGAACGCCGCCCAGGAACAGGTCACTGACCACGTCCATGTAGGGCTGCTGGGGCTGCAGCTCCGCGGACCTGCCCTCCCCGTCGAGCACCAGCACGGTGCGCAGGCGGTCGCGGCTCACCATGACGAAGTGCCAGCTGCTGTCGTTCACCCGCTTGCCCGACAGCACGGCGGTCTCCGCACAGTCCATGCTGAGGCGCAGCTGCACACGGCCGTCCACCAGGGAGAGGCAGAGGAAGTCGCAGACGCCGCCGTCGTCCAGGTAGAGGAGCAGCCCCGCGGACACGTTGGTCTTGAACTGGAAGCTGAGGTCGCTGCGCGTGCTGGCATCCCAGCGGAGGTAGCGCGCCCACTGGTTGGGGAGGCCCATGAACTCCAGGCCCAGGCAGAGCCCCAGCAGGGATCCCAGCAGGAGGCTCACCTTCAAGGTGAAGAACACCGAGTGCGTGGTGAAGCTCATTCTGGCGAAGCCCCAGGGGCCCGGAGGCGGGCAACGGCCCTCGGAGGACAATCCTCCCGCCCCACCTCCTTTGAAGTGGAAGGCAGAGAGGAAGAGGAGATGGCTGGGGGACAGAGAACACACAGGAGGGAGGAGGCACACACACACACAGAGGAGGATGCGGAAGGAGGAAAAACCAGAAAGCCCCTGGTGGGCACCCACGAGCAAGAAGTTCAGTAAGAGAGGAGCCGGGGAAGGACGGGGCAGCAGTAGAGGAGGTCGGCCAGGCGGGCGGGGGGACAGTGAGGGTGCAGAGTGGGGAGCAGAGTGGCTTTCTCCAAGATCGCAGCTATCCAATGTGGATCCGGAGGCCTCGATTTGGGCGGGAGAAAAGTACACGGCGGGCCGGCCGGCGGGTGGAAGCCTTCAGCAATGTCCACCTCCCGGCAGCAGACTGCCAAACAGCCCAGCCAGGGAGGCTGGGGAGAGGGCTGGGGTCAGGGGGCCGTGATGGAGGAGGAGCGAGCAGTCAGGTGAGCCAGGCGCAAGGCAGAAACAGGCGCAGGACCAGCCCTGAAGGTCGACCTCCTAGCAGCAGAGGGCCGCGGGGAGGGGAGCAGCCGGAAGTTGAGAGCTCAGGCAGAGCAGGGCCCGGGGCCGAACGGAAGTGGACTCAGGCTTCATGGTGCGGGCTAGAGGCGGTCTGGCCCGTAACCTGCCTCCCAGAACTCCAGAGAAAAGACCTGCAGGAAGGAGTGGGGGAGAAGGAAAGATAGATTAGGGCCCCGTGTCAGGAAAATACTGCGCCCTATTTCACAAATATTAATGGAGGGCTGACTGCGAGCCCAGCTACTCTAGTGAGTCCCAGAGCGCTTGGTGCTTTAAGCGGCAGAGAAGGCCCGGGGTCTTTCAGAGCCATGTCAGGACCCCAAACTCAGCTCCTAACAATGCACTCAGGTTTTCCGTGTGCAAAAAGAGTATCAAACCCGCCAAGCCATATCAGCACATTTTTACAATGTTCATGTCACAGGGTCACGTGGCCAAAATTTATTTTTCAGGTATGTGCTAACATTTTAGATACTCAAATACACACGTGCAGGTTTAACTTGTTTACCTATTAAAAGACAAGAACATAACAGTGACTTTTTGTTTGTTTTAGATTTTCCTTCTCATTTTGCCAAGCCAATGTCTGGTGTAGGCAGCCGAAGACAGACCCTCACCTTTACATTTTGAGGGAATTATTTATCGGAGTCAGTGAGAATAAACTAGAAGGTGAGTAATGAGCAAAAAACACTCATCTCAACTAAATGTTGGAGAAAAGATCTTGTTGGGCGGGGAGGGCACGGAAATGTGCTTTGAACCTTTAAAAAAAAAAAAGGCTGAGTATATCCTAGTTCTTGTATATGGAACTTTGAGAAAATTTAACTTATTTGAGTTTCTGTTTTCTCACTCATAAAGTAGAGAACATAATAGTCTTTTTACAAAGTTGGAGACAGGATTCAGTGCAATTGTGTATTAGAAGATTCTAGCATGAGACTATAGCCACAGTAGAGAAACAATGAATGCTACCTCTTTCCTTCCTTATTTGTAAGGAAGGATGAGAAGGGAGGATCGGTGTATGTCTGTACGAGTGAGTGTGTGTATGTCTGCAAAGGGGGACAGTATATTAAAACATATGTTTTTAAATTAAAAAAAAAAAAAAACAGAATGAGCAACAAATGAATAGTTAAGGAATGCCACAGACCTAGAGCATATCATGCATGTTTTATACTGATTGTAACTGCACCAGGACCCAGTAAGGGGTGGCTGACTGAAGGTAGACTTTGGTCACAGAGCTGAGAGGAGACTTCTCTGTTCACATGAGAGCAATGAGTGTAATTTTCAAGAGTTATGCAAGTTGCTGCTTATTAATTGGCATGCTTGATAATTCACCATGGTCGCTGTCAGACCATTGTCTACTATGTTTATGATGGCTGCATTAGCAAAGCTAGTTATTACTCATGCTTTGAAGAGGAAAACGCTGTTCCTTAAGCAGGAACAAACACCTATTTCCAGTGAACACACAGCCCACCCAAAAAGAGGCTGATTAAACCCATTATAAGGAAAGCCTCTGTGGTATAAAACGCCCTGTACACACAGTGTTTCCCAAAGCATGCCATGGCTGCCTCCAGGGGTGTGAGGAAGTCTTAACTGGAACATGAGCATAGCATGTGCCAACACATGCAGGCTTCGCACAAGCACAAGCCAAACCAACTTTTAAAATGCCAGCAGTTTTTGGACCCCCCTGGGGCTTCCCTGGTGACTCAACAGGTAAAAGAACCCACCTGCAATGCAGGTGCTACAGGAAACATGAGTTGAGTCCCTGAGTGGGAAAGATCCCCTGGAAGAGGACATGGCAGCCCACTCCAACATTCTTGCCTAGAGAATCCCATGGACAGAGAAGCCTGGCAGGCTACAGTCCAGAGGGTCACAAAGAGGTGTCCATGACTGTAAGTGACTTAGCATGCATGCACGGTGGTACAGTGGATAAGAATCTGCCTATGGATACAGGGGAGGCAGGTTGGATCCCTGGTCTGAAAAGATTCCACAAGCCCCAGACAACTAAAGCCCATGCGCCGCAAACGCTGAGCCCACACTCTGGAGCGTGTTAGCTGCAACTGCGGAGCCCGCATGCCCTAGAGCCCGCAAAAAAAAAAAAAAAAAAAAATCAGCAGTTTTTGAGCTGGTTGATGACACTTTGGTAGCACGAAATCAGCTAAGCTAGAATATTTACACCACAGAAACAGGCAAACATCACAAATCAGAATCTGAGAAGATGAGATTTAAGGAAAGCCTTGAAGGAGGATGAGAGAACTAGCTATGTAAATGTCTGGGAAGAAGGTTCCAGAAGAACTAGTGCAAACACTAGTGCACTAGTGCAACATCCCAGGGGAGAAGAGAGACCCTTGTGTCCAAAGAGGGCTTCTTCTGGTCCTAATATCTGCCATGTATACATAATTTTTTCATCAAATTTTAAAAAACTAACTTATTGTAATTGGAGGCTAATTATTTTATAATATTGTAGTGGTTTTTGCCATACACTGACATGAATCAGCCATGGGTGTATATGTGTTCCCCATCCTGAATTTTTTAATCAAATTTTTGAAAAGGGACCACTTTTAGGGAATGTGCTCAAAGGACAGCTGCTCTCCTATCGCTCCCTCCATCATGCATCTGATCTAGAAGAGTGGGGAGCAAGGCAGACATGACGAGCAAAAAGCCCAGGTCTCTCCAACGAAGTATCCCACACCGGGCAATATCAATGAGCCAAGAACATAAAGATCACATGGCACGGATGGAGCCCACGGTGTCTGAGTTCCAGAGGCTTGGGAAAGTGTTTTCTCAGTGACACCACCCCTGGCTGCTGCACCTCCTTCTCTACTTCCCCTCTTGCCAGTTTAGACCTAGGAGTCTAGCTCAGGCAAGGGTCAGGCTCAGGCGGCTTCAGCCAGTGGGATCCCCTTGGTGGAAGGCAAGGACATGGAGACGGAGGGCCCGATGACATGGTTGAGCAGGCACATGGGAGTCCCTCTAAATGGATGGACCCAGAAGCTTTTGGACTGATCTAGGTGTCAACCCTCTGGGCCTCAGAAAGTCACTTGTGTGTCTGCAGAAATTAAATGACTTGCTCAGTAACTACTTATTGAGCTCTGATTCATCCAGTCGCTCCTGGATCTAAGCAGAAGAAGACACAGTCCTTGCCTTAGGGGCGTCACAAAGTAGTGGGGCAAAGTGTACTTTAGAAACAAAAGCAGAACAATAAGAGTCCACCTAGGAAATCTCCCTGAGGACACAGACTGCTTCACTCTGGTGCTGCCGCAGGACCTTGGCTCCCATGGAGTGGGAGCTCAAGACACGTGTAGAAAGAATGAACAATAAAAGAAGTTGAAGACCATCCTTGAGGATCATTTGCGTTTCATGCGGTGACCTCTACACCTATTTCATACAATGACAGCAATCCTGCACCTCCAGGCTTCCCTGAATGCCAGGCTCAGATGACCCCTCAGGACAAAGCAGCACACGCCAAGTGATCTGGGGTAACACATGAGTCAGGAAGTAGGCCACCCAGGACCACTCCCTGTGCAGAGGATCATGGGAATTTACCCCGTCTGCTTTGGGGTGCTCACTCAACCCTGCCTGCTGAGCCTCATCCATAAGATTGACCATCCTCCCCTCCTGCCCAGACTAGCACTGGAGATAACAACAGTCCCCTGCCTGCATCGTGGGGAATCAAAAAGGCTAACGGGAAAACCAAGCTTTCTTTCTCCTCCACAGGCGCTGGGCAGAATCTGATTTCAGGACTGGTAGCATCAGAATCAGGTTAACCTAGACTCGATGCCCTATGGACACCAAAATTCTCTCCTAAAGCTCTTGCATTGCTTTCTTGGACCATGGACATTCCTGTGACCTCTGGGAAACTGTTGCAGTAGCCCAGGCTAGAAATGACCTTCCATTTAATATCAAAGGCCTCAAGCCAACCGCCCCAAGCGTCCACCCTTAAGCCTTCTTTAACCCTCTGCTGGGGCTGTGCTAAGAGTGAGAAATGGGGAAATGGGAGTCAGGGAGCCCCTCCACCAGTCAGCCACCTGCTCCCTCTCCTGAGCCACAGGAGGGCCCAGGCAGCCACAGGGGCAGGGAGTTTGCTCCAGTGCCTATGTGGAAGGCCCAGGCTGGTGCAGAAGCTCAAAATGCTTGTCTGCTGTCTGAGAACTGAGCAGGAGAGGGAAAGTGAGTGACATTATCTAATTGCCAGCTAATCTACATAATTATCGAACGGCATACTTCTTACGTGGGGTTAGCATCTTTGCAAATGTCTCATGATCCGGCTGCTTGAGAGACAGAAGGGCCCCCACATGACTCCAACACATGGGCTATTTACCAGTGGCACAACGTGAAAGATCCGGCTGCCATGTGCCCTTCCACTGCCTCCCTATAGTTCCTCTGCTTCCTTGAGACAGATTCAGAGGAAAGTGGGGCCTGTGCTGAGAACCACGGACAGTGGGAAGGCATGATGAAGGCTGTCCTTAAAGCCTCAGACTGGGTTCATCAGTTCCTCCTCTGGAACCTCCCATCAGCATCCCTTTAAAGTCCCTCATCAGGACCAGAAAGTCCTGATGATGGCTCTCTGTTGGTTCTACTCGCCTCCCTTTTACCATACCCTTTGACCCACTTTAAAGGTAAAATGATTTTCACCACCAGTCTTGGTCCAGATCATTTAGGTAGAGTTCATCTCAACCCCAGATCTTGGGACCCAGTTTAGCCAATTAGGACATTGCAAACTCCTGCCACATAGATTAGTTTAGGGACGGGTTTGTCACCCAAACTGAGTCAAATTAGAGTTTACACTGGAACTCTTACTGGAATATTGGGTGAAGGACCCTGTTTTTTCTTAACCTCATTGTCAAAGGATTAGAATGACATCCAGAATTGATGAGAGATAGCACTGTTACTATTCAAGATAATCTTGTCTAAAAACGAAGACAACAAAGGAGAGTCGAGAGATGGATAGAGATGTATTTCTAGTGACGTTTCAGCACCTAGATGTAGCCAGACCTGAGGCCCAAAGGATCCTGGTTTCATCTCACAAACCAAAACTTTCTTTTTTCTTTTTTGCTTTAGCAATTTTGGGTTGGGTTGTAACCGGGAGTTCTGAATAACACATTCCTGCGCGCTAAGCGCAGGCGGCAGCAAGAGCCGGCGCACTAAGCGCAGGCGGACAGGAGCTACCCCACGTCCGAAGTCAGCGGCAGCGGCCTAGAGTGCCAGGCTGCGACGGCGCAGGAACCGCCGAGAGGAGTTACCCTGTGTCCAAGGTCAGGGGTGGCCAGGAGAAGCCACCTTACGCCCGAGGCCAGGGGCAGCAGCTGGGAGGAGCCACCCATGCTGGAGGCCAGGGCCGGCGGCCCAAGAAGCGGTGGCTGCGCAGGCCCAGGCACAGGCGCAGGCGGGCCTAGAGGAGCTATCCCACGTTGAAGGTCAGGAACAGCAGTGGTAAGGAGATACCCCTCCTCCAAGGTAAGGAGCAGTGGCTGTGCTTTGCTGGAGCAGCCATGAAGAGATACCCCACGCCCAAGGTAAGAGAAACCCAAGTAAGATGGTAGGTCTTCCAAGAGGGCATCAGAGGGCAGACATACTGAAACCATACTCACAGAAAACTAGTCAATCTAATCACACTAGGACCACAGCCTTGTCTAACTCAACGAAACGAAGCCATGCATGCAGGGCAACCCAAGACGGATGGGTCATGGTGGAGAGGCCTGACAGAATGTGGTCCACTGGACAAGGGAATGGCAAACCACTTCAGTATTCTTGCCTTGAGAACCCCTTGAATAGTATGAAAAGGCAAAATGATAGGACACTGAAAGAGGTACAATCCAGGTCAGTAGGTGCCCAACATGCTACTGGAGATCAGTGGAGAAATAACTCCAGCAAGAATGAACGGATGGAGCCAAAGCAAAAACAATACCAAGCTGTGGATGTGACTGGTGATAGAAGCAAGATCCCATGCTGTAAAGAGCAATATTGCATAGGAACCTGGAATGTCAGGTCCATGAATCAAGGCAAATTGGAAGTGGTCAAACAAGAGATGGCAAGGGTGAACATCGACATTCTAGGAATCAGCGAACGAAAAAGGACTGGAATGGGTGGATTTAACTCAGATGACCATTATATCCACTACTGTGGGCAGGAATCCCTCAGTAGAAATGGAGTAGTCATCATGGTCAACAAAAGAGTCTGAAATGCAGTACTTGGATGCAATCTCAAAAACGACAGAATGATCTCTGTTCATTTCCAAGGCAAACCATTCAATATCACAGTTATCCAAGTCTATGCCCCATCCAGTAACACTGAAGAAGCTGAAGTTGAACGGTTTTATGAAGACCTACAAGACCTTTTAGAACTAACACCCAAAAAAGATGTCCTTTTCATTATCAGTTCAGTTCAGTCGCTCAGTCTGTCCGACTCTTTGTGACCCCATGAATTGCAGCATGCCAGGCCTCCCTGTCCATCACCAACTCCCGAAGTTCACTCAGACTCACGTCCATCGAGTCAGTGATGCCATCCAGCCATCTCATCCTGGGTCGTCCCCTTCTCCTCCTGCCCCCAATCCCTCCCAGCATCAGTCTTTTCCAATGAATCAACTCTTCACATGAGGTGGCCAAAGTACTGGCGTTTCAGCTTCAGCATCATTCCCTCCAAAGAAATCCCAGGGTTGATCTCCTTCAGAATGGACTGGTTGGATCTCCTTGCAGTCCAAGGGACTCTCAAGAGTCTTCTCCAACACCACAGTTCAAACGCATCAATTCTTTGGCGCTCAGCCTTCTTGACAGTCCAACTCTCACATCCATACATGACCACAGGAAAAACCGTAGCCTTGACTAGACGGACCTTAGTCGGCAAGGTAATGTCTCTGCTTTTGAATATACTATCTAGGTTGGTCATAACTTTTCTTCCAAGGAGTAAGCGTCTTTTAATTTCATGGCTGCAGTCACCATCTGCAGTGATTTTGGAGCCCCCAAAAATAATGTCTG